>JABFEA020000026.1:85096-96228 GCA_019775915.2 Cyphomyrus plagiostoma
CACCCCCTCCCCCCCCCAGCAGCTCTGACACCTGGCTGCCCCCCCATGTGAACCTGCTCTGCTGGGGCTGGCCATCGTGACAGTAGCCGGACAGCGGTGACACCCAGAGGTGAAACCCCCATCGTCAATTCACAGAGGAGGCAAATTTATACACCTGCAGGGGGTGCTGTCCGGCTTGAGAGGCAGAATCATTGTGACCCCTGGGAGAGATCCACCTCAGCTATACTGATATAAATATACACGTGGTCTGCCAACCCAGCCCACCCCCATGCCAGCCTGAGGCACACAGCAGGAAAACTACTTACATGAATCTCCCTTGTCCAGCGTGTGGTGACCCCCCAACACGATACCTCCTTCGCATACACTTCATTTTGCTGCATCGATCTCTTCTGGTCATTTCCTTAATCACTCAGTGCCACATCTCCAAGCTTCAAGGATGTGTTCACTATCCCACTATTGTGATTTTTAATCCACCCAGCTGTTAAATTTTAAACACCCCCCTCCCTTTCACAGAACAATGCACTAATTAACGGAGGCTCTTATCCCTGCACCACAGGGCACATGTTTGCCCCCCCTCCTGGACCCGTGGGGGTCACAGCCTCGTCCTGAGTCTGCCACTCCCTGAGTCCCCGCAGTGGAGGAGAACAGACACCATGACAACACAAAGGACCTTCTGCACGGACCGGAACATGCTGGTCATGCATGGAAGGGCTCCGGAGGCACTAAGGAGAGTCAAAGCAAAGGCAAAACACCCTTTGAAGTTTTATTAAAAATCCATGCTCATTATATACCTGTAATGCAGGCAGAAATGTTGCTGGATTTATCAGTTCTAACGGTGGAAGACACATCTAAATACCGTAAATCTAACAAACAAAAATCATGAGCAAAATTAAAATATGTTCACCTTTATGACTTCCCAAGTCCTCTGCGGGCTTCCCAGCATCCTCAGATGCTATTGCCTCTGTTTGTGTTTTATTCCTCTCACAAAGAGCAGCCGCACACAGAGGAATTCATAAAGCTATTCGGCTAAAATTGGAAAAACTCAGAGCAAATACTAGAAGAAGGAATGGCCGTCTGGAACATCAAGATTTGGATGAACCATTTCAGAAAACACCGCAGACGAACAGCGCAAGAAAACCAACAAAAACAGGCTGTGTCTGTAAAAAAATTCAATAAAAGCTGTAAATGCCAACTGAGTACAGAATGGGCAACCCTGTGGGCCTGAGCAAACCTGCAGGCTTGTTGGTGCTCACACAGAGCACGGGAAGACGGGGACACCATGCTGCGTGCACCCTGAAGCTCACCTACAGCATGAATACTTCATTCATTAAGCTGACGATCGGTAGCAGCAGGTAAGCCTACTGGCCGGTGGAAAGTGTTTTTTATGCAAGAGACTTGGTCCAATTTTCAGTTTTTAACTGCTGGTACTTAATGACAAAGCAAGACAGCAGTGATGATGAATCTGGAAGCTCTGCATCCCAGACAAGGCACAAGGTAGCTGGCGCAGTGTGATGTCAGGGGCCCTGCCTTCCCGGGTTTGCTATCAGCTACCTAAAAAGTCCTGGCTGCGTGTCCAAGCGGCAGTGGGCTGGGGGGGTCAGGGGATGCTATCGGGCCTCAGACCCGGCGGAGCCCCTTGTCGATAAGCCCTGCCCACCCGGCCCTGGCTTTCCCACCTTCCCACCTCGACTTCAAAAGCCAACGACCCAGCGATGTGGTAAAGATAACGGACGTGTGGAATGACGGGGGTGTATCCTGAAAGGGGAGGGTCCGGCTTTGGGGCGAGGGGGCTTACGCTCAAGCAGGACCGGTGAGTGTGAAGCGCCATTAAATCTGCTCCTTCCGGGACAGTGAATCCACAGAGCTGCTTAAGGAGTAGAATGTCCCAAAAACAGGACCATGGCCCAGCAGGGAAACATGCTTTGCGTGCAGAAACACAGTGACAGCAGGCGCAAGACGAAACCAGGACGACACTGAGCTCCGTGGCACACAGTGACAGCCCCCGGTACCACATGCGTGTACATACAAATCAGACATGGCCCAGAGCCAGGCCAGGCGGGCCTGTGCGTGGCACTGGCATGTCCTCTCCTGTTGGTGTCGGTCCCTGTGGGTACGTTGGCTCCTTGCCCGGTACATGTTCACACCTCTGTGTCTAGGAGGCATCCTTCCCTGTGCTTCGTGAGCGGTCAGCCTGCACCCCACCACTACCCTGGCCAGATTAGCATCCACTAAACATTAATGGAGGGATGGAACCTTGCTGAAAGACAGTTACCTTGAGTGGATTCTGACCTTCAGACAGAGGTGGAAAGTTCAGGTCCAGAAAGTGCAAATCCAGGCCAAGATTTTGTTTCAACCAACCATATGAGTATAAAGAGTCACAGTCACAGAGTACTCAACTAGCTGGTTGACACAAAATCTTGGTCTGGATTTTTACTTCCTGAACCTGAAATGGCTCCCTCTGCCTACAGCGCTGGCCCCCTGCCCCACAGTCAGAAAAGGCCGACACATGATGGCATATTTTTAAAAATCTGAGTGTGATCCAGCGCCACCTGCAGGATGCAGGCAGTATGTCTCTTACCTTCTCAATGTTATGTGTTCAGTTAAAATGGGGGGGGATAGCACATTTGGCGCACCGGCGGTGAAACTGCCGGACCTCGAGATGTACGGGTACAGCGAATGAGCCGATCTGTCTTTATCTCGGCAGCCCGTCAGATCCATGATGAATCAGAGCGACAGCAGAGGTTCCTTTGGAGAGGTGGATCGGAGAGTAAGGGGCCATGAGGTCAGAGGTCAGAGGTCAGGGTCTCTGTTTGACAGCTGCAGTGCCGCAACCGCCATCGTTTAGCGTACGTTACACATGCGGCCTGCCGCCTGAAGGGGCCGCATCTGCTGCTTCCTGAAAGCCTACTTCAGCTTTTAAGCACTTTCTTAAGCAAACACTCAAGGCCCCCACAGGCTGATTAATGTGCTTCTTGTGCAAAAAGGGACCGCAGAAGTGTTTCTGAGCGGGGGGCGCGCAAGGTCCCTCAAAGCTGAGGTCACCTTCCGGGGGCCAGATAATGTAACGAGCGACATAAACAAGGCCTGTGGTGTCAGGAGGAGTCCAGGGAACCGGGTCAGAGCTCAGGTCCTGAAGGAGCTTCTGCTGTGGGGGAAGGTGGGAGTGTATGCTTCTTCTGACAGCCATTTTGAAAATTTGAAAACGAAATCCCTTCACTTAAAGCTCCCTCGCCTTTATCTTCTACAAACCCCGGGGGGCAGGGCTGTCCTCTGCTCTCCATAAACATGGTCTGCTGACTGAGCCTCTCATCTTCTAGTCCCACCTTTCCGGCACTCAGCCATTGGCCAGTCAGCCATGACTGACAGAGACACACACCTCTCCTCTGCAGGAGCACAATAATAGCTCTGTGGATTAAAACATGCAGCCGGCTGCACTGGTGCCCATGTGAGAGCGTAAGGAAAGAGTTTGGGAGCTCTGTGCAAAGGGCCCAGTGCACAGAAGAATTCCTTGTGTGATGGGCGCACCCTCAAAGCTCGCTCCCCTTATCTTCCTCCCAGGATGCATTTAGGGCTCCTTTCCCACGATCCCTGGGCAACTCGTCACCAGGGGGGTGGCCACCGTCAACCCCCGTGCCGCTGAGCTCATCCCTCCCCCCATCTGGTCCCTGTTAGCCGACGCGGAGCCGGCCGGCTCCTCAGAACGCTGAGTGTCGGCCGATGTCAGGATCAATTCCCCGTGATGTTCTGCAGGACCCAGGCACCCGCACAGCCAGACTAAACGGTGATTCTATCAAAGCTCTGTGTGCTGCAGGAACACTCCACTCCTCAGATTACATTCAACTTTAGGGTCAAATTATCCCCCGGTGAATCTGTGCGATCAAATGCACAGCAGCAGCGGTCATGCTCACAAGAGAAAATGAATAGATTTTTTTTTTTTTTTTTTTTACGAGGAGTCCATTAGAGCGTGCATCGCTGACACCTGGGGGTGGGGGTGGAATGGCACGCACACAACACTTAACTTATTGTTAAATTATAAATCACTTTGACCGGGTTGAATTATTCAGTAGCAAATATCATTTAACACGGGGAGCCATGAGTGAAGGAGATGCAATACGCGGAGTCAAGAGTGTGTGATTACAGGGCGACGCACTCGACCAGCCAGTGCTGAGGAATTCGGACCCGACCGCACCGGGGCAGCGGCTCAGGTGGCCATGTAACCGCAGATGGGCGGGCCGGGTGGAAGGGCCAGGCCCCCGAGGCTTCCTACTCTAGCCAAACACAGGCTCTCTGACTGCTGCCTGGGAGTGCTGCGTCCTTATATGGAAAGTCTGTGACCAAACCCACCATCTCCCCCCTGTGGTTGGGAGATGAACAGCACACTGAGTCCATCTGGTTAGTGCATTTGAAAAGACAGATGTCGTGACTTTTCGTGATTGTGCTGAAGGTGTGGGGCATTACTGGAGTAAACACTGTATCACCAAATCACCAATCAGATAAAAAATTCACCATTTTCCTCTGCGAGCCCTGCACGTCACAATTGGCTGTGCTTTCCGTTCAAGCTGTTTTGCATGACTGTATGCAGACAAAGTCAAACAATGGAGATCAGATCTGATGCACCTCCACTGAGCGCCAATGAGGGGCTCCTGGAGAAGGAACAGGTCACGCTACAGGAATGAAAATAAGCACTTTAAATAACACCCACCTCTGAAAAAAAGGCATACCTTTGTCACACCTGTTTTCCTTAGAATGGGGCTGCATAGCAGCTAAGCAAACACTGCAGTTCACCTGCGCAAATTTGCACTATGCAAGGGGGGGGGGTGGCTAGGAGGGGCTACAGGCATATGATGAGGAAGTGAGGGAAAGTGGGGGCTTTCCCTTCTGCTGCTTTGTCAGGCAAGAAACAACACGCGCACGCACACACACACACACACACACACACACAGGTTCATAATTATGTCCTTGTGGGGACATTCCTTTCTATGGGGAAAACTCTAATCCCAACATAACGACTTTAACCCCCTACCCAGCCCTAACATTAACCATAAGTAACCAAACAAAACATGAGACTTTTTTCAGTTTTTTGAATGCATTAACAAATTTTTGTAGGGGCCTGAAAAATGGTCCCCACAATGTAAAAAAAAAAAAAACCGGTTTTTAATACACTTTGGGGGACATAACCCTAACCCACACACACACACAAAACCCAACACCTGTTCCACCTGCTGGAAAGCAACATTCACAGCGGGGGGAGGGGACGAGGGGGGATACAGATGCCACAATCACCCCCCCCATACACCCCCCCAGCTATGTAGGCAAGATGTCAATCGCTGAAAAAGAGTGGTGGGTGGGACAGAGGCTGTGTGCAGGACAACAGAACTGAAAGTGGGACGATGAGGCCTGCATGAGAAACACCCCCCACTGAGGCTTCTGTGATAATTACCCAGCATTCACCATTAGGCGGGAGGAGGAAGCGGGACCGAAAGGGGGACCAACAGGTGGACCGAAAGCGGGACCGAATGGGGGACCGAAAGCGGGACCCAAAGGGGGACCAACGGGGGGACCGACAGGGGGACCCAAAGGGGGACCGTCAGGGGGCCCGAATGGGGGACCGAATGGGGGACCGAAAGTGGAACCCACAGGGGGACCGAAAGCGGGACCGACAGGGGGACCTGAATGGGGGACGGACAGGGGGACCTGAATGGGGGACAGACAGGGGGACCCGAATGGGGGACCGACAGGGAGACATGTGCTGCTCCCCTTGGGGGTGCACATGAGAAAGCACATAGCGGACCGGCCTACCCACAATGACTAGCCGGAGAGTGTCTTTGGAAAGGGAGTGTGTTTGCCAGGGAGTGTCAAGCGGCACCCGGAGCAAGGCGTGCGGGACCCCGGCACAGGTTCGGCTCGCCTGTCACCGTGGCGACCCCACAGGTTCGGATTCAAAGGCACACCAATCCATGATGCCCATCTCGCAGACAGATGACCGTCTGCCCGTTCGGCATGCGGGATTCCCAGGGTACGACGGCAAGGTGGGCAGGTCCGGCTGATGGCACCTGCTGGACCTTGGCGATGTGATTTGAAAGCCCCCGGGCTCCATGTCACACGGAGAATCAGATCTCCCTCTCCCGGCCCCCAGCCGCCTGCACCTGAATAGGCCATGTTAAGAGCTCCCTGATAAAAGGCGTCCTTGGTGCCAGCGACGCGTGTGTGAGGGCCGCAAACAGCCGTCCTCCCGGCCCTCAGCCCACAGGCGCCGCTGCCATGTCCGCACCGAGCTGGAGGTGATATTACCGCTGCCGCTGGACATTTAGGGTTACCATAGCGACGTAACAGCAGGCGACGCCGACCGTGTTACTGCACAGTGTTTATGGTAACTACGGCAATAGTGCACTCGAACGATTATGGTGAGTTTGTGTGTGTGTGCCGGCCTCGGATCATGAAAGCCTGGACTGGGAAACCTGCCATCTGTGCCATTCTCCGAGAAGATCCAAAGAAGGTCCATCCACCCACAACACCACCTACCTTAACGTTCTGCTTTATTTTACCCACAAAAAAATAGCTGCCAACAAGGCTGTCCTCACTCATAACAGCCATCAACACATGGGAGCATCTGTCAGCCCCGATGTTGCGCTGACTGGGGGAATCTTTCTGATCCGATGGTTAACATGAGTCATAACCTAACCTATTTCCGATCCACCTTTCACCCAATCAATCCTCTGAATATTACTCATAGTCAACCTCAACCACCACTGCTTCACTGTATTTATGCTGATCAAAATTCATATAGCAAATAGCACATGTAGCTGAAATAAGTATGCAAACCAGCAAAGAGCACAATATATACAAATGACAGCCGTCAAATCAAAAAGGCACATGACGTAATTCATATTCCATGTGCGACTTTTATAAGCATTAAAGGCTTATTTGGAAATTATTCACAGGTGACTGGATTCACAAGATTTTGACTGCTGGCTAGTCCATCTCTGAAAGGAGTGTGGGAGTCCAGAGGAAATGTGGTGATTTCCAGTCTTAGGCAAATGAGGTGCAAAAATGAGATGACGGTCAGGCCACCGTCACAGCATTCGGTCTGGCGTTGCTCTGGACAGAAGCTTACCAGGGAAATTGCACGCTCAGCCACTTCAGCAGAGCACTTCCCAGAAGACGGGTGGCTGGCAGTTTATCAGGGAAAAGGCAGAGCGCTGTCTGTTTAATCAGGGCCCGATCAGACCACGTCTATGGTTTCGATCGTGCAAGCTCTGCTGATGTCCTCAACTAACAGGCAGTGTTAAGGCCACCCGTGCTGATTTCTGCACACTAACAGGCAGTGTTAAGGCCACCCATGCTGATGTCTGCATACTAACAGGCAGTGTTAAGGCCACCTGTACTGATGTCCTCAACTACCAGGCAGTGTTCAGGCCATCCGTGCTGATGTCCGCACACTAAAAGGCAGTGTTCAGGCCACCCGTGCTGAGGCCCCTGGCCTTTGGTGGGGATGTTAGAGCCCTGAGCAACAGAACCAAGCATGAGCACTTTAGACCTGCTCAAGAACTAAGCAAGAAGAGCCAAAGGCAAGAGTCACATGACCGACTGAGGGGGGAGGAGGGAAAGCGTGTAACTGGACCGGGCCTTTGATCTCATATCAATTGATGAGGCTTAGGCTTTATTACTGCCATGCAACATTACCCCTTGTCAATGCAATCACCCATAAATCCCTCCTTCAATCTCAAATATCAAGCAGAGCTACAGACACGATTAAAAATCAATTTACAGCACAGTGAACGCCGCAAATAAGCGCGAAGCCAAGGCTGGACTACGGGGAGGCCACGTGGCACTCGGGCAGACGGGCAAGCTCCACTTGCAGCCTTGCCTATTGACCGTCATCGCACCCGCTTCCTGGGAACTGGGAAGGAGAAGAGACATTGCAGAAGATGCAGTGGACCACTGTGTACGGCACAGACTTGAAATTACTGTGACTTAACCGAGCACTTCAGACGCTGTAAACGGCGCAGGGTCACATGTGCTCCCACAACAAATGAGATAAAGTCTCGGACGACAGGATGGTATGGCTGCCGCAAAGGATGCTGGGAAATCACTGGGATGAAATCACAATGAGCCAGCAAGGCAGTAAGGCAGCACTCATCAAATCGGGAAGTACTTCTTTGGAAAGGGCTGTTTGTCAAAAGCTGTTTGTTTTTATTCTATGAGAGATAAAGAAAAAATCCCACACAATGCTGGGTGGATCAAGCGGTGATCTAATCTAATTTATATCCATCAGGCTGAAATCAGCGGTGTCTTAAAGCCCACAATGCATACTGATTAATGCCCCAAACGTACTGAAGACCATAAAAATACCAAAACACATACACACACATACACTCAAGGTCAAGGTCAGCCTGGACCACACTGAATGGCAGGGTCTCTCAACATCTGCACAGCATCTATTCAAGGTTATAGAGCATGGTGATGAACAAGGAGACAGGTACCATTGTCCTGCATATCGAAATCCGTCTCCTGCTGGAATCTGCCATCCACTGTCCACATCACTCCTCTCTGAGACAGCCAAGCTAAAACAGACACTGCTGTCATTGTCTTCCCAGCCTCACCATATGTAGACACACAGACGGTCTCTACGTGACCAGTGATGCTTGTCCAGAAGACAGATTAAAGTACAAAGCAATCCTCTGATAGCTCTGTGGGTGTGACTGTAATGAGAGTTGCTGCTGTTGCAGTTTCAGGTGGTGCGTGTGTGTCTGTGGATGAGTGTGTGTGTGTGTGTGTGTCTGTGGATGAGTGTGTGTGTGTATGTGTGTCTGTGTATGAGTGTGTGTGTGTGTGTGTGTGTCTGTGGATGAGTGTGTGTGTGTGTGTCTGTGGATGAGTGTGTGTGTGTGTGTCTGTGGATGAGCGTGTGTGTGTATGTGTGTGTGTGTCTGTGGATGAGTGTGTGTGTGTATGTGTGTGTGTGTCTGTGGATGAGTGTGTGTGTGTGTGTTTGTGATCAGTGTATGTAGACTGCAGGGGGGACAGGGACCTGCATCTTTCTGTACCACCCAGGCTGTCGTTCAGTCTGGATCGTGCATCTATTGGATAACGTACTCTAAAATCCAACATTACCGCCATTAAAAAATAAACAAATCAAAAACACATGATCAACACCGTTGGAGCAATATCCACACGGGGAAGCGGGCCAAGGCAAATAGGTCCTGCTTCTGACATAACCCAGCACTACCCGGAATACACCTGCAGGTCGTCCTTTTCATCATGAACATGCCATCTGGTCGCTGGGACGACAACAACGGCAGGTTCCGAGACCCAGGTTCCAGGGCACGAAGCTTCAGACCTAAGGTACACGTGGAGACAATGACGGCAAGGAAGCAGAAGTGTAAATACCGGCCCGGGGGTGACAAAATCTCATGAGGGGAGACAAAAAAACTGCGAAGGGTTTGCTGACTTCCCACTTCCTGTATCTGGGTATCAGTATGACACAGATGCTGTAAATGTGCTGGCAGTACTGCACTGATCGCAGTCGCTGTGAGGGTGTCTGTGGCGCCCCCTCTGGAAGAAGAGGAGCCAAAACGGGGCCCACACCCACCACTGATTCGGAGACCGGCCTTGTGTATGAACACGCACACAGATGCGGACGCGAGCCTGTCATTCCGAAAAAGGGCCAGAGGGGGTGGGGCTTGTAGCATCACGGTGCTGTCCCCGCTGGATAAACAAAAGAGGCCCCATGGTGAGGACTGACTCAGAGAGCCGAAGCTCTTGGCGCAGCTGATGCGGCTGGTTTCTCTGCGGCCGGTAGCGTGCTGAGGTCACTGGCGAGCGGTAAACCTCCGTCCTGCGTGAAGACCAGGCTCCCAGCACGCACATGGTCACGCCTCTTTCACAGAATCTGAACACTCCGCCTTGGCTGTGTCAGCTTTCATTGGCAAATGTTCTGCAAGCCACACAAGGTGCGTACTCTCCCCCCAGGAACTCCACCCTCCCTCTCCCTTCATCTCAGACAAGTGCATTTGTTCCTTCACCAACCTGGGGGGGGGAGTGTTCCAGATCACATGCCTGACTGGGCTGAGCGTTGGGTTTGACGTGCGGGTCATATTGCCCTTTGCATGTTATGCACCCATGGTGTTGCAAGCGGGCACAGATAGCACGAAGAAACCCACAGACTCATGTGATGCTGCGATAAACCGTTTCCACGGCAGCAAGATTCCCAGCTTGTCCAAATCGTCCGATTACAGGATCAGAGGATCCCGCGACCTTCGACTTGGGGTAACCCGTTAGTTCAGAACACGCAAAATTCCCCAAAATTCCGTTCCCCATCACCGGGGGGAGCTCCTGATTGTGGCAGAGGCGAGAAGCACACTCCTACCTGCTCTGGCAGCAATCGCATGGCACTGCGGTGTCGGGAGGCCAGATTACACTCAACAACAGAGTCCAGAATGTTCTATGGGAGCAGCGAATAAAGCAATGAGCTTTGGGGCCCACCAGCTGACGCAGACAGGCCTGTCAAATTAGCTGCATGTCAAAGCCCCAACTGCAGACCCTGCAGGTAAGTGCTGCTGCCCCAGTGCAGCTGCCCGCTACATTAAATTCAGGGGTGTCGTTAACCTGGGCCCTTTCGGGGGGGTATTAACTAAAGCTCTTTAGTTGGTAACCCTCAGTGAGCTGCCCTCCGCCGAAGGCAAACCGAATCAACACCGTCGCCATTCTGAGGGGCCACACGCCCGGCGGCTCCCTGCCGGTGGCATCCTGCCATCTGCGTGCCCAGAGGCCGGCAACGGGGCCTCGTTTCAGGGCCAAGGTGAGCGCTCTGACACGAAACAGCCAGGGCCGGCCCCCCTCAGGGGGAGTCCAGGTGGGAGCGCCATGATACCCTCCCAAACCCATAGTGGACGGAAACAAAAGGGAAAAAGAGTGTACAACCCCACTGAGGGGCAAGGGCGGGGAGGCGGAATGGCGGAGAGGCGGAATGGCGGAGAGGCGGAAGGGCGGGGAGGCGGAATGGCGGAGAGGTGGAAGGGCGGGGAGGCGGAAGGGCGGAATGGCGGGGAGGCGGAAGGGCGGGGAGGCGGTCGGGCGGAGTGGCGGAGAGGCGGCAGGGCGGGGGGGGGGATGGGCGGAGTGGGGGGGAG
>JABFEA020000026.1:96328-111758 GCA_019775915.2 Cyphomyrus plagiostoma
AATGGCGGGGAGGCGGAAGGGCGGGGAGGCGGAATGGAGGGGAGGCGGAAGGGCGGGGAGGAGGAGAGGCGGAAGGGCGGAGAGGCGGAAGGGCGGAGAGGCGGAATGGCGGAGAGGCGGAAGGGCGGGGAGGCGGAAGGGCGGAGAGGCGGAATGGCGGAGAGGCGGAATGGCGGGGAGGCGGAAGGCCAGTGAGGAGGAAGGGCGACAGCGACGCACCCTAAAGGAGAGCCGTCACAATGACCTCAGTTCAGGACTGTGGTGCTTTATGAGTCACTGCACCTCCCCCAACTCTGCGGGAAGGAGCTCTGGCCGCCGTCTTGTTACTGTTCCTGCATCCAAGACCAATAAAAGCTCCCCCACCCATCCCGCGGGGGCTCTAACAGCCCAGGCGTCCTGCCCAAGCCACTGTCTCCTCACTAATTCCCCCTGCCCCGGAGCCACGGCTCTCCGTCTTACTGACTCCTCATAACAATGCCCCCCCCCCCCCCCGTTCTCCACGGAAAAACAACAGCTCAGCGCGGATATTTTTTCTCGCTCGCGTTCCTGTTCGGAAGGAGTGCCTGTCAGCTACAGTGGAAAATGTGGGCACCGCGGTGGAACTCTGCCAAGACAAAAGTGCGGGGGGGTGGGCTGCTCAGCAGGACCTAGTGCCCCCCCCCCACCTCAAACGGTATTACTCCTCCTCCCTCACACCAAGGGGTCCTGCACCATGAGTGTGTCACCCCTGGAGTCTCCACGGCTGGGGGGGGCATTTATCAGGCCTAAAACAGTGTGGTTAGGCTCTATTCTGCAGCTTAAAAATCACACCAGGGTATTCCTGGCCCACAGTATCTGCCACCAGCCCTGGAGGCTCATGGATCTTCATAAAAGCAGGAGCAACATGAAGGAAATCCAGCGTAAAAGGGCCAGTCAGCCAGGAATCAGGCTGATTAGCAAGGCTGCGGAGGCCCAGCGGCAGGCAAAGGCCTGGTGCAGCTCAGGAGCTCCATCTCCTATAGCGGGCATCACAGATCTGTGGCCTCTGGGGCGACACTGCCGCTCTCTGGGCGACACAGGCAGCGTCTAACAGCTCTCCCCAGCTGCACTAGGCTCGCTGCTAAGGGGCTTTCCGAGACAGAAAAGGATGAACAGGCGTGCGATTCCGCAAGGTTACTCTCATGCTGCACTCCGGACAACACCTGGCTGACGGATATATGTGGCACACAGCCATCGGAGGAGCACGCCGGAACAAGGCAGCATCACATGACAGGAGGCGGTGGCGGAGGCGGCGTGATCGGGCTGTCTCACCGGAGCAGCGTTGACTCAAGCGTCTCCTGAAGGCGTCCATTGAGAACCCCCACCCGGCGTGAGAATATCAGTCCCTCTCTGGCCCGCTGGCTGCCTCGCTGACTGACGCCTGGGCTCGGATTGACTCTCTGCAACATGCACTTCCTTCCTGTTCTGTGGCCCGACCTGGTGCCCCAAGCCACACTGCTTCCTCCCCCCACCCCACCGTGCAGAGCTCTGGAGAAATGCCAGTTGGTTGAACTACCTGCCCTGGGGATGGGGGGTGCTTTCTGTCTCTAAGGCAGCACTACAGTGCTCTCGGACCACGGGATCCAGCTGCTGGAACGCCGGTGTGGGGTAAGGCTGTCACTGCAACGCCCTCTCCTGCCAGCATGCGCTCCTGCAGACCGATACTTGGAACCCAAAACAAGCCAAGAGATCTCTCATGGCCAGGAGGCTGCTCAAATTAAGTGTCTGGACCTGACCCATCCCCCACAACGCGATCCCACGCCTCCTGAGACCGACTCATGAGCCTCCTCTGCCCTCTGATGACAGACACACAGGGGCACGCCGTCTGTGGTGAGAAACCTGGGGGGTGAGAAGAAAAGGTCAGGGCTATGGTTACTGACTAATGCTAGAGTCACAGACCACGGTGCTGCTCTTCATGTGAAATCTACCATCTTCACGCAGGTCTGCTTGCATGGCCTCACTCTGTCAATGGAAAGGAAGCTGTCAGAATCTGGGCCCTAGAGGAGTGGCGAGCCAATCAGAAGCGAGCCCCCGATGACAGCCTGTTACCTCCTCGGTCTGGGTATGCAGCCTGACAGGGCAGAGATCAAGCTCACCAACAGAGTGTATGCACATACGCCCACATGCACACGCACACACCCAGACACTGACACTCACACACACACACCCACGCACGCACACCCACACACACCCAGACACACACACACCCAGACACACACACACCTATGCACGCACGCACACCCACACGCACACACACACACACACCCAGACACACACACACACACACACCCAGAGACACACACACACACCCAGACACACACACACACCAAGACACACACACACAGGACAGATTCAATGTGCAAAATAGCACTTTTATCTTCAGGATCATTCAGATAAATAGCACAGGCTGCTTGGAAAATACTTTCATCAGGAGACAATGTCCCCCCTCCCTCATCGGACCCCCATCCTTGGGGTTTGCATCACTGGAACTGGGCAGGGCATACAGATCCCCCCCCCCCCAATCTGGCCCACACTCCCCCTGCTGGAAGATCCATAAACTAATGCAGCTCTTAACGACCGGCAATCACTAGAACGCTGTCACATCAGCGTCCATGTTTATAATGACAGACGACACATAATGGACCGGATGCACTGTGAGCAGGGCCCTTACTATGGCACACTAAATGAGCTGATTTAATTCCATTTTCCTGACCTCCTCACATTTAATTACCTGGGCTAAAGGTCTTACAATCTATGCTAATGATGTAGCCCAGATTGCCACATTCAGTAAGCCAGCCCACTCACCTCCTGCTAAGGTCACGCTGCGTTTTAAGCTATTTTTTCTTGTAAAAAGAAAAAAAAAAAAAAAAACTTGCATTTTCAGGAAAGGAGCCAAACACCATGATTGGCATGTATTCCTGATACCACCACCTGCAGTCATCCTCTGGTATTACGGCCGTGCGCCTTCACTTCACATGTGATACCTCACATATGCCCAAAGGCAGCAGCGCAGGAAGTAGGAGTGCTGAGGCTGTTTCAGTGCCCCCTCTTGTATGCTTCTGTAACGTTCTGCGACGTCCGCTCCCTTCCAGCCCCTCGTGTGCCACGCCCACCTCGTTACCTCCTGTGATCACCCATTGTTTCCACCTATGTGGCGCTGCCGCACGCCTGTCTTGTGATTCGTCTCTTGTATTTAGGTCTGCGTCTGCGTCTCTTCCGGCAGACGCGGCATAAACGTTGTCTTGTTCGTGGTTGCAATAAACCCCCATTTTGTTCCATCCGCCTCCCTGGCAATTCCTTTGTCCGCCCTGCTCGCTCCCACGGACCGTCACAGCTTCGTTAAAGAAAAATAGTGCTACATAGTTCTTGCACTTTGATTGGATTGATTCATGACTAAAAGACTCGTCCAGCTGTATCACATTACCGTTACTGACATATGCATGATTATAGGAGACTGACCAATCAGCACACAGCAAGAACTCAGTGCATAAGTGAAATCCGGGTCCTTTTAATTGAAATAGTAATTTACAAATCCTGTCCTAGCTCTAAGTGGCCTCCATGATATGAATTATCTGGTCACCCTACACTGTCTCAAAGTGTTTTATTTAGTTCCCATCCAAAGCCCCCAGAGAGCAAGCCAGAGGCAACAGTCACGTGGAAAAGCTCCCTGACTCCATGAGACAAAAGAACTTCGGTAAAGATTATTGGTGGTTCTGACTTCCAGCTCCTTAGCTGAAAATGCCTTCCTGTCTGCTCCTATATCCAAAGATGCCTGACAAAAAAAATCATACAGACTAAAAACTAGCTCTGAACCAACGTCCGGTAGTCCCGGGGGAGGGGGGGGGTGTGAAGATGCATTATACTGATGCATCCATGTGACTGCAAACGCAGGTCAGGTGAAGCGTTCAGGTGAAATGTTCTGGTTGCAGCAGTGCTGTACTTTGCCACTCAAAAGTGATAATAGCAGCTTAGCAGGCTTAGGCGACACAGGAGTTTGTGGATGGTGGTGGGTCGTCACTGACCTGCAGGCATTTTAATTAGCATCTGAACTGCACTCCAAGCAGCAGCTAAGGTGAATTAGCATGGAGCTGCTCACTTCTGAAAAGTAATTAGACGTGGGAATGGATGAAGACCGTAACAGCACATAGCTCCACCATCTGACCACTCGGTTCTGCTCAGATGGCACAGTGCCGCAGAAGCTTGCCTGAAGTGGATCCAGCCGTCAGGAGACTGTCGGAGGAACCCGCCACTTCACCCTCCCAAGAAAGGCTGCCATCTTCCTGGCAGCAAATGTCACTCTCGGGTCACTCACGCTTGGTTCTCACCCAATCGCCAGTTGTAGACCATGCACCCCTGAGCTGGAATCACCTCGACAGCCTGCAGTTCAATTGGTCAGCTGATGAGCAGATTGTTGCTGGTTCAGATCCCTTGACTAGTAATTGATGACTTGTACCTTTGAGTAAGTTTTTCAGCTGACAAACACCAATGTAGGTGTTATATCATTTAGAATAGAACTGTGTTAGTTTATTGACCCCCCTGGAGAAAATTTCTTTTTGCCCCCCAGTAAGCGCAAGCTTTGGGGCACAGGGTCAGCCAGTATGCAGCCCCCCATGAACAACTGGGGGTTAAGGGCCTTACTCAGGGGCCCAATGGTGCCATCAGTCTGGCAAAATTGGGATTTGAACTGCCACTCTTTCTGTCGCGAACTGAGAGGCCAACCCACCGAGCTGCACAAGTCAAGTCATTTCTGAAACACACTGACAGACAGGACTCGGAAACAGAAACCTGGTATTAAATGGGAACGAAATCAGAGGCCGAGCGACGTGCCACACTGCCTGGTCACTGAACTGAAAGTTCCTGCTCTTTCCGGCCACCGTCTGTTGGTCTGATGTCCAGTAAGATCCAGGCAGCACTCAGCAGCTCTCGTTCTCACTTACGTTAAAGGATGATGTCCACACATCATACTGCATGATTCACAGCCACATGCAACAACCCTGTGGGCCAGATCAAGCCCAGCTCGGTAAACATCAGTTCTCGCAGCATGTTTATTTTATAAACGACATCTGAAGGCTGAGATGAAACTCGTCCTATAGGGAACATCATCCTCCCTGTGGCCGCTTTCCAGTGCCAAGGCAGCGCGGGGAGGGTTTCGCTCCTCTGTGTCTGTACTCAGAGCACTAAGGCCCCAGAGAAAGGTGGGGAAGCCATCTGGTGATTAAGGACTATTAATAACGCAGCAAGGCCCGAGGAGAAGTCACAGACGTGACAGAGATGCTGAGCAGTGTCGCTACGGAGACAGTGGTACAGTAAAGCGGGCTATCTGAAAACACAACACCGTGATCTCTTTTCATAACATTAAATCGTATTATCGAAGGGTCTGTAATAGATCACGCATTGAGAGCAGGGGCCTGTATTTCCATCATAAATTATTAACGATGTGCATCAATACATGGACAGATGATACTAGCATTCAATCAATATAAAAAATATAAAAACTCTAATATTCAAAAAAATCTAGTCATTGGGACTTCACCAATCATTTCACCTGGCTTACTGGCTCGACCAATCATATCATTTGGCTTGCTGACTCAACCAATTACATGACTAGCCCTGGTGACTCTCATGGCCTACAGTATTCTAATTCTGGAAAATGCTGGGTGAGCAGAAGAGGACAGTGACAGTGTCGGGGGACTCACTGGAAGGTGGTCGGTCCGCTCTGTCGGCCTCTGAGACACTGTGTGCAGAAGGGGTGGAGCTGACTCCTGTCAGGGAGGCGTGGCCTTCCTCACGGGTCCCTCCCACTGCGCTGTGCTTTGGGGCGGAGTCTGCGGTCTTGCTGCAGCCAGCCACCGGTTCTGGTGCTAAGGAGGACTGCTGTGAACACAGAGGCAGCCGCCGTTACTACGGATCTCTCCATATCATGACAGAGTCCACAGCAATTATACACATGGATCAGCCATGAACATTCAGAGGGAGCAACGCATTCACCCATTTATATAGCTAGGAACCGTCCTTAACATGTGAAAGTGGTGCTCAGGGACAGCTGTGTACATGTACAGCACAGCATAAAACGCACTCCTCACCCAAACGGTCTGATCCTGACAGTCACACACAGCACACTGACACAGTGGAAACGCCAGCAGCCCTTTGTTGTGAAGAGAGGCTCTTAAATGGACAGTGAGCCTCTGAATCGGAGAAGAGTGTCACCAGACGGGCAGTCACTAGACCTCACGGGCAGCGACAGCCCAGAAGCTGCCAGAGCCAGACCCAGGGGCACAGACAGACCCCGACACACCGTCCATAACCTCGAGGGTGAGGGTGTGATGAAACCTGTTAGAAGCATGGCGTGAGCAAAGGGAGCGTAGGAGATGTGAGGGCGGGACATATATTCAAGAGGGGGATTTAGGGAAAATGGGGGAGTCGCAGAGTGACTATGAAAAGGACGAGAGATACGGGGAGAGTGTCAGGGCGGCCAGAGAGGGAGGAAGACAGGCCAGTTAAAAGGGGCGTGGCCTCGGGATCGAGCAGCTGCTGAGGGAACAGGCACAGCGCAGCGAGGGGAGTCCGTGTGCGACACTCATCTCACTCAGAGACCAATGACTGTCATGCTTATCCACACGCCATGCCGGCAATGCACACCAACACGAGCTCTCCGATTGGCCCGTGGCTGACACAGGGAGCTTAACCCCGCCCATCCCAGGCTGAGAGGCCAAACATGTACTTGATAGCAGCATGTGTGTGTGTTTGTCTGTTTCCATGGACACCAAAAAGCCTATACCATTGGCCGACACATCAGTGATATCTAAATCTCCTGCCTACACATCTCCTGGCTACACATAACAGGGGCAGGAGGAGGGGGGGCAGCCAGCAGAGTGGGGCTCCAGCGCTGCAGGGATCGGACGCCGCGACTGGGGTCCCCTCGTCTTGGAGCCCTGGGGATTAGTGCTTTCTTGCCAGTAGATGAACTGAAATAATATCAGTCCTATTTCCAGGAAACAGCCCCATGCCGCATGCAGACGGCACACAGATGTCTGACACCTGCCTCCACATTCAAAAAGATGTTCTGCTCTTAAATCTCACTCTGAAAAGCCCCTTTGCATAAACAGAAGTCTTTTTTTTTCCTTCAACGGCATCGGACTTCCACCTCGTCTAAACAATCCTCTATACTCTGAACTGGGCTGCCTTAACACAGCCAAGACATCCACCCGGACAGCACCTCCGGAGAGTGGGGTAGCTTTATGGGCTGTGAACACTTCTGGAGTGGTTCTGATCCTACTGAATGCACCTCCCATCATCTACAAATCAATGTGTCAAGCTCAAAATGACATTCCTACAAGGCAAAATTTATATAAAAGATTCCCCGACGCCCTGTTCCAATCCCTAATCCCCAGATCCACAGAGTCCTTACTGCTATGAAAGTTACCAGATGATCAATGGCGATGATCCAAAAAGGCCAGCTATCAACCTTGACCCACAAGCCAAGGCGTGAGGACGTTTGTTCCAATACTGCATGCCATCACTTGATGCCAGATGTTAGCACAGTAAACGAGACCTTTACATGCACCTTCCCTTAACTCTGGTAAAGTCAATCTATGGACATCCTGTTACCATGACATCGCTTTGGGAGGTCAGAGGTCACAAGTCCTTACTTCATATGCGACAAAATCTGTCTCTCGGTTAAGGACATCCACACATCATTGTACAGGTCAAGAGGCAGATGACAAGATAAATGAAAACAAGGAAGGTGCTACTTAAAGGCCTCGATCAGCGACTGTTGTGTTGTGATGCCGCTGTACCCTGAGACAAGATCTGTAGTTCAGTGCATGGCAGTGTTTTAGTTCTGTTTATGCTACAGCAATGCCTAAGCAAACAAACAGTGTAAAATGCACCACAGCGAGATGAGGAAAACGCATTTATTTACACAAAAAACGCAAGGAACAAATGTGAAATCAACATTTCAGAAACAGTGACAGATCTGAAATTCACCTTGCCACAACAGACATCTGGTGTTTTACACAAAGCGTGCGGAATCCAGAAAATCGCATGGACGCATCCGGCAAGAGCCAGAGCGGCTCTGCGGAGCGTGGGCGGGGACGAGGCCCGGCTCCGGAGCCTTCCAGAAGCCCAGAGACGGAGCCCACCGTTTTCTAAACAGCCAGAGCACTGGCCCCCCAATCGGGGTGTAATTGGTGCTGATCCACCATCTGCCTGGATGCATACAGAGGGTTGCTATTAGCCACTGTGCATCTGTCTGCAGTGATGAGTGGCAAGGTGTGAGTTTGTGCGAGAGTCTCTCAGCAAAGCACTGCCCCGCAGGCCTGCCCTCAGCACCGACAAGACATTAGCGGCCGAGTGCAGATTTCCGCACAGATGTGAACGGCCAGTGGGGGGTGATGGCGTTTTATGTCATTAGGGGGCGGGGGGGTCGAGGTGGGGGTGAGGAGAGGCTTAATTACCGCCTCAACACTGGTCCACCTGCCGGCCTGGCCCAGCACTCATTAGCAGACGGTCTCGCTGCGGTGGGGGGGGCAGAGAGGTGATAACCCCACAGATGATGCCAACAGAGCGACCAGGAAGCCTCCCGCGCGAACGGCGTACGGACGAGGCGGGCCGGTGGCCGCTGCGCCTCTTTATATGGGCATGGGGGCGGGGCACGGGACCCTGTGGGTGAGTCCAGGCGGCAGCTGAGGTGGAGGGTGTTTGCGGGGCGGCCCGGCCGACGCAGACCGGCCGCGCGCCATCTGTCTCTCCCGATGTCTGCGCAAACGAGAGGCGCGGGGGGCGGGGGCAGGGGGTGCTGGAGCGAGGACGCTCCTGGGGTACTGGCTCTGCCATTTACCGTCGTCTGAAAAACAAAGAGCATTCGGCCCTGTGCCTGCACCTCCTCCAAGCCCCTCCCTACGTGTCGCTGTCCCGCTTCCTCTGTGACTCTCGGCAGTCGACCCCCTGCCGTTTCTCGCCTCTGTTGACAGACACCTCCCACTGAGACACTTCTGTCCTGCGGGGCGGATGGCGGGGGGCCTTGGCCCCTCCCTCTATCTTCACACCTAAGTAGGACAGCTTAACTGCTCAGTGACACCGGCCTGGCATTGAAGCATGGGGGCCGTAAGGTTCTGGCCGTGCCCCCGCTCTCCACCGGCATGCCTGGGGGGCTCGCCGCACTGCCTCCTGTCTCCTGACCCACGTGGCAGATGCACGCCCATTCTGTAATGTCACCTGACCATCTGTGTGTCACTGTCTCTCTTGCTCTCTCTCTTTCACCTTTACGCATCATCGGACACCCAGCCCCTGCCATCCTACCCCCCCCCACTAAAGCCCTGAGACACTAAGCACACACCCACAATTCACAGAAGGCCAATGTGGACACCCTGACCCGCTCCAGATCTTCCCAAAACCCCATGTGCCTGACTGCTTGGGATGAACAGCCAGCCAGAACAATCAGACATTCGCTATCATGAGCCACCCCCACTGCCTCTAAAGGGGAGCAAACTGTCTTCCTTACCCACCACAGCGGGACTCCGCCGGCTGTCTGTGTTCTCCTCACTCCTCACGCCCACTTAAGCCCCGGGCAGGCAGGATTGGACGGAACCCCAGCCCCTATCAACAGCCAGGCAGCACTTTGCACGCCGCCTTGGAAACCGTTGTTAAGGTGCGCATGATAAAATCTTTTGAACTTCACGTTCATCTGCGCACACACACGGAAGGAAAAACAGTTACTACGCGATTAACGACTCTGCCCCCTCAGATGCCCCCCGGCCACAATGGACGTGCCAGCGGGCCTGTGTGACTGGCGGGGTTTATGACAGGAAGTGAGGTCACTCTCAGTGACACCCGCAGAGGGCACAGTCACTCAACACCACCCTGGCCGATGATGCAAAACACCGAAGGCAGAGACACAGCATGTTCTAGGGTAACAAAAAAAATGAGATGATAACAAACACTGAGATACTCAGGTCTTTCTGTCCCACCTTCACTGATGTCACTCTGCCCCTTAAAGCTCAGATACTTGTGGACTATTTCCACTGAATCAACACATACACCCCCTGCTGAATTGCACGTTCAGGCCTGCATTCCTGCATGTTCTCAGCCCGCAGAAGCATTGAGATGTTCCCTCAATGGGGATGGTGTAAGTGTCACCCACCCCAACTGCAGGCCAAAGAGATGATTTCACTGGCCTGCCAATTGGCTGCCGGCAGGTCACCTGACTGCCCCTACATCCTCACACTCACTCTGTGTACATGCCAGTATGCACACATTCTAGATGACCATAACTGATCAGTCAATGAGTGATGCTATCTTTGTTTGTGCACTACTGTGCAGGCTTCTGCTAGTACTTCACGCTAATGTTTAGATCATATCATTCACGTTTATTTATCGGACACTTAAGTCCAAAGCGGTGTCCAAGTAAGGATCAGAGAGCGGGGTCAGCCAGTGCCCCGGGAGCAATCGGGGCTAAAGGCTAATGGCGATGCGATCACTCTGCCAGGCAAGGGGTTCAAACCCATGACCTTCTGCACTGAGGCACGTATCCCTACCTACCCCAAAATAGCAGCACAATCACTCAGCCAGCCACAGGATAGAACCCATGACCTTCCCGACATGAGGACAGACATCCAAGCCGTGAGCCATACGCCACTCAGCTAAAGTGCTCGCCTGCTAAAACAAAGAGACCATAACCCAGAAAGTCAGATATGGGAATAGATCTGTCACTCTGCTGAACACCTAAAAAACAGCATCCCCCCCCCCTCTCGGTGATGTCATGCTTAACCCTGAATAACCAGAGAGGCGCTGGGAGCAGAACACCCTCCCACACACTAATACTTCCCCAGACTCCGCCCCCTCTGTCACACACACTAATACTTCCCCAGACTCCGCCCCCTCTGTCACACACACTAATACTTCCCCAGACTCCGCCCCCTCTGTCACACACAGCTCCATGGATACCTCCTGCTGCCTCTTCCTGCGGCACCATGGAGACCAGTGGAGAGATGGGGGGGGGGCAGTGAGAAAGGGGGGGGCTTCTCCCCCAGCAGCGCTAACACAGCGGCCCGCGACGGTGATTACATGACTCCCGGCCAGCCGCTAGCTTCGGGGCCGCCCCCGGGGGCCAGCCGCCGTAATGAGGTGTCGCTCTCGATCAGGGCCGCGGCTGAATGAGATTAACGAAGTGTGCAGGCCGGGTGCGGGGGTCCTCCATCACCCAGCGAGCACCCATTAGCCGCAGAGGGAGGAAAGGAGAGAGGGAGGGAGGGAGGAGAGAGGGAGGAGAGAAGGCGGCTAATTGAAACATTATGTAGAACAATGGCAGGGGCCCCAGGTGTGGTCGCTTCAGCCGGATGGTGCATCGGCGCAGGAGTGGGGGGCGCAGGAGACCCGTCTCAGACGCAGGATGGGGGTGCCACAATCGGACAGCGGAGATGCAGAAGACACCTCGCACCGCCACTGTGAAGATGAACGGGCAGCTGGATGAGCAGGCAGTGAACTGCAGATGTTCTGGTTTTCAGGCCTGCTCTTGGTGCCACCAGCCCAAAGGGGCCCCTGGCACGGTTCAGGAGGACAACATGGGCATGTTTCACACTGTTCAGACTTCCTTACCAGCATATGAACACACGACTGCTGTGTGTGTCTGTCCCAAACCTCAGCAATGGGTGGGGGTGTGGAGGAGACACACAAAGATACAGGAAACCTGGGGCCCCCCAGCCAGGATAACCAATAACCAATTACCAGTAGAAACCGGGTTAAACTAGTGTGGTTGGTGGAGAACCCTAACCCATCCGTTCTGGGTTTGGACGTCTTGGTTCCCCCACCAGGATCTGCCAGCCTGTGATTTGATGTTACGGGGGGGGGGCGGTGACAGAGGGAGATGCCGTGCCTGCCGGGCGATCATGCATAGCCATGACAGCTGCCACTCTCAGAGGTGAAGACCACGCCACTGATGACCGGTCGCCACAACAACGAGGAGGGGTGGAGATGGAAGACGGCCCCCACCTGATAAGACCCCAATTTATCTCCCAAAAATAAATCTGCTTGTATAATTAGCAAACAGTCAGTGAGGTAGTGAAGGTGAACCTGTGTGTTCATGAGCCAAAGTTTTGAAAGCTTCGAAGATTTGTTACTCGCATGAATTTCAGATTCATTCCTGATTTGGGTATTAATGTACACAGCTCGTTAAGATGGGTATTCACTCAGTGAAAGCTGAAAAACCCAGGCATGGGTGTTGCTCTGAAAAGGAAAAGCTGCTCCACATTTTATCAGCACCTAAGAACAAATTCTGGGATATGAATGTGCATCGAGTGCAAACTGCATCTCATTAAGGAGATGAGCATGAAGAGAGCTGGTCCCATGCTGGCTTGGACAGAGGAGCGAAGGCCTGTGTATTTCACTCTGGGATTTGAAGAGCAGTCCCACGGTCACATGACCCTCACGTGGTCACATGACTCTCTATCACACAATACCCAGCATGGCATCTCCCAGATGCTTATTTGAGAGCTGTGATTTTATGTCATATCAAAGTGTCACCACAGGACTACAGTGACAGGAAATGTTGCCGCTTTTTCACACAGCAGCCAATTTTGCTGTCACTGCCCTTGCCTGTAAATCTGCCTCTGGGGGTCACTGGGGGGGGGGATCACGTCTTGATGGAGGGTCATCGTCATTAGAATGCAGCTGCTCTGGTGTAGTGGGTGGAGTCTTTTTTATGGAACAGGAAACCTTGCATTGCTATAGTTTATCACGGTGTTAGGTTTATTAGGATAGTAAGGCTGAAGCTCCCTCTGGTGTCTGAATCTAGAACTGCAACACAGTTCATCCTCCACTTACTGTTTCATGCCTCCGAAGAGGTAATTGTTTTTAAATAAATACCCATTTTTGCCAAAAGACGCACAATGGGGATTCCTCACAATCATGGGGGAATGTGGTCTGCATGTAGCAAAGTGCCATATTACTGCAGAGACTGGATGTGACAAAGTCACACTTTTCCCCTTCTTGGCATTTAAATGAAAAATCAACATCGCTCTGACCCGACCCGAGTGCTTTCTGGGGTTGTGTGTTTGTGCCCGTGCTCTCGTGAGCGCCATTCTGTCATGAATATCTGTGCGTGTGTGTGTCTGCATGTGCTGTCCGCTTCCTGTCCTCTCGTGCCTGTTTGTTTATATGTGTTTGGTCACTCTGTCCTAACAGTGAATGTGCAGGACATGCAGAACCAGCTCTGGAGGTACAGAAAAATCACATGACTTATGTGACCTGATCAGGACCATTCATGTTGGGCCATCAGTGGCCCCCCTAGACCCAAAGTGGGCGGGGCTACCTTAAACTGTCAATCACTGGCTAGTTATAGCAATGTAACCAATAAAACGTGAAGAGAACCTAATGATGACCGAACAGGATAGTCCCACCCACCATCAATAAATAAATTCCTTCTGTGTTGTTCCGGTCAAGAAGGGAGGGAGGGGGGCAGCTGTGGCGGCAGGTTAACTGGCTGCTGTTTCCTGGGGGGCCTTCGGTGGAAATAGAGGGGCCAGGCTCACATCTCTGCAGCTCTCAGGTGGGCCAACAGTCCCAGGAAGCTTTAGCGTGTAGGGCGAGGCTTGAGATCAGCACAGAGGCCATCTTCAGATAACAGCTTCCAGACCGAGGTGGGGGGAGCAAACAGCGGCATTCTCTTCCGTTAATGAGCATGCCGAGCGACGGCCCCTTTACCCCCCTCCCCCAGTACCATGAACTGATGACTCACGGGCCCCTGAACTTGCCCAGCCCTGTGCTGAGATCTCCGTCTCGTCGGCAAGCCATGTTGTTATCGTGTGATGTGAAAGACAGCAGCTTTTACTGAAAGGCAACGAGAAACTGACAGTTTGCACAATTTTTTGCCAGCAGTGACCTACCTTTATCGGGCGCAGCCCCACAAAGCCGCTTTGGGGGGGGCTCCCAGATAGGGGCGGGAATGCCGTGGGGCGTTTAGTTTACTGGTGCAACATCCACAGATGGAAGGAGAAAACTGTACTGTGAGCAGTGAGCGGCTTCAGCGGCCACGTGGGACTGGTACCGTGTTTGTTCACTGCATGTCCCACGTTCACCTCCTGCTGGGGAGGTCGGCACAGCTCAAAGAGCAGGAGCACGGGGGAGGAAGCTGGGTTGGAGGGATCTGGCGGGGAGGAGGCGAGTCCGCAGGGGAAAGTACCGGAAAGCGATGACACAGAACCCAAGTCGCACGCGTACAGTGACGGTGGTGGGGGGACTGACTCGCCCTCAGCATGGAGATGAACAAGGGGACCCTCAAGGTGGCTGTCACACTGTAGACCAGAACGCGTCACACCAGCTCATCCCTGACCCAACATCTGCTTCAAGCCGGATTCAGAAAAATGAAAATAAATGCAGATGAGTGAAAGTGGTGAGTCTCATGGGAAGGGTAGGCCGGTCTGCTCAGTGCAGAAATCACACCATCTCACCAGTCCTCCTGAAAGTTAACTTAAGAAAGGTAAAAAAGAGACCCATATAAATCAGAGACTGCTCACTTTTCCCGAATCGAACATCACCTCCATCCATCTTACAAAAACATTCGCTCAGTGCAGCCTGGGGTCCTTCCCAGCAACAACAGGATGAAAAGAGGAAGATCGTGACTGGGACGCCAGTCAAACAGACATGTAACATTAAAAGTGTTGAATGTTCCCATTTTAAAACACTAATTATTAAGGACCACACCCCAATCATGCTCTACTGTAGTTCCCCAGAACAGGCTTAACGTCATTCTGACTGACGGTAATTACTCTCATCCCAAAGTACCTGCCACCACGACAACGGGGAACTGAAATGTCACACAGCTCTGAGCAACAGCACATTTCAGGTATGAGGAGGGCTGCCGTGGCAACAGCTGGCCCCTCCCTCCTCCCCGACCAGGCCCCATCCCTTAAATGCCCATTTTAACAGGATCTGATCAGAAGCCATGAATGGGGACTCAGGATGGGTCACACACGGCTCATGCTGTGACATTCGAGGGTGACCCTGAAACAGAACATCATCTGTCCTTATTCACGAGCCGCAAGCACAAATATCATGTCCTTTAGAAATAAAAAAAGCATGACCTGGCTGTTTGACCAGAACGGCTTTTACCTGTCGAACGCCCCTCACTATAAACCAGATTTCACAGAGGGGCAGCCAGGCCGAACCGGCTTACCTACAGCCAGCCTCAGGGAGGGGTGGTCTGCGGGGAATCTTCAAGAAACGCGGCAGGCGAAAGCCCGACAGAAACCCAGACACGGGGGGAGCTCCGATGGGGGGGGGCAGAAGGCAGCCAAGCGCACAAATAACAGTGTAGCACACAGAGACATGTGACACTCACACAGAGTGGGTGAGAGAGATAAGGGAAGAGGTTAGCAGAGTAATGACTGTGTGTGTTTGTGCTGGAGGAGTACCTGGG
>JABFEA020000026.1:119153-133307 GCA_019775915.2 Cyphomyrus plagiostoma
CCCCCCCCCCCCCCCCCCCCCCCCCCCCCCCCCCCCCTCCCCCCCCCCCCCCGCCCCCCCCCGGGGGGGGCCGGGTTGCCCACCCCCACGGCATTTACTAAACACACGACCCCCCCCCATCTTCCTATAAAGGGGAAAACAACTAGGCACCCTGGGAAAAAAAAGGCCAGTGGAAAAAAAGATGAGGCCATGCAGAGCGAGAGGAGGATAAAGGAGGAGAGAGAAAGAGAGAGAGAGCAAAGGAGAAGAGGCACAGTGGAGGGAGAGTCAATGACGACGGCAGAAGAACACGGCGTGGCCCCGCCGGCTCACCTGGAACCGTGCTGTGCTGACAGGCAAGGTCCCCCCCGGCAACTGCGGCCGTCACCACGGAGTAAAGAGCAATGCAGGGATGGGCGAGTGTGTGTGTGTGTGTGTGTGTCAGCGAGGACTGAGGGGCTGCAGAGGAGCCTAAGAAGCCTGTACTGGGGGGGGTTCTTTCCTGCCAGGTCCCCCTCTGTAGGGACTCTTTATTGGTTTTTTTCCCAAAGGGGGGAGAAGTAAATCAGGGATGGTGAGCCAAAAGTGACAGAGAGTCAGGCAGGGAACAAAGGAAACATATGGCCTGAGCAGCGATGGCCTGTAAATTAAACATAAAGAGGAGATTAAATAATGAACGTGTTTTCACAAGCGCCAGTCAAGCAGGGGTGGGTCATACCACTGAGGGGGGCATGGGGGTGCCAGGCAGGGTATGCAGAAGATTTCACTTACTGCTGTGAATAGCTTCTTACGCAAATAATGTTTGCATGTGCATATGTGTGTGTGGGAGGGGGGGTTACTAACCATGAAACACCCTGAGAATTCGAATGATAATTAGGCTACCAAAAGCTGGGATAACGTAAGCCTGCTTGAGGTAAATAAGATCAAGGCACCCCTTTACAGAGTGGACTGCTCCATTTCAAATCTGCCAGCTGCTGTGTGGATTTCAGATGGTAATTGTATTACAATCCACCCCACCCACCCCCACGACCCCCCACCGGCACCTCCTAGATACCTGCAGGCTTGATGCTGAGGCGGTGCAGTCCTTTGCCCAAGCGTGCTGCCTCTCAGGGCAACCTGGCTGTGCGTGGGAGGGGAGGTCGAGGGCATAAAGGCGTGCAGGAACCATCATCCCAGCCAGGAACTATCATCCCAGCCATGAAGGCGTGCAGGAACCATCCCAGCCAGGAACTATCATCCCAGCCATGAAGGCGTGCAGGAACCATCATCCCAGCCAGGAACCATCATCCCAGCCATGAAGGCGTGCAGGAACCATCCCAGCCAGATCCATGTGTTTTCACCCCGTAGGGGGGTAATGCACCCACCCACCAAACGCTATGCGATCTGGGAGGATGAGCAGGTGACATCCCACCCTCATCTCCCCGCCCCCCCCGCATCTGGAGCGTACATAAATCAATTTTCCACCTGACACAGTAATGGAAGGTGACTGAATGGGATTTGGGGAACGCCGCGTGAGAAGCCTGGACACGCTGCCCGCCCATGTCAGCGCGGTGACATCAGAGCCTCCAGTAAGAGGCGGCTGACAGCCACGCCTGCGCTCGTCACAGCAGCCCCTGCTGGCGGCTGACGGACGGCGTGCTGCTGACAGCTTTTCCCGGAGATGAAGAGGAAGCGTCCCGGGGCTGCTGTCGAGGTGGCATGCGGCACGTGAGCCCCCCCATCCCCTTTAACGCATAATGAGAACACACAAAGAGGCCCCCCCACCACTGCCGCCTCCCCCTTTAGGCAAAATGACAGTCCCTGCGGTATGCACCGATCACCCGCGACAAAGTACCGCGTCTTTGCCGGATCGGCAGTGGAGCATCCGGGCACTGAATCACGGCAGGTGAGCGTCGGCGAGCTCCCTTCCCAGAGCAGTGACACAGAACTCCGCCCCTCCCCTCTGGTGCCCGGCACCGCTCCCGGGGATGGAACCAGCAACCGAGGGGGGGGAGTCTGGCTGCCAGGCAACCTGTTTGCATCCCACCACACCAAAGCTATATTCCTCCCCGAGGGCTTCCGAAGGAGCGCAGACCTCTCTCTCTCGCCAGGAAGGCGCCGTCGGTGACGGCCCAGAGCACCTCCGGAGGTCTAGGAGGCTTCCGTAACCATGTGGACAGCAGGAGGAAGCAGAAAGAGGAGAGGTCATGGTGGCAGGCGGGCCACTGCATGTTAAGGAGACAGTATCCGGGTCCAGTTACCTTAGATCACGCAAGTTTTTACACCCTACGTACAAGAACTTTCTCTTTCTACCACAAACAGGCTGACCAGCGGGAGGCGCCGCTCTGAGACTCCTGCAGCCTGGCTGGGGATTAAATTCCCCCTCCCGTCATGCTGCGTGCTGACAGCAGGTGTGTGCGTGTAAAATGAACTCTCTTCATTAACAGCACAGCGATCCGTCACTGTCTCATTATTGGGCTGCGAAATATAAAGACCTGAATAGGAGTAGTAAGGGTTGGGATCAGGATGTAACTGGCATGTATACATGGCTCTGTGTGTGTGTGTGTGTGTGTGTGTGTGTGTGTGTGTAGGACCAGATGCCCTACAATGTGATAAAAACCTGTTATTTTGATGTTGTGTAGACCGCCTTCAAGTAAAGTCAAGTCAAGTAGCATACAGTACACAGTTAAAAATGAAACATCGTTTTTCTTGGACAAGGTTCCCACAAGGGGAAACTCAATTTTCTAAAAATCTTTGACTAGAATCAAAAAGATACAAATGCCAAGAGTCTAGTATTTAGTTTGATCCCTTAAGGGTTAGGCTTGGCTGGGTGGGGGTTCAGGTTCTCATTGTTGGTGCACATCCTGCCCTTTGTGTCTCTTCCCCGTTTGGCCAGTAGGTGTCGCTGGCCAACCCGTCCTCCTCTGTCTTTGAATCTGTTACCCTTGTGTGCTACTCTCTCCTCCCGCATAGCTGAGTGGTCTGAGTGTTTGGCTCTATGAGTGCAAACTCCTTGGGTATGGGTTTGAACCCTGCTTAAGGCCACTCTCACCTTTTTTTTTGGTTTCTTGTTTGACTTTTGTTGACCTTTCAGATTACAAACTTCCTAGCGTTTCTTGTTTCCTGTATTTTCCCACCTGTGGTTCACCCTCCTTGTGCTCTGGTTTTGTGTAGCCTTGTATTCCTAGTGTTATATTAGTGTTTTATAGTTTGTCTGTTAACATTCCTGGTTCTGTGACTATCCCATTTCTTTAGCTGCACCTGTTGCTTATTACTCTGCTATATTTGATTGGTTATCACTCTGTTGTATTTGATTGGTTGTCTTATTAATGGGTCATTCCTGCATCCTCATTAGCTCAGTTTTGGTTTGTGTATTTAAGATCCTGCCTTAGACCTTTTCCTCAGTGAGTCACTGGATATGGTTGTAGGTGATGGCTGTGTCTCGCTGCTATTTCTTGTTAATAAACCCCTTGTGTTGTATTGGGAGTGCCAGAGGATCGTTGCCTTCTTAACGCTGCACCATGCTCTGCCGTGACAGATTATAGTTATACCCATAGAAATTAATGGACAAAGATATGAAGACTAACGTACGTGTGTGTGTGTGTGAGAGAGAGAGAGCGGCTGTGGCAGAGCACACCTGCATATTCACGCAAACATGTACGCAAGCACAAGCCTGGGCAGGTATACATGTGCGTTCCGTCTGAAATATAGTCTGTAGGGTCCTTCTTCCCAAAGAAAACGGATTGACCGGATCCTCCGCAGACACTGATCTTGACATGACAGCATAAGAATGATAATCTCTCTCTGCTGTATCTCATTGCAGCTTTTATTCTGCTCCGTAATGGTATCCGGGGAAAACCCTTATTATGGGATGGATGTACCTGAGTAGTTGGTTATCAGATTACGGCTCTGTGTTTCTAAATATGGAAATGGGTTTTAAACCCAATCCTAGTGGATTCAGGTGACTGTCAGACCCGGACCTGGGATTCCCACCGTCACTGCGCTGAGTAAAAACGCGGGGATCTTCAGAAAGGCGCTCACACGCCCCCCGGCCCCCGCGCCCCCGCTCCTCCACCCAGCGCAGCAGGAGTCCCAGCTGACAAAGGAGAGCCGAAAACAGCCGGCTGGCGTGTCAGTGCTGAGGCAGAGCGGAGTGGAGGTGTTGATGAGGGGGCAGCAGTCCAGCCCTCCTGCGCTCACCTATCACCGGTGCCTCCACGGCGAGCCCGGGCCCCTAATCTAATTAGCACCTGTGCTAAGTGGCTAAACCCGAAATAGTGCAGAACAGAACACCAGCCGTCCTGCCAAATCGGCACTAAAAGGTGAGCAGTACAATAAGGGGTCCGATTACCAGCTACCACTCTGTAGATTCTCATTTCGCGTTTAATGGACCAGGCCGATGCCACTACTCAGATCTGGCTTTGGTAAATAGGCTTTGGGGGGGGGAGTGTTCTCTCCTATTTAGTGTGAGAGCCCACGCTTATGTCGTCCCAGTTCCCAGCAGCCCCTGTTACTGGGGTGCCGCAGAATTCCCGCGCCGTCTGACCACAACTCATTCCACAAGCCTATTAAACGCCAGCCAATTAACCGCCAGCCAATCATAATCGCCACCCGCCAGCCAATTAACCACCAGCCAATCATAATCGCCACCCGCCAGCCAATTATCCGCCAGCCAATCATAATCGCCACCCGCCAGCCAATTATCCACCAGCCAATCATAATCACCACCCGCCAGCCAGGTTTGCCCTGCTCCCAGAATACACCGTCGCCGCTTCCACACTGGGTACCAGCTTTCCTGTGGCCTGTGTTAATTTTACCATAATGGGAGCTCAGCAACCCCCCCCCAGTCAAATGGTAACTTGTTATCCTGCATCAGCCCCGTGCCCAGGGGGTGCCCGACTGTGGACGTCTCGATCGAGTGAGGAACATGCCGTCTGCTGGGATTGCTCAATTCCCCCTCCGATCTTTAAGCGACTGAAACATGACGCTTATTTGAAACTGAAATTAACATTAAAAATTAAAATCTTCCTTCAACCTCAAGCTCTGCAATTGCATTACTTAATAATATCCACAGGTCTAAATAAATAATTATGCGATTTTCCTACAGGGCTGTGGCTGAAACAAAGAGGAAAACGCAGGGAGCATGGAGACTGACGTAATCTCAGCGGCTTTGCGTTTGGCTGTGGCTGGGGGGTGGTACAGGCTCGCCGCTGGGGGGTGGTACAGGCTCGCCGCTGGGGGGTGGTACGGGCTCCCCGCTGGGGGGTGGTACGGGCTCCCTGCCTGCACCTGCAGGCAGCAATGCAGTGGGGAGACTGCACTCCTGACAGTGAGGTTACTGGCCTGTGTCATGCTGCCTAAATAAACTGGTAAGGCAGTACAAAATGAATTACCACACAGGAACCGCTTGTAAATGGTGTCCAGCCAAAGGTGACGGCTAATTAGCCAATCACCTGCTGGATCTGCCTAATCTGTGTCACAGAGATCCGGCTACTCAACCACCTTAAGAGTGATTATCGATCACTGACTGATCTGAATACATCTCAATACCTGAAATACATAAGACTGACAAACTGATGGAACACATTTTCCACCTCCGCTCTGGGGGGGGTGGGGGGAGCCCGGACCAAACTGCCCCCCCCAGATGAAACCTGATTTGAGGGATATTGCTGTGCTTCGGAATGTGATTTTGAGGGCAGGGACCATCTGCCTTTAAGGGACCTAACCTGGTTTCGTGCAGGCGAGCCAAGGCGAGGTGGTTCTGGTGCTGCCCCCGACGTGCCTGCGGGGGGGCAGGCAGCCTGACAGACTGGCACCACAACAAAGGAGCTGCATCACGGACGGCTGGCCGCTGCCCCCGGCGAGCACCAGGGTGCACGGCCATATTATTCATATTTCCTATTATTCAGCCCTACATGACAGCAGATGAAACACCATGAATTACAACCCAAAACCCAAAGCCTCAACAAGGACCCAACCATCGTTACAAGGCCCTTAATTACAGCCAATAGGGGCAGGAGTGAAAGTGCGACATATGATCTGTGTTGTGCCATTAAGTGTTCAGCAAAGCCAGAATAGGAGAAAGTCAAAGCGGCCAATTGAACAATGAGAACAAAAAGCTCGATTGTTGGCAGGCAAGATAAGCCCAACGTGTCACACGCACCGTATTTTACTAAATGGACGATACTGTATGGCGTAAAGCTGCGCGCCTGGCCCTTTTAAAAGCCCCCCCTCCCCCTCACTTCTGATTCACCTGCAGCCGGCCCGTTCCGCAAAGCCGAGGCAAACGTGTCGGGACTGGCTGTGTTAGCCGAGGACGGAGAGGCGGATGCAGATGCTCTAGGCAAAAGGCGCAGGTGGCCGCAATACAACCCCGGGGAGCGTCTGCCAAGTGGCCAAGCTTACAGAGTGCTGCAGCAAGGGAACGTCTGCCAAGTGGTCTGCTTTTTTTTTTTAAAGAAAGCATCTCGAGCTGGAACCGAGGACAATTACATGAACTAGATATTTTGTCGTTCTGGTAATTTAATGCATGAAATGTGTATGTGGGTACAAGTAGGTGGGGGTCACCCAGGAAAAGACATACCTTTGATTGCTAATGTGTTCCTATGGAGACACAGCGTGACGATCGGGCTGGATTCGGCAGTGTCAGTGAACCTGCCTTCCTGTCTCTCCCCCACTCTCTGAACAGCAAGCAGAAAGAAGGTCAGCAACCCACCCTAATGAGGCACGAACCTGCAGCAGAGAGTGTACCGTGCTCGTGTCAGGGAACATCTGGGTGGGGCCGTCGGCTCCATCGGAAGGAGATGAAGGCCGATGCACCAGATGTCAGCCATAAGCTGCATCTCACTGAGGTCATCAAGCAAAAAGCCATGGGTAGGTGCACAGCTGACAGTGCATTCTGGGTAAATGAGGTGACCATGGTACGTACTTGGCTGCCTGTCCCACACTGCAATGGCCTTAAGCACTGGCCCTTCACCCCAAAACAGACGCAACTGTAAAGAGAGCGATGAAGAGACGGTACTGGGCTGCTCTACAGCGTCTAATCACAAACTCAACAAACACATCAATGTGGGTTTGTCACTAAGTCTCATGATTCTCTCAGGTTGCACTTCATGCGACGCTGCCTGATTTCCAGCACGCAGCTACTCCATGCAGAGGAGGGACTGGCGGCATTCAGGCCACGGACAGCTTGACCCAGCCGCCCCACCCTGAAGGAAACAGAAGGGGCAGGTGTTTGGCTGGAGCGCTTCCAGACAGTGTCTTCGGAGCGGGGGGGAGCTGACGTATTCTGGGCTAGCGGAGCCGCAGCGACATCCCAGAACCGGCACCGTTAAAAAGGTACTGGACTACGGCCGGGAACACAGAGGAATGAGCAGCACAGAGAATGGGAAGGAATGCGGAGCTGAACTGGAAAGGGAATCAAACTGGAATAACGCTGGCAGGTGCAGAGGCCTTGGTGCAGACTTGAAAAGGCCAGAATGCAGGGAAACATTATAGGGGGCGTGCAGGTGTCACGGGGCAGCAGTGCTTCCTGAAAGGCTGGAAGCTTAATTCGGCTTTCCTGCAGTCACAGCACGTGGCCAGCGCCACCCCGAGGCCCGCGCCCGGCGCCACCCCGAGGCCCGCGCCCAGCGCCACCCCGAGGCCGCCCAGCAGTGAGAGCCCCCACTGATCAATAGCGCTCAGCTGCTATAAATATGCACGGGAAAAAAAAAACCACAGAGACAAGACTGCTGGAAGGCAGCACATTTCTGTTACATAAAGGAACAGCAGAAGGCACTCAGAAGAACAAAAGCTCTGGGTGCCACCGCAGTCACTCAAAGGCCAAGGCGCTTCCCCACAAGTGACATTTTTTAGCCAGTGGCAGAACACAGTCACACTGTGGGGGTGTCTGGGGGGGGCACTGCCTCTGGTCACTCTTTTCCATGGAGGCCAATTAATGTTGCAAAGGAAAAGGAGGGGCAGGCAGTGGGGGCAGAGGCTGTCTCCCGTTTCCCCCAAAGGGTAAAGTCGGGCAGCATCTTCCACACCCTGCCTGCGGTGCTGTCACTCACCGTCGCCTAGCAGCGGAGACAGTGTCACCTAGCAACCCGGACTACCCAGAGGAGGGGCGGTGAGTCTCTGAGGGAACCTCCCATGGCTTCCAGACTTTTCCGTTTCTAATAAGAATGTGGAAAAAAGAGGAGCGGCTCCTTACGTCGCTGCCCACATATGAACATGGCGTGACCATGGCGTGATCGTAGCGTGAGCATGGCGTGACCATGGTGTGACCTGGACAGGATAACAGACACACAAGCCCTTTATGTGACAGCTGTGTGTGTGACCAGGACTTCCTGATGTTCCATGGGGGCCACCACAGTGCACAAAAAGATGCATGGTCAGACGCAAAGAGCCCTGGGAGCAGGTTTGGAAAGGCCCGATCCACCAAAACTACTCCGCATCAAACTGACTGAGGAGCGACCGTTCATAAGGCGAGGCCCCAGCACACCGGATATCAAGCGAGCACCAGCAGGTGACAGAGAACATGCACCACTGCACCTAGACTCGATGCTGCCGGAATTACCACTCGTTCTGGTGGGGAACTGGGTCACATTACAGCTAAATCTTGATTTGATTCAATTTCCTGGCTATGAAAAAGCTTTTGGGCTGAAGGAGAGACACGGACAATTTAATCCACCCAGTAAAACCCAATAACATGGTGATCCTTCTTTGTCAAGTAAGAACTCGCCCAGTTTTCACCCTCCACACGCGCCGCCAGATGGGTTTCGGGCAAACCAGTAAGTGCTTGAAGTTTAACAATCCGCATAAAGTCTCCCTCCAAACTGCAAGCCTGAAACTGAGCCCTCTGGCCTGAGGGTAACTGGTCTCTAATTTACCTGGCGATGATTCGTCGTGCATGGTGCGGGGATCGCCCAGAAGCTGTCTCAGGTCTGACGCCGCCTCCCAGAGGCCACCGCGCACGGCATCAGCGTGCTGCGTCAGAAAGGTGACCTGCGGCATGCGCGTTAACGGCGTCCCCACACCAACAAACGCATGGCTTTATTGCCTGGGCGCTCAGTTGGAAAGCCTGCGTGAAAATTTACGGGCAATTTAAAAGCTAAACGTGTTCCCAACACACAATTTTCTTTCAGACCTCCGTTGTGCTATGGCAATAACATTTAATCCTAACTGTATGGCAAGTTTTTGACGGGATACACAGAGTATATCCATCATTTAAATTTCAAATGTTCCAGGTCATCTGTAAACTCAGCATGACTGCTCAAACGGCAATATAATCTTGAAATGTAGCGCAATCTTAAAATAACAACAGGGGAAAGAGATGACTGCAGGATACTAACGCCACCTAGTGGAATACAAAATACACAACTTCTGTCTTAGAAGAAAATTCAAGGTTTCTTCCATACTGACCTGTTTATTGAGCTGCTTACGGAGGAAGATGTGCCTTCCTGTACCCATGCATATGCATGTCCCATATAAAAAGGGCAACATTAATCACTTAATGTATTTCACTCTGAAATCTGGCTCCCAGAACAGGTTTGCGTTTGTAGGCCGTGTGGGTCTTGGTACTGGCGGTGGGGAATGCCTGAATCATCCATCATCTTTACGGGCAGTCAGAACAGAGGCCATATTCCATTCCCCTGCTCTTAGTGGGGACCTTGTCTTTCAGTACGCCAGCCATCCAAAAGGCAAGCAAACTAACATTTAACACCCACTTGGATACAAACAGCTTATTGGTTTGACCTGGTGGCTCCTTAAAAGTAATTCTGTTATGCTGCTTGGCACAGTGACAGTGACTCAGAATATTCAACGGGGGGGTGGGGGAGTTGTTACTGCAAAGAATCATTGTACTGATACTCTTACTAGCAATACTCTTAGTATTCATTGGCGTGCCATTTTCACTTCGATAGTTTACGGACGCAGATTACCTTGGAACCCATGCTGCTCCACTAAAGGACATTATAAAAACGTCTGAATCTGTTACACTCTGTAAAGAGGAGGACTGGAAAATGTACATCCATCAGGAGCTGAACGGCGCTGGAGCCCAGAGCGTGAAGCGGAATGGCAGCAGGACACGGGGGTAGCACTGCGAACCCGAAAGGCCCCCCCACGCAAGCTGACAGGTGTCTTTAAGCTGCGACCACAGGGGCTTAGCGACACATGCCTGACAGGACCTATTCTGACTGCTATGATCTCCAGGCGAGAAAGAAAGAGAGAGAGAGAGGGAGAGAGGGAGAGAGAGCGACGGCCATTTTGAGAACCATCTCCTGAGGGTGAAAAATTCAGATCTGTTCATCACTTCCTGGGGAGGCGTTCGCATTATCAGCATCAGAACACAGCAGCGTTCGCTTTCAACGATGACGGCTGAATCAGCTATTTTTAATATAGACCTTTGAGAGAGAGAAAAGGCCGCATTTATAAAAATCATACAAATATAACAGAGCTACAGGAGAAGAACAGTGGTGACGAAGCTCCTGATGTGACATGCGCTCAGCGCACAGCCATCACACGTGTACAGTACACAGAGCTGCACCTGGCTGTCAGCAGCCGACCGCAATATCTGATGGATGTCAGTCACTGACGTGTTCCCATACACACGGGCACCGTTTCCCAAACATCCGACGTTCACACCCGATGCAACAAAATGGATCTTTGGTATTTTCCCCGCTGACAAAGAACCAGCACCGGCTATATGCAATTTATTAGCATGAAGCGAGGCTATGAACAGGTACCGCTAAGACACAGACGCAGCTCCATGCTTATGCAGGGCTCTTAATGCCATTCCAAACATGGCGGTGTAAAAATAAGGCATGCTTCCCCCTGACTGCGGCTCGACATCTGCTGCAAAGGAGCCACGTCTGAAACATCCCCTTGCAGCTCTCTGTAAATTACCCAGCGGGCAAACCTCTCATCTGTGTACGGCGTGCTGGGAGATGAATTACACATGGAGCTGTAGCTGTTGACTCATTCCCACCCCCCCCCCACGATGCCATCTTCCATTCAGCTCAAACACGATAAGGCCAGGGGGAGAGAAAAAAAAAGTGGAATAAAAATGGTATATCGGCTTCCCCAGGACCTCAGCACCTCAGTCGAGCGTCAGACAGACCGAGCCACAGCCCAGGGGGACGTGGGGAAGGGACCCATCAGCACTTGTGGGATTCACATTTCACTGGGCATCTGTCAGGATGCCCACTGACCTCAAGCATGTGCCGCTCACACTGTATATATAAATCAGACGGGTATCTCTGATTGAAAATGCAATAGAAGATGGATGGATGGATAATTAAAGCACACATTAAATGCAGTCTAAGACAGGGTAAAAGGTAGGGACAGAGAAATAATGATTACAATAACAGTGATTACGAACAGCGGGGTGATTACAAAAATAATGACTACAAACATCCATTCCTTAATAGCAAATTTGCATCTCAGCTTTCCGTAATGAAACCGGATTAGCCCTTCTGAGCTCGTTAAGATAATTACACTTTTCCTTCTGCTTTGACAACAGGAAAAAAAAAAAAAAACACTGAAGTTGAAAAGCACCGAGTGACGAGAGAAAGTGGAGTGTGTGTGCGCGCGTGTGTGTGTGTGTGTGCCTAGCCCTCAGTGACTGTGTGTGTGCGCACGTGTGTGTGTGTCCAGGCCTCAATGACTGTGTGTGTGTGTGTCTGTGTGCGTGTGTGTGCGTGTCTGTGTGCGTGTGTGTGTGCGTGTGTGTGCGTGTCTGTGTGCGTGTGTGTGTGCGTGTGTGCTGAGGGGTAAAAGCCACAGTTGCAGCCAGACTGTTGGACACATTAAAAGCAGCGAGCCCACGAGGCACCATGGCAACGCTAAACAGGCACACGTGTGTCCTGTGCTCTGGGCAGATGTTCCCTGGACGGCGAGGCTTATCACCAGGGTCACATCACGGCCAGGGGGGGGGAAGGGGGGGGTGAGGAACCTCACGCTGTAGGCTGACAGCTGTCTGGACAGGGCAGGGTGTGTGTGTGTGTGTGGGGGCAACCCCGAATTCACCCTGAGGGAGCGGATAGAGTGAGCAGGCAGCAAACGGTGACTCCTACCAGCATGCATACAGCCCCTCAGCCCCCCCCGGCATAACCGTCACCCTCATCACCAGGACCCCCCCCAGCTTATCTAGCTTGTTACCATAGTAATTGGGCGTCAGTTCACAATGATGTGGTTTCCCTCTCTGCTGGGGGGCAGTGGGGGTGGCTGAGATGGCGGGAGGCCCCTTCGCTGGGGGGGTGTAGACTAACCATGAAGGGAAGCTGCTTCCAGACCCCGTGCTCACGCCTCATACTCCCCCTACAACAAATTGTATTTGCAGCAATTTGTCAGTAAGAAAATGTGGAGGGCGAGTCTGCCTTTCCTTCGGGAGGGGGGACACTGCTGGCACCCTGCCCCCCCATTCGAGAATGCCGACCATGTGACATACAGAGGATCGGGAGGGGTGACACTGCGGGCACCCTGCCCCCCCATTCGAGAATGCCGACCATGTGACATACAGAGGATCGCCGGGGAAGGCAGTGTTCCAACTCTTGCACAAGACCATCACCCTGCTGCTGGGGGGGGGCACCAGTGACACAGAGGCCTTGATTCCTCACTAAGATCCAGAATCCCACAATCCCTTCATGGCTCCGGGTTCCTCTTGCACAGAACCTGTGGGTTGACAGGGAGCCCCTAATGCGAGCCAGCGGGAGGATCTGCGTGGCAGCGCTGAAAGGGCAGGGCGGCAGAGACCTCAGCAGAAGGGCGGCATGTGCATCTGGGCCCGCAAAGTGACGATCTGCGTCTGCTGTGACTTGCGAGTCACTCGACGGGCGATAACACGAGGAGGTCCCCGGGTGCAGATGCGACCTTCACCGTGCTACGAGCTGCGGTGGCCCAACACCACACCTCCTGACCTTCTGCCACCCATCGGCGCATTTAACAAGCCTCGCTGTCAGTGCTTTCGCCTTCCCTGCGGAGACATACGCTGAAAACAGGAAAATACAAAAGAGCGGCGAGCAATCGAGGGATCGCTGACAGATACGCTGCCTTTTCTCAGGAGCTGAAAGTGGCCAGTCATTTCCTCTCACTACACAGGGCCCCGGTCAAAGGTCATGACCCCGCAGACTGACCATACGCAGACGGGCGCATCACAGGATGAAAAGCTCTGCACTTAATGCCGCAGCGGTTAAAAATGCACCCTTTTCACTACGATGCCACTCAGCTTTGCCAGTCTGCATGGGTTAGATGGTACTGCACGTTTCGGAGGCGAGTTCCCCAGAGCCTCAGCGCAAAGGTGCCTTGCATGAGCACAGGAACTGAACGCGAGATAAATGTAGAAGAAAATGTACACAAACCTAGAGTGTCAGAAAATCTGCAGGTCACAGGTCAGCGAGGTAAAGGACACGTTTGTGTTCCCTGTGGGGGGGGGGGGGGGGCTGATTCTGCTTTATGTTATTAACATTGACATCCAAAAGCTCCTAGTTTACACCCTCCCCACCCCACTAAGAGTTCAGGTGGTATTTGAGATTATAATGGATTAGCGAGACAGCCGTCACCTTTAACTGGCTCAAAGTAAAGGAGCTTAGATGCCTGAGATTCCTCTTATCTGATCATGGTCCCTCAGCGTGGACCATCTCCTCGCCCATGCGCCGTGGTTTCAGAGCCTTGCCAACAGCAGCATCCTCCCCACTGCCAGCGGAAGCCAGCGGGAGGCTGCCCAGGTAAGACAGCAACACACCGGAGCTGACCTGCACCCTACGGTATGCTTCCAATTCGCGTGTGTCTGTAATAGATATAAACCGTGAAATTACGAGTCTGCCAGAGCCCTGGGGAGGGAGCAAAGCCAGGAGAAGCTCAGGCGGGCCCCATAGTGCGCCCCCCCGAGGGCACTAACGCAATATCGTTACTGAGGGATCAGCATTAAACAGAAATCGAGAGGAATTTGGGAAAACTGCCCGTTTCAGGTGTCAAAAAAATCTCACTTATGGGTGGTGGAGATGTTGGTAAAATATCAAAGACATTCCTGAGCAGTAGGTGGGAGCATGAGAGGTGCTTCCCAATGGCAATAAGAGCAAGGGTCAGAGGTCAGAGACAGATGTTAGGAGTCCAATCTATCTATATAGGCACAGAAAAGGGGGCGGGGCAACTAAGGCAATTAGTGACAGGGGAGGTGGGCGGGGACATAGACAGATAATGATCACAGAAAAG
>JABFEA020000026.1:136628-157682 GCA_019775915.2 Cyphomyrus plagiostoma
GGGGGAGCCGAGCGGGGGGGCAGCCGGGCGGGGGCTCACGTCACTGCCTGCGTCGGACATTTATTAGACATTTCCCTTTTCTTAAGGAGGAAAAAAATAACAGACATCAAACCTTGAAGTAATTTCAGCTTCCGCCTCTGAAGCGGGGACAGCAGCTGCCTCGGCAGAGCAGGTCAGGCCCTGAAGATGGAGTTTGAGTTACAGCCCAGGAAGAAAAAGCACCAATTATACAATATGAGGAGCAGGACAACATGAGGAAAGCCCATCTGACCGTCCCCTGCCCTTAACCCGAGTGACCCGGACTGAGACGTGGAGTCAGGAAGACGCAGAGCCTCAAAGGGTCAGGCACGGCTCTCAGGGCCTCTGTTTATGGCCAATTTCGCATAGAGAAGTGGGTTTTCTAAAACAATTTCGTTTTTTTTAGCACAAAACAGGAAAAAATGCAAATATTTACCACTGCATAGCTGTCGTCCTGCTTCAGCCTAGTGGTTTTAATAGCTGTACATCACATCAGAGGACTAGCCGCACTCAGGAAAACCATTGATCTCATTGTACTCTTTGTGTTGTAAGTGAGCTTACACTGGAGAAGGGGGCATGGAAAGCGGACGAATGCATCCAGTGGTGTTTGGCCCCCCGTAAGTAATGAGAAAACTTCACCTCTTCCATCAGCAATATGGTGCCATCATTTCTGTCTGACCCTACGAACTCACCAGCTAGAATCTGGGCACCTTTTCCACACTGCTAAACTGCTAATTGTTTTAATAGTTTTAATTATCGTTGTTAGCCTTTGCTCGTCTTGTGTGACAACCTCAGAGACTCTGCTCGGATAAAGGAGAGGAAGATTCTCCTAGAAGGCCAACAGGAAGAGGAGACAGAGCAGCCCAGCTGGACCATAAATCCCTCACCTCTGCTCACCCCGCTGTCATGTCTAAATCACCCCTTCTGCTAAATCACTCATGAAAGACACCCCGCTGTACAACTCCACCATTAACCTACTCGCTCTGAACATCATCACTGCCCCCCCCGCTCCCCCCTATCCTGATAAAAGTTGTCCCCTCACCCCCCGCCGTGTCGCATGTCACATCTGAGCGCATGGATTTCCTGGGCCCGGCTCGGCGCTGGCCGAGGGGACACCGAGGTGGGACCTGTCACATATCCGGCTGATTCTACAGATTTGCGGCCAGCTTTCTCGTCTCGCCTACCGACCCAACAGTCGCTGGCAGACGAAGCCTCCAGCGCTTCGCACGTTATCTCACTTTAGTCGGAATCTCCACGGAGCTCTGAGGACCAGCTGCGATCTGAAATAAAACTCAGCTTCTGTATGAACTTCCACTCCGCCTGGCCGCACACGAATCCGGCAGGCGCAGAGAGACACGACGTGTCACCATCACTCTGGCACACTCACATCCAGTTTTGAAACATGTCACCAAGGATTTGGAGTATGAGGTGAAGTCAGAAATGACACAGAGGAAACAAGCTGTGCTTTCTTCTCAATCGGAGGGCTCGCTTGGGCTGGACCCTGGTGAGCAGTGGTTGAGTTGTAGAGGACCTACTGCATGAACTCACTGCATGAACCCAGCGCAGTCAGAGAACCCTGTCAGAAACACAAGCCTGTGTGGGCGCCATGTTTACTACGGCTATTTGTGGATGAGGTTTCCCATCCTGAAGCCACTTCCAGAGCTGCATTCCACCCCCAACCTCACGGGGCGAGAACAGAATCGCAGGGTGTTGCAGAATTTACACGCAACTCTGAGGGCGACATTAGCTAAGGCTGACATTTGCAGGGACATATACAGAGTCGAGACTCTTTCACAGTTGGGGGGTGGGAGAAGGGTAAACAAAAGCAGTTGAAGGCATGAGTTAGCGTACACCCTATCTCCCACTGGTCACCAGATGAGAAGATCACACACGCCGCACATGACACTGTCATGGCCGTCAGCTTGCCTGCACCTTGATGAAACCTCAAGGCCTGGAAACATTTGCTGCTCTACATTACAGAAGCCCTCTCTCTCCAACTCCCTCCCTCCCATGCGATGGTGCCTCCACTGGAGAGGTACAACAGGTATGGCCAAGGCATGTCTACAGTACGTTCCATCTGGAATTTAAACACCAAAAGCCAAGGTGGTGAAGCTCTGTTTTGCACAAAGCCCTGCTGTCTTCTTCTTATTAACACACTAGCTGCTGAAGGCTTTTCCTCCCGCCTGGCCCTGGTCTCCTCTGGAGCAAGGCTTCCCCCTAAGCACCTTCATCCACCGGCGGTCAAAGCAAAGTAAAAAGGCATTAAAAACATGTGCAGCCTAAATCATGGCTGGTTTCCCCAACAAGGGACACCACCATGTTCATCTCATCTTCCATCCTCCTTTCTACTAAGGAGTGGCTCCTTCTGTCCAGCTTATGATAAAATGATGCATGACAGCAGGCCCAAGATCATGACACATCAAAAGCACTGGGGAAATCACACTCCCTTAAAAAGACAAATGGAAGCAATTTGTGTCAAGTCCCCAGCATTCATTAGTTTCCTTAGATCACTAATTAGAAATATGGCTAAGGTCAGGACAGGAATGAGTGTCATGCTAAACGCTTGTTTCTCCCAGAGCTAATTACAGGAAACTTCTGCATCTTTGCAGGAGACACAGATATTTCAGTTAGAGAGTTAAGTATTCATACAGTATGAATGAATGCAAGCAGCAGAAAGGGTTAAACAGCAGAATGGCCATTTCTGCATCCTTTAGCAAATTCTAGTAAACTTTTTTACAGATCTGTTGAAGATATCCAACGTCATCGTTTCCAACACACTGGGGATACTATCACGCACCAATTACAGCGCGAGCTGATCACATGATTTTTAGATCTTCTCGAGACATGTGGTTGGGAGGTGGCACCGGGACTTCTGAAGACATGGGAATGAGAGTGACTGCATTCGGCTGTGGCCTACGGCTTCTCAGCCGTGATCATGAGCTTAGCATACTGACTCCTGCTGCCGTGCTACGTTACTCCACTGCGGCAAGAATGTGAAGCATAATGAGCAGCCTATCGCTGAACAGGAAGGTCTGGCCTCTGCTTGACAGCAGATATCAAAGTGTGTACGATGTGCGTCAGTGACCGAGGCATCCCTAACGCGCAAAGGCAGGATGTTACCTCCCATTAAGAGCCAGTTCTTCAAAGCCGCACCTCAGGCTAACCAGAGATCGCTGAGTGTTCAGGTCGAAAGAGCACAGCAGCGTCTCCCTGCTGTGAGGCTGTGCCATAGCAACAGCGGGCGAGCTTGCGGGCTGGGGAAAAACCCGGCATGTGCACACAGCTTTTACCAAGCGCATCGAGCAAGAATTCAATAAACAAGCGAAGAGCAAGAAAAACAAAGTTTCTCAAGCTCAGGGAAAACTACGTGAGTGTGAGAGAGAACCTATGTGAGAACCCCGCCGTGTATGAGTGTCTGGAAGGAGAACCAGACGTTCCCATCGATCCGTCTCCTGGGGCGATCCTTTCTCCGCTTGTCGGTACGGTCTGCAGCACTCTTTAAATCCTTATAAGGTTATGGAGGTGTCCATCACGCTGGACCTCATTAAACCCCCTCCATGGTCACCTTCTCAGTAGGTCTGGCATCTTGGGTGCAGCCCTCGGCCACCTGTTGCTCGTGAGCTCGTGCAAGAGGACAACTCCGTCACGCAGCCGACCGGCTCCCGGCCAAGACAACAAACAACAGCAGCAGACATGTGACCCAGAAGGGACCCAGTGATTGGTCGACTGGAGGGGTATAAACAAAAGAGGAAAAAGAGGAGTAAAGTATCTGAAGATATGATGAGGATGTAGGCAGAAGGGGGGGGCATGTGAGTGTGTTTGTGCTTTGGGGGCAACAGGGAGTCGGGATGGGTGGGGGGCGGGGGGCTGGGGCGACTGGGTAAGCGACCGGAGTCACTGAACATTCTTCTGGCAGCCGGGCTTGGCGGGCGCTGGCCGAGAGCCCAGCTCTGCGCCGAACTTAAACAAACTCCTGTCAGTGCCATCTGCTCAGCTTTAAAATAAATCAAACAATCTGTTGAGCCGCGGGTGATCAAGTTTCCATGTGGCGCGGCCGCCCGCCCACTCGCCTGCCTGGAGCCGCCGCTGGCCCCCGTCGGCCAAAAGAGGCCTGGCAGCGGGGGGGCGCGCTAATTCCTCACGGAAAGGAGGAGAAGCCCGGGGCTTCGGCCCACACCGGGTCGCTATTTTTACAGCAGCCGGCAATGCAAAAAAAAACAAGAAGGTCAAATCTTAGTGGTCCATTTAACTGCAGTATTTTTAGGGGGAGGGGTGGGGGTGGCTGTACTCCCATAGAAAAGTGTTTTGGAAATCAACACATTTCACAGCTGTCATCCAGTGGGCCTCATAATAGTAAGTATCAACACTTTCGGGGGGGCTGGGGGGGTGTATAGCTACACCCTGTTAGCCCTCTAGCTGCATGATACTGCTGAGCTATGTGTCATTGTTCTGAAAGTCAGAACTGAAGCCCACGGACCAGCTGGTCCTGGCATCCCAAGAAGAAGCTGAGTGGCCACAAGGCCAGGCCCCCACAGAAGGCTGCAGCGTTTCCTGGCTCAAAAGCCTCTTTGCTGCTGTCACTGTGGTCACTGACTGGCCAGCTGCACAGCACATGGGACTCTTCCCCCATTGGCCCACAGCGACCTTCTGGCAGGCCCCCCCCCACCGATCAGCCGCGCTGGGCGCCCAGGGGACGCCCCTGGTGAGATGGCACACTCGCATTCCTGCTCCTCCCCGTACTCCGCCATGCCTCGCGGGTAAACAGCGCCCTACCCTCTCAGCGGTCCTGTCCTCCTGTCACTCAGCCCTCATTCATGTTTGGCCCCATTGCCAGGCTTCTGGCCAGTTTTACAGTGTAAACACTGCAAAAGGCACATTTCACAATCATCAGCATGTCCACGAGACCAAGGCCCGGTTCTGGTTTGAAGCAGACCAGTCCGAGGCCAACATTTACAGCTGGACTTTAGAAGTCACCAATCGCTGGAGTCATTTTCCAAGCCTGGGTGGTACCTCACCAACCAGCCTGTATAGTGCTTATGCCTGGGATCCAGTGTGTGCCTGGGATCCAGTGTGTGCCTGGGATCCAGTGTGTGTCTGGGATCCAGTGTGTGCCTCCCAGTGTGTGCCTCCCAGTTATTTGTACTCTGTTGACTTTGCTGGCTCTGTCGGTATTTATGTCTCCACACGTGTGATGACATCACCAAGGTCGAAGGGTGACATGATGGATCTATATCGGTGATCAACAAATGCCGGACTCTGGGCCTCATATAAACCAAAACACATTTGAATCTGGCCCCCGCACAACCTGTCGTGTATCATTAAATTTAATTGTGCCCCCCTCCCCTCCCTCAGGTGGTGAATTTTATTATCAAGGGATGCAATGGACCTTGGCTTTTTGTTCTCCCTCAGGGGCAAACAGCTGAGGACCCCTGTCCCATAGCGTGTATATGCCTCCATGTTGATTAAATATACAGAAACGTGAAGCAGCTCCATATTCATGACGGGGGGTGTCGACTTCACCCTGTGCTCCAGTGAGTAGTTTTAAATCTAAACCCCAAATCCCAAAGGTAAACAGCACACACTGACATATGGCAACTGCAAATTTGGCACTGGAACCGAAGGGGCCGTGATGTTGATACAACGTCCATCTTGGATCTAACGCAAATGGCAGGATATGGGCTTGTGTACAGTAACATGGAAAATCATTCAAATCCCGTCCTTGAAATCTTTTAGCAGGGGGGCCACCCACAGAGCGGGGGACAGAAATGAAAACGACGCTAATTTCTCGAGGTTAATACCGTGCCGATCTGCACGCCACGTCCATTAGCTTCACGACGGCCTACTGCCGTGGCTCAGGGCGCTTTTCAAACGGACCTTAACGAGGAAACCCCAGCAGCCCAATCAGAGCCTCCTCAATGGAGCGCTTCCGCTACAGGCACACCGTCTGCCATCTTGGGCGCGTATTCCGGGCGTCAAATTGTACCAAAGCGATGGCTTCCACCTGTGAAGGCCACACGTGGTGGGCAGGAGAAGCCCGTCAGGCTCGAGCAACCCGGGGTGAGAAGGTCGCTGCCCCCCGCAGTCAGCACCAGCAGTCATGAGCTCTGATCTCCATGTGACACCCCCAAGTTTAGGCATGACAGTGTGGGTATAAAAATAAGAGTGTAAAACTAGGCCATACTAATGAAAGACTTTCAAAAATTCCTAATGAGCATAAATAGTGCATCAACCCGGCAAAGTAAACAGTGTTTGGAGATGGCCCATCTTATCTGCCCGAGTGTAGACTTCAACCAGTTTCTTGAGTGTAAAATTTATCTAATCAGATAAGTTAACACAGGCTTGCGGGGGTGGGGGGGGGGGGGTAAAAAGGACTGACCGCTGCCCCCTGGGTATTTGGAAACTGCTACTTGTGCTTCATTCCAGTCCAGATGCACATGACACCTCCACCAGACGCCGTTCATGAAACACCTGGACCAGGCCCAGGCAGGTCAGGCTGGGACCTGTCTGTCTCGGCCAGGGTCCCTGTGACAACGCCCTCACTCTCCGAAATGGCCATCTGGAGAAGAAGATTGCATCACGCCCCCAGCAAACTCCCCAGCTTCCCTGGCAACACACGGAACGGCCCACCTACTAGACAGTATTGAGGGAGGTTATAATTAACCCACCCTCTTGTTATTTTGGTTTAATCCCCCCCCCACCCCCACCCCCAGGTCCCCTCCACTTAGGAACAGCCAGCTGTCCCTGTGGATCTCCGACTGAGGGTACAGAGCTGAGAACCGGCCCCAGTTAGCGTCGTCAACACATGTGCGGGGGGCCAGATGCGGGGGGGGGGCAGCCACATGGAAACGCTTCCCCCAGCAGCACCATTCTGTGACGCCTCTTATAGCTAAACAGGAAATCATGGTGAAAATAGTCTTCCTCCTCTAATCTACACAACCTATGAAAGCAAAAATGCCAAGTAGGAGGAAGGGAAAAGAAGCTATTTCCCCTCTCAGGAAGTGAACAGCCCGTGGCTCTGCTGCCCCACAAACGCCAAGCCGGGCGTGAGGCACACACCTGCCGTGACACTGGAGACGGCGGCATCATCTCCACGGCTGCCTGGCCTTCTCTGCTGCCTCGTACAGCAGCTCATTTGGCTAAGAAACCCATAGAGGAAGATATGCCACCGAGCCTCGCAGACATCAAGAGAATTCAAGCTACATTCAGGGCACTTTCGGGTTTTTCGGCCCAGGTCTCCCCACAGCGCCGACGGACGCATCCAGTCACCACAGGATTTTTGGTCAAAAAATGGTTTTTGCCACAAACACAGTGAGACAAAGAGGGAAACAAGGCAGTGAGTCACAATTACAGAAGACGCAAACCAGACTGCTTGGCTGCGGCTGGGGGCCGGTGAGCCCACTGGCGGGAAGAGGCTGTGCAGCTGATACAGGGAATACAGCAGCTCTGTGCTGACGCCGGCCTGAGCAGGGAGCCAGCCCTGCGCATCGGAATGAGCAGACAATGAGATAAACGAGACATATAAACACAGACAAAACGTCATTCTGGGTCATTCTGCTCTGCTGTCAGTCTAGTTGCACCTCTTGGAAGCCTCCAAAAAAGATATATATAACCACAAAAAGCCTTTACACAATGACAGCATACAACAACACAGTGCTTTCACTGGCCCACCTATAATTTCTATGTCCACATTCATAGAAACGACTAACGTTACGAATTCCATGATTAAATCCAAGACCTCTCTTCAAGCAGTGGTTTTCAGTACTAAATTTCAGTACTGAAACAAGCCCTAAATGAGTCTATAACCCATATTTACAAAATATATGGTGAGACGTTATCCAAACTGTCTCACATAATTTCCTACGTATTTCTACAGCTAGACAGTTACTGAAAGCAAGCGACTTAACAGTGAAACAGGCAATTGCTCCATAAGATTCAACCCAGCTACCTATCTGTCCTTGCTTGTCCCATAAGCTGTTAATGTGTCCACAGTCCTGGACAGTGGGGACAGTACGGCAGTACATAGCAGGGCAAGTACACTTTTTAAGTTACTTGTCCAATTACATGTATTTGAACTACAGGAGGAAACTCACATAACACAAACAGACCATGCAATTTGCACACGCAAATAGTGGCAACAGCGCCCCCCACTGAGCTGGCATGGCACCTACAGCGGAAATCCATTGGCTGCGTCTGGCGGTAACGGAATGCGGCATGCAGCGAGTCATCAGGGGCTCATCTGCGGCCCACTCTCTCTGACTACAAAACAGCTTCAGAGCAGCGGCCAATCAGTTATGAGATTCCTCTCCAAGGTATCGGCCAATGAGCTCTCAGCGTATTCCTCAAAGTGGCCTACATGCCCAACTCCCTTTAAGTGTTCGTTTGCTGACCCCCTTTCACGATAGGGACCTTGGTGCCACTCTACTACACCTCTTCCATGACAGAAAAAAGCCCATCGATGACACGGAATAATTTGCAAAGAGTAAATTCTCCATAAAGCACGGTAGGATATGGGCTCCATTATTCTCTGCAAGCTTGACCCTCTCAGCTCAACTATGTTTGTGGGGGGGGGGGGGGGGCAGGAAAAAGCCCTATTCCTCTCACAAGTATGAGCAACAGGAGAATATGCAGCTGTTGCAGCTGTCCTGCCGTTAGAATTGAATCTGACCTGGTCCTTAGTGCCGGGGGGGTCCTCAGATAAAACAGGAACGGACGACATGCACCATTGTGTCAGCAGACAGTTTGCACTGTTGGTTTGCTTAGGTTCTGTCACTGTCACCTTGATCCCTTAGTTTTTCTTTAATAGAACATGGCTGGGGGGGAGGATGAGAGCACTGACACAGGTAGGCACCCCCTGAAGAAGGCGTCCAGGTTAAAGCTCTACATGCACAGCTGGGTGTCAGGGTGAGGTCTGTCTTCAGCAAGGCCCCCGTAAAGAGCACAGCCTGAAGACCAGGCATACCCCCCCACGTCAAGCAAAACCAGGCCACCAGGGGCAGCATTGGGCAGGATGCGATCAAACAGCATTCGGCACAATAAACTGAGGGCAGCAGTGGCTGTAATTATGCATCATGTCCTAAATACAACAAGCTATAAAATTAAGAATTTAAGAAGACTAACTGTAACACACCAAGTGACCTACAGAGGGCCCTCTGCCCATGGCTTTCTACCTAGGCATGAACATGGTCTTTGGCCGGGCTCACAGCAGTTACCAGCCTCGTGTGCTCGTGCCCTTTCGCCCCGGCACAGAACAATGGCTTCTTTCTGTCTGAGATCACACCGTAATAACGGGCACTCTGCACAGACCTTTCCAAAAACAAGCCTCATATCAGCCTGAGTAACTGTTGATGATCTGCTCTCTGAGCTACTCCATCCACTCAAATGCCGTTAGGCTGAATGAAAAAGGCATTAACGCAACCACTATCCATCCTGTGACTCATGCTTAAATATCGCTAGCGAAATTGCCCAACCAACCAGCAAGTCAAATCGATGACCAAATCGTTCCCAGCTGCCCCAGTACGATCTGGGCTGAGGAGCAATTAATGGGCAAGTTAGCACCACAGGGTTTCTCCATGACTCCGGCTTTGCTCTCTGGCACCATGCAGCGACCGCCGCCTCCCCACCGCTGTTTCGTCATGTTAGATGCAAAGCTTCCGGCTTCTCTGCCTCACTTGACACAGCAATAAGCAAGATTGGACAAGAATACAGTAATATGGTACACCCCGGTATTTTGGAAATCCTGACAATCCCCGCCCCCGATGCTCGACAAATTTTATTACCACGATTTCAAAATTTCAAAAACCTGGAACAGCACTGCTTTTGAAAATACTGTAAACAAACTGTTGTTTACCACAGCATAATGTCTGGACAGTATGATGGTCTGAAAAAACCCAAGACTAGCCATAATTCACAATATGGTGGCTAAAGTATGGCTTGACTCATTTCTCCTCATCTCTGGTATGAGACATAGATGATCCCTGCTGAAGTTACACACTTGTCAGAGTATTACTTACACAAAATGACTGGTTCAGAGAGATAACCAATCCGGTTGTAGAGGGGGTGGGACAACTTCTTAATGGTTGGTACTGCCTCTAGTCGCTTGGACCCACCTCCTCTACAATCTGATTGGTTATCTCTCTGAACCAATCATTTTTCATTCTGCCCTGAGACCATTTTTGTGTAAGTAAAACTCCCATTAGCTACACCTCCTGGGTTTCAGTGAAGCCAGGGTGCTCTGCCATCTCTGACCAGCAATGTCCCGTTTTGAACAACCACCTGAAATCTTCTCCCACTTTCTCCTTACCTCCTGACAGAAACTGATATTAATAGCCATCATTTTGGGTGAAAATCATGAAGATTTTGAATTACCTACTTCACAGTACACTTATTTTGCCAACTTACATTCCTTTAACACAAGTGTTTTCAGTAGCTATTCTTAGACACGTTCCATCTCAAGGCTTGACTATCCCTGTATAAACTTCATATAAAGTGCATTGCAGAAACTTCCTAGAAAAATGCAGTGAATTATTAAAAACATTCCCAAAGGCATGAAACTTGGACCAAGAAAATGAAAACTAACAGTGCAGCCAGTCAGCTGATGAAACCACACCAAAATCATCCATTCACATTTTTCTCTGAATGACGTTCTTCAAGATGAAGCCACATTTGTTCAAACAAGGACCGTTATTTGTTCTCTTTTTCGAAGCTACCCTGATACTTGAGCTTTGGCCAGACTTGATGCTCCTTTTGGATGTGTGTGGATTACATGCCTTTTCAACCTGGGCCATGTTTCAGATGGAAAGAAAACGTTGGGTGGAGATTAATTCTTCCCGAGTGGGTGTTTTTCTTTCCACTTATATTTTTTTCATTTCTGCTGCATAGCCCATCCCATTCAAAGCTGTCACATAAAATCAGGGAGATCCAGTCTGCTTCACAGAGCCAAACCAGGCCTGACAGAGAAGGAAATCCCCATCCCTCGGAGTCAGGCCAAGGCTACAAGTCGAGAATCGGAGCATTATTATCACTGCATCAAAATCACGAAGCAAAACAGAAAAGACACTAAAGCAGATTTATACAATAAGCACCTGTGTCTCCCTGAAGGCAGCTGGCAAATGCATCCCTTACGACATAAGGAGGAGATCAGGAGTTCATGATATCTTAGGGTCCTTTGGTGCTTTTCCTCTGCCACCAAGACCCAAGCCGTACCCGAGCCGTACCCGAGTCCAACTGCAAAGAGACGGACTTCCATTATAAATTATGTGAGCCGTTCCTGACCCGTACCCACGCTAATTTGGCAGAGATTAATAGCCGGGCCCAAAGCGTAGCCAAAACAAACGGTTTGTGTCATCATCCGCTGATTGGTTGAGATGCACGGCGTCGATATGCATGGATTATCTGAAGGAAAAAAAAGGAATATTTTATATATTATTCATTATTAGTAGTATCACACATGGTGGTGTATTAATGTATTCTTCACAAATCCCAGCCCGGTACTTGAAAAAGTAAATGCAGAACAGCTGAACAAATGCACTTACGCAAATTTACGCAAGGGAATGGTAATTCGTCTAGCGTTAGATGCTAAATAACACATAGTGAATCGTGATGTTCACCGTGTCACTAAATAAGCGTTTCTTCAGTTTTATGTCGCTGTCATTCTCTAAGCCCAGCACCCCCTTTACCGAGCCGAGCCTCCTGCAGTGGAAAACCAAAGAGAGGTGGAACCGGGCTTTAACGAGCGTGTCTTCATGGCACAGGTACAGCTCAGCTCAGCACCACAGAGGGAAAACGCCATGTTACCCAGTACACTAGCAGTGCCAGGCAGTAACGTAGTACCTCACATATTACCCAGAGTATATATGAGTGAAATACCTCCACTGAGCTCCTTCGAATTCCCTCAAGCCAGAACTTCCACACCGAGGTTTTTCACAGCTACAATTTAATTTGATAGTATAAAGTAGTTCCCAGTAGCCAAGACTACTCAGTAAAACGCCCCAGAAGCTGAACAAGCACGAATATTTTTCACAACCAATTTCAGTGATTCTCTACCCGGCCTGATCCAGACAGTTTTTTACAGATTCAAGTATGAATGAACTAGTCATTTTCAAGTGCTGGATTCTTATTTGGTCATTTTATTCCAAACACGTCTGTACGGGTATAGAGCTGCACCAAACCAAAATCCAAAATTCTACAGCGCTTCACTTACCAGCCTGCTTCCTCGGGGCACACGGGAAATGACATCAGAGCCTAATAGCTTGGACGTCTTGTGGAAGTTTTTGGCATGGAGCGTGCATTAAAACTGCAGCATCTGTATTAGATTAGAGAGGGAGCTCACAGAGTACCACACAGATGGGGGGCAGAGGTACACTCTGGGCCACCCACCAAAGCGTTCTACCAGGCAGGCCTAGCAGGACTGGGCAAATGACACGGCCAATCAGAACCCAGCACCCCCAGACCCACATAGCCCCGCCCTCGGTCATATTCAGCCATTCTGTCAGTCGACCTGTTGAGGGACAGCGGCAGCCTCCGAGCTGCACCTGGTAGAACTTCCAGATCCAGCCGGATCACTTACCCAGCGGTACGAGCAGCTTGGAGGGCGCAGCGGGAATCCGGACAGCCACATATATCAGAAAATACCATCAGAAGGCCTCCAGAAATGTCTCAGCGAAAGCAGCTCCTCACAAAACGCAAGACTCAGAAGCCTTTGGCAAGGAGCTCCAGCAAGACATGGAGACACAAAGTGAAGACAAGGCAGAGTAAGTCAGCCTCACAGCAACCCCCCCGATAACTCTCCTCATTCCCCAAATACTCCAAGCAGCTCCAAGAAGGCTGCCACAAATCCCGCCCCCAGTAGGGGTATTGCTGAGCCAGTCTCTGTGACCCACAAACTCCATATCTTGGGACATTTTGCTAAGAGGCCATAATTATTTTATGTAAACAAGCCACCAGCATTTTAGATGTATTTTCACCATAAAAGTAAAACAATCCCACATACAAAGACAAATTGAAAAAGACCTGCTTTTCCAGAGAACATCATCTCAGTCTTCAGTCAAACAGAATAAGGTTCCAGCAGATTTCAAACTAAGAATGCGGTGTTTGTTTTCCCCAAAGACTTTGAAATCACCCTCTGTATATCTGGGCTGCCTTAAGAACTGCAAGTCTGTCTGTCACTCTTGATTTTCCTCCACACTTAAAAGGAACCAACTTAAATGTACTGAAACAGCCTTTACGAACATTAAAACCTTGCCCAAACACACACACACAAACCCTAACATCACATAATCATTATGTCATCCTTGTCAGGTACAGCGTATAATACACTGCCCCGAACCGCATGACATTTCACGATTACGGACCTATTTCAGAGAACACCCCCCCCCAGCATCTTCAACACTCACGGCAGCAGACCTAACCCCCAAGCGTACGCACTGCTCCATCGCACAGTGCGTCTTCTGCAGTTCCCGTGGACCGGGGTCCGGGTCAGAACGGCGATCGAAGCTCCTGCCTCCCAGCGCAGAGAACGACTCTGCAGTCTGAGCCACGAGCTCTGTCTGAATCGAGGCCTGATAAAACACTCACACCTGTTGCACAACTGAGGTACAGCTTCAGGCAGATAATTCTACAAGACCTCAACTGTAAAAAAAAAGTCAAATAATAAACAAGAAAATAAATACTATACGACGTCCAAAAAGAAAGCAGAGCCTAATTTGAGGGGTTAGCTAAAGAATAACAATGTGGAGAACATAGCTAAGAATTCTGTCCAGAATACCATGCAATGGTTTAATAATGGATAAATGATTTTGCTTTGTTCACTTCCACTTGTGTCTGCACCAACATCATCACACAGGAGTGATGTGATCTGACCTGTTTCCAGCTCACTGTCGCTTTGCTACCACACGTGTTAGCAGAAGCGGCCCGGGCTGCTCAGGCAGTTCACACGAAGGACACCGGAGTACAGGTGACCCCCAGTACTCACATGCAGGGGAAGCGGCAGCACTGGGCCGCCTTTCTGGGGCTGGGTAGCCGACCAGGGCGCTGTGTCAGGAGGTTAATTACGCTGGAAGAGGCCCGCGGCCTGAAATTTGGCTGTGTAATTAGGACTCTCCACAAAGTGCGTCGCCCGCTATATATAAAATGTCTGGCTGCCATGCACCACTGCGTCAGATCCAATTTCATGTAGATGCTCACGTGTAATGACCTCTTTAACGTGAATGGGGAAACACCTTGCCTTTGTTTTGTGATGTGGGTGGGTGTTTACATTAGCATACTGCACACAGAAAACTCAGCACACAATTCTGTTTAGTCCTGCACAACATATAAAGTATTAAGTGTAAACCTGCCGGACAGAGACCAAGGAAACACCTCGAGAGTTAAGATAAACTGATTCTCTCTCTCCCTCTCTCATTTCAACCCGCTGTTGCAGCAAATCTAAGGCAGGAAGTGGAGGAAACATATGTGGGATTTCTCATGATTCGAGTGCAGTGACAGCCATGACCCCAGGCAGATCGTGTGTCACAGAAGGACACAGCACCTGTTTCCCAACCCCCCCCCCCACCGGCCCCTGCCTGTCCCAAAGCCTTCCACAGCCATAAAGTCATCCCCATCCACAGCCATAAAGTCATCCCCACACCAGTGTCCCAGCTCTCCTCCAGATACCCTCCAGGTCACCGGGGTCTAAATCTTTCAGATGATTTCCCAGAAGGTTCGGTGAGCTTTGGTCAGGCAGGTCTATTTCAGGGCAGGTTGGTGACGCTCTGGGTACACTGGGAATGACAGCCGGCAAGCTGAACACAACATAAACAACATAAAACGAGACACACATCTGTCACAGCTGCCTGTCTGCTTCACAGAAGCTCCATCATATCTTATATCTGTGTCAGATATGTGGCTGGACCCCTATCCAGCTGTGGAGACCTACAGAAATATAGATCAGTGAAAAGAAGATGAGGAAACAGAAGGATCTGAACTGGTCAACGTCAATGATTTCTGAGAGCCACCTTTTGGATATCCTCCACACCTCCCGACACCACTGACATAGCTGCCCTTTCTGACCTCTGACCCCTGAACTTTACTGTACTTGCACAAAGCTCCCGGAAGGTTGTGAATCTCTCTGCCGTCTTCACCGCTCGCATTCCCTGTGGAGGGGCTTCCTTCGCCTCACGCTGACAAAATCACCCAGTCTATACAGGACATTTCACAGAGCTTCCAGTTAAATGAAAGCAGTGCCAAGAAACAGCTTGACGAGTCCATAGACCGGTCAGCCACAGCCGTAAGGGGACACAGCAGACAGACAGCGTGGAACTCGCTCACGCAAACACACATTCATGAACATCAGCCACACAACCAGATCTGAGCTGGACGTGGATGTGACATTATCGTAAAGTCCAGATAAACCAAGCAGAGCTGAATGTTTACTTCTCCAGGGCACCAAAGTTTCTCTGCCCTGGCCCTTTGCTTCATGTTACGGGGGAGACAGTGGGAGAAACACAGAAAACCCACTGGAGCTGATGTCTCTGGGGGCACTTTCCTAACAGCCGGAAAATCTGGTATGAACGAACATCAAGACATTAATAGTACTTAGCAAACGGGCTAATCCTCACAACAGTCAAACTCATTATGATGAGATTCAGGTCACATGACACAGTGGAAGCGACACACTGCTGAGATGCACTGCTTCGGACTAAACCAGTGGCATGGTTACCTTGGTTACCTTGTGCTTGCCCAGAGGTGAGGAGATTCCCAGTAGCGAGTTCTGGCTCATCGCCTGCCCCGCCAACACCATCGCTTTACAATCCACACAGGAACCAATGATCAGCTTCTTCCCATCATCCACCAGCAGAGTGCGTCCCCCCCGGGGTGCGTACAGGAAGACGGGCAGCCGTGCTACCTGCACCTCCCTCAGGCCCAGACAGCGGCGCCTCTCCTGCCGGCAGAAGAAGCAGACGAAGGTGTCGCAACTGTACTGCCTGGACCAGGGGCTGCTGGCGGGCTGGCCCTCGTGGAGAGCCCACTGGGCACACAGGTCGTGGTAGCAGAGGGCACAGGTGGACACCAGGCCCGTGGGGTCGACGGGCTTGGCGCGTGGTGCCGGAGGCTGCACTGTGAGGAAGGGGAAGAAGGGCTCGCGCTGGCCACGGCGGCCCGGCGGGTTCACGCTCAACTGGAACTCTCCTCCGGCATCCAGCTCCGCTCCGCACAGGTAGCACACGCAGGCGAGGCCCGTCCGGGGCCCACTCCGGGGGGGGTCCATGCTGGTCACCTGGTGGTACCTCCCCAAAAAGGGCCCGACGGAGGCAATGAGCTCCTCGCTGAGGCAGAGTCGGTACGCCGCCCAGAGGTCCTCCAGGATGCTGTGGCACAGAGCGCAACAGTGCACCTGGCCGTCCTGCACCCCCCTGGCATTCGGTGGGCGGGGCAACAGGTCGATGAAGGGGAAGTGCATGGTGCCACGCGCCTTGCCCACCCCCGCCTGGACGCAGGCCACCCGCATGTCCCAGCCACATTCCTGGCCACACAGGAAGCAGGCCTCTGAGGAGGGCTCCAGCGCCCCCTGGCTGCCACCGGAGTGAGGCGACGTGCCCACAGCCGAAGCGCTCAGCGGAACGACGTAAAGACGCTGCAGGACGGGCACGCTGGCCAGCTGAAAACCCTGCCACTGCTGCATGAGGGAGGTGTGGCAGGTGACACACACAAGAGTCCCCCCACCGGGACTTAGGGGTGCTGCTCCAGGGGGGGCGTTATGCAGCCACAGGAAAGGGAAAAAGGGTTCGTCCGCAGCCCTCTCCTGCTTCTGTACGTACACCCTGAACTGGCCACACTGGGACAGCCTGCTACCACAAATGTAACACACGCATTCCTCCACTGTGCCGCTGCCACCCCGCGCCTTGGGACCGGGGCTCCTCTGTGTCCCTGGGCATCTACTCCGGGCCCCTCCGCCCTCTGTCCGGCTACCGCTGTCGAAAACATCCACGTCGTCCTCACTCATAATGTTTATCTCATCACTGTCTGAGTCGCTGCCGCTGTGACCCCCATCCTCGCTCTTCTTGCGTGCCACACCAGCAGGTGAGCATGCATTCACAGCATCGGCAGCCATGTGATTTTTGCGACCCAGCAGATACCTAGAGCCGTCAGCAGCCTGCTGGAGCAGATCCAGATGTTTGGCAATCCCCTCTGGCATCCAGTGCTTGTTGCGTATAATGATCCCGTTGTCTTGCATGGTGGCGTCTGCGGGCGGGGTGTCATAGCGGCGCAGGGGCTGGCGGTCGTGGGGGGAAATAAGAGAGTTGGCAGACAGAGACGCATGATTGATCATCTGAGCGGAGCCCCTCGGCGACAAAGTGCCATCTGATTTCAAGGAATCCTGCGCAGTGCACCGGAGCAGCCGATGAGAATCGGGGCTGTTTTTCACACTGACGCCGCAGTTTTTCCTAGCGCCGTCTCTGTACCCGGACAGCCGAAAACTTTTTTCCTTGCTGGCGCCGGCTCTGCCGATGAAATCCAGCTCTCGGTCGGACGCGTTGTCGTTGTCGGAGAAGGTCGAGGAGTCCGAGTCGGTGGCGTCGCAGTGCCGGCTGCCCGTGCTGACCCTCCGCTCCAGGTCGTAAGACGCGTCCCAGTCCTGGGGCACCCTCCTGGAGTCGCACTGGTACGGCCTCTTCAGCCAGTACATGCGCTTCTCCAGCGGCGTACGGGACCTTTCGAAAGAGTTCCACTGCTCGCCGAGAAAGCAGTGACACACGGCGCAGACCAGCACGCATCCGTCCGCGGCCACCTCGGCAGCCCCTGGGGCTGGTTCCTGGTGCTGAAGAAACGGGAAAAACGGATCCTTATCTCTCCGGTGCCTGACTTGCAATTTGAGTTCTTTGCCGGCCGTCACACCATTCCCGCAAACGAAACAGTAAATCAGTCCTATCCCGTTCCGGTCTAGTCTGGGTCCATCGCCGGGCAATGCGCTCTCTTCCCCGGACAGCACTGCAGCCATGAGGCGGCGCTTCCTCGGAACGGGTGTCAAGTCCTTATCGCGGGGGTCGTTCATGGCTTTTTATCAGTTTTCGACTTGACCCCCCCGTTGATAATTCATGATAGCGAAACTAAGGCCGCCTCGGTCATGAAATCCCGTAATACAGCCCGGCAGCTCCGCGTATCTCATTTACTCGCCCCGGTGTAAAACGGCACGAAACCCCACTGAGATACAAAGTCCTGAAGCACACGCAATTTTGCGGTAAAGTCTTCCGAACTCGCTGTTCGGCTTTACAAAACCTCCTGCAGAAAACGATGCATTACCACCTCGGATTTTTCTGCAGAGCCATGTGGAAATATTAATATCGCGGAGAAATAGACGAGTCCCTGTTAAAGCGCGGCTCTCCTGCACTCCGCCGAACTCCGCCGCTTCTCCAAACTTTGCCTGGCGAGCCGCTCACACTGTACGCAGCGCCATCTCCACTCCGCTGGATCAGTTTCACAGACCCACAATGCAACTCCCCCCCCCCCCCCCCCACTCCCCCCGCTAGGAACAGCTCTTATAATAACGCTTTCATTTGTTTCTTCAGTGTACCGTGTTGCAATACTAACCAAATATCATTAATCGTTATTGCTCCGGTTTTTAGAGCCTGCGCAAATTAATTTCAACTTGGTGCACTAAAAACATTTATAAATATAGATCATGTCACTGCATCGCGCTGCAGTATGATGGCAATTGCACATGTCCTATAAGATAGATCATCTTTAATATTCTGAGCCTGTTCAATTCATCCATCTTTCAAATTCTTACTCAGATAAACCATTTCTGACGACATTACCTTGTGAACGCCAATCCATCTATCATCTAATTACTACATGACCACGATGGCGGGTCCTCTGTAAACATCTTCAGGATTATAACACTTAAATGCTATATGTTTATCGCAAACAACTTTCAATAATTTATCCTGGACTGGATTGCCAGGGGTCTGGCACCTATTACAGACAGCATAGGGCACAGAGCAGAGGTTCACTCTGGCAGAATGCCAATCCGTCAAAAGACACAGGCCTCATAAGTTAAGCAACACAATCAGCCATTGCAGATCATTTAGGGCAGGCTCCCTCAGTTCTGGTCTTGAGTGGCCAGTCTGCAGATTTCCCTGCTCAAAACACACATCACACAGCTCACCAGGCAGCTGCCAGGATTAGTATGGCTATTTGAGCGGGGAAATCTGCAAAGTGTGTTGCAGACTGGACCTGCAGGACCGGGACTGGGGACTGGGACTGGGGACCGGGACTGGGGAACCCTAATTCATGGATTCCAATATGTCTACCTTCATGGCTGTGTACTGCAGAAGGGAAGTAGCAGAACGCAGAAGAAACATGCCATGCCGAGGCACACGAGATGGAGATGTGATTGGAGCCCTAACGCTGGGTGACAGTGTTACCCCAACGCCATACATTCTGCTTCAATACAAGGTCATGGTGAATGAAAGGTTGTTTCAGGGAATTTAATATTATTTAAATAAAAGAATTCCTCTAAAGTCGCTGACATGAACTCACAGGATATTTGCTTTAATACTATGGATTACGTGGAATCCCATGGTTTTTCACTCAGGTTTTGAATAAAGGCACTGGGCTTGTGGGGAACAGAAAGCTGCAATGCGGAACAGAGCTGAAACATGAACAGTGACTCTGCCTGTAACGGTCCTCTTTGGGCCGAGTGGCAGCAGCGCTGTCGGGATACAAGACGTGCCATGTGACTGAAATAGCCGGAACGTGCAGCGTCTTCAGGCCCATGTCAACATCACATATTTCACCGGGTAACAAAAGGATGCTTTAATATATCATTCTCTGCGGAATTTTAATTCATATAATAATAGTCCAAATAAAGTCGACATGAGTTTTACGTCACATTTTTTAAATTAACTGAAAATATGCTGTTTACATAAGTATCGAAACCCTTGAACTCAAAATTTGTTGCAAGCACCTTCTGGAGAAATGACAGCCTCAAGTCTGTTGGGGTAAAAGCATCTACCACTGGCCCAGCAAAATGTGTGTTTGTCAAGGGTCTGAATGCTTGTACACAGTATTGTAATCCTCTGCTGGCCCTTATGAAAGCCAGTAACTTTTATTGAATAGTTTTACTGCTTGGTTTCAGATAATTGTCTTTAAAGCCTGCCAAAGAAGACAGTGTAGGGAAATACCCTTAAGAATTGTGAACAAAGTAATTAGTTAACCCCCGTTAGCTGCACCACCCAATGTGGGCAGTCATTTGTGTAGATTCGGCATCAGGGAGCAAGATGTTGTATGGTGGACGATTATCGACGGATCACATAGACGTAAAACCAGCTTACCACAGTTATGTTTACTGTTTTATGGTGTTGGCTGGGATAAGAATCATTATAGGCCAATGCTGTCAAAGGCAATATCCCAGACAATGCTGTGTTTTGTCCCAAATTCAGTGTTTTTTGAACAAGTTCTCATTCTAAGCTGGATGGTGAACATTACCAATAATGCCTGAGGACTTCACTGATTTTGGTGCCATGAAACTTGAGTCACGAAACCACCATAAAACAAATGCCTGAATTTTAATAAAGGGGATAAACACTGGATGTGGACAAGGGCAACTGATGGAGAAGAAAGCATTTTCTGTAGCGGTGGACCAGGCGACGCAATAGCACATAAAGGCAAGACCGCTGCACAAAAGCAAGAGCGACTGCAGCCTTCCTGCCCATCAAAATCTTAAAACACATTTTTCTAGTAAATTTTATACTTCAAATAATAATTTCCCCCAGATATTCGGGGCTTCTTTTTGGTTCTGTGTGTTAGTTCACTTTAATATTTAATAGAGACGCTCTGGCCACGTTGGGCTGGAGACCCAGGAATTCTGTTACCAGTTTCCTTTCGGTGGGAGCTGCTCTCACAGCCGCCTGGCCCCAGGGGGGTAGCTTGACTTACCCCTGCCATTAATGAGTGTGAGCATGGGGGGGACCATACTGCCAGTGTCACTGCAACCAGAGCATGAGGGGGACCATACTGCCAGCGTCACTGCAACCAGAGCATGAGGGGGACCATACTGCC
>JABFEA020000026.1:174095-184443 GCA_019775915.2 Cyphomyrus plagiostoma
AAAATCAACTTAGCTGAAAAACCTGACCTGATCTACAAAAACTGATGCCATATTCGTGTTCTGTGGGCCAGAAATATATTATATCAGCAGAAATATATTAGACAACTCACAAAAATTTTTTTTTGTAACCCAGTGTAATAATAATAATAATAATAATAATACATTTAGTTTACAGTACGTAGCTCTTTTCAAGAACCCAAGGATGCTATCAAAAGATCAAGGCACGGAGAGGCAGTAACAGACACAGAAAAACAAGCAGATAGTCTAATAAAGCACAGCATGCACACAGTGCTGAGTACACAGGTGTGGGGAGATAACGCCACCCCCCCCGATCCATTGCTTTGTTACTGCTATGTGCTAATGACACTGGAACCCGATGAGATAGCAGGCGTGTGCCGGGCATGGTCACACGCCGCTGAGGAGCAGTGCATTTTGGGAGCCGGCAGGTTTCACGCTGTGTTGTGCTCTGATTACTCATGTGGCAGTGCAGGGGAAATGGCTAAGATGATCTCTTTAGCTCCTTGCTGTCACGGCCGTCTGCCGCTGTGAGATGTGGCTCCTCTCGCTCCTCCGTCTGAAAGCCATAACCCAATAAAGAAGCTGCTGGGAGGGATGGCTTTAGACGGTAACAGGCGACATGTGAGGGCTGGCTCCCATCTCCCATCTCGCGTGATAAGAGTCCTCTCTAAACACCGCCGCATCCTGATTGGAGGGCTCTCGCCTCGTTTCCTCAGCTGGCCCCCGAAGACAGCTTGCTGGAACAGGACAGAACACCGCGAGCTGCATTGTCCTAGATGAGAGCAGGCTGGCATTGTTTTCATGTTCCCTTCCACTGAATAAGGAAATGCGGGAAGAGCAATGCATCTTGGGAAGCCATCTCTGGCTACCAGACAGGAGTGTTTATCATAGCAGATAACAGCTGCTGTCCATGGGGGATGTTTGGCAGGCAGTTCAAAGCCTTATTTTGAAACCACCTCTTACTCTCCCTTAACTGACACACAAACACACAAACATTTTTTCTCTTTTCTCTCCTTCCTCTCTTTCACACGCAGACATTAACACTTTGCTGCTCTGCGTTCCTTTCCTCTGCTCTGCCACCACCCCCTTCACACGTACACATAACACGCATAACCTTCCCTTCAAACAGCCGTCCATGGCTCTCACAGACGCAGTAAAAGCTGTGACCTGCAAACAAACGTGCACATTTTGCTTTCACACCAGGAGCGGAGCTCCTTAGAGAAGCCGATCAGGACTGCAAGGGCGTCATGGTGGAGGTGGCTTTTGATCAAACGGATGGGCGACTTGTCAGCTGCTCTTGTGTTTGTGTTTTTTTGCGTCATCGTTAGAGGGACAGATTCAGCTTGATGCGAGCATGTGCCTTTACACACATATACAGGAAGGGAGAAAGGGCTGGTCTACCAGAAAACGATGAGTAAGACGATCTTACACATGTTTGGACTGAAGATAAGCATTAAACTGTGCTGTATGTTAAACTGCGTCCCCAGCCGGCACTCATAACTGCAGCCTGTGCAATATACAGTTAGAGTTCCCTAGGCAGCTAGCCTTGCATCTGTTTTCTGCAAATGTGTTTAAGTCCATTTTCAGTACAGTTCTGTGGAATGGGATTTCCTGATTTACTTAACATTTCACAAACTAGGGCAAGACAGCTCATATAATTTACTGTTTTTCATTGACAAACTTGAACCTCAAATCGACTCCTCGGATGTCAGTGCTTCAAACAACAGCGTAAAGATAGGGGCCTGCTGCCCTCTGGTGGCTGAGAATGGAAATGCATTACGGAAATGCAGCGCCTTTTGTTGTTGTTTCCTTAGAAACTGATGCCTTTACCTGCGACAGGTGACGCTGGGCAGCAGATATTAGACCAGCTGGTATTCCAAAAGGTTGTACGTATTTGAGATCTCCACATAAACTGAGATGAGTACCTTTATTTCCAGGTAAGTCGATATTTTGCAGTCTTGTACCTGCTGTCTTATATGTTGACGTCATATAGGCATGCAAGATTGCTAAGAAGCAGAGACGATGTATATAATTAAACGAATATGCTCCCATTTTGCTCGAGACAACTGTATTGTTTTAAATGCTTTTTATTGAATTAAATGTTTTATATGATGCCATTTTTTCCTGGCATGTTTTGCAAAGAGAAAATCTGTTGCATTTATAATACGTTCATGCTTCTTAAAACATGTTATACTACCATATAAATGACCCCTGTAAAACGACTCAAATAAAATAAAGTTTAACATGTTCTGGAACTCTCACGGATTCCCAGGAATGCTTTGTGAAACGTTATGCATCTTCCACCATTCATTTAATACGTTCTGGACTCTCTGGTCAAAGCAGATGGTAATGGGGGTCCAGGGGGGGCAGTTATGCTGGAGTGTGTGCTTCCAGGGAGCCACAGGTGAAGCTGATGGAGTCCACAGTGAGTCAGGCCGAGGTACACCTGGGCCAGCTGTGCATGGTGCTGGCTGCTTACACGCGGCGCACGGCCAAGCTGCGGGACAAGGCAGACCAGCTGGTCCACCAGCTCAACGACTTCGCCAACACCGAGGACCCGGAGCTGCGCACCGGCCTGCGCATCCTGGCCGAGGACCTGGCCATGCTTCAGGACTACAGGCAAGCCCAGGTGCAGTGGCTGCCCACCTGCTGCTTAGTCAGGATGCTAGGTAGCCGTGTGGGGAAGCAGAGCGCCCTCTGCTGGTAGATTACAGACTGCTGCCACATGGGGGGATCTGCGTAATGTCAGTGGCATGATCATGATGCCTAGTTGATATGAATCTTTACTTGCCATTTACAGGTACATCGGAATGCTTCTTTAAACATACCCCATCTTGCTCTCCTTTGAGACACATATACTGCTCTGGAAAAAAATTAAGAGACCATTCTATTTTTTTTTTTAATTTACATTTTTAAATCCTGGATTAATTCTGGTTCTGCTGGCAGAGGCTACGCTGAGCAGCAGGCTGCTTCCAGGCTCAAAGTCTCTAAGACAGCAGCACACAAGAATATGGTGAAGCAGGAGACACTGGGAACGACCAGAAACCAGCCAGGTAGAGGAAGGAAGTGACTTTCTAATGGCAGAGATGACTGTCAACTTACCTGGCAGTGCCTCATGAATCAGAGGCTGACATCAAGTGACCTTCGAAAGGAATGAGAAACATTTAGTGCAGGTGTGAAGTGCACTGCTAGGACAGTTCGTATCAGGCTCCTAGAAGCAGGACTGAAGCCCCATGAAGCAAGGAAGAAGCGCTTCATTAATGAGAAACAGGGAAGAGCCAGGCTGCAGTTTCTAAAAAAAAATGTATATTTTACAGAGGCACATAAATTGAGAAATGAGTGAAACTGAACATTTTGCTATGCCTCTTAATTTTTTCCAGAGCTGTGTATACAGCTGAGAGTGGAGTCTGGGGTCCACGCATGGGTCAGGGGCTGATGCAGGGGCCGCGTGGGTCAGGGGCTGATGCAGGGGCCGCGTGGGTCAGGGGCTGATGCAGGGGCCGCATGGGTCAGGGGCTGATGCAGGGGCCCCTGCAGTGTTTCAGGCCCAATGGAATGTTACTATTCTAGCACCAGGTGATCTCCGGACAACACGCATACAGGCTTAACCCACAGAGCCACAGACCTCCATTAAGCTCTGCATGGAAGATAACGGCATGGGAAGGGTCTTCGGGGGCAGCACAGTAATGACAACTGGTAGCTGATGTCTCTATGTATGTTGTAGCTGAAGCCGGTACGGATGGCAGTCTTTGAGCAAAGCCTCGTTACAGATCAGCTGGAGACACAACACCCGCAGGGGCTAGACCACCATCCTCACAGACATAACGTCTGTCATATCAATGCGAACCCCACCCCACCGCACCCCCCATGACACTTAATCCTCCTCATATGAAATCAGTTGCCCTAAGAAATCAATTACATTGACAGATATTTTCAAATACTGTTTTGGTTTGTTTTCAGCTTGTGCAGCATCTGGATAAACAAATCTTTGCATTCAACACATCCATCTATCCATCCATTTTCTGAAACCACTTAATCCAAACTGGGGTCATGAGGGACTTGAGCCTATCCTGGGAACAATGGGCACAGGCAGGAACCAACCCCGGGCAGTTGCCAACGCACCACAGGGCGCGCACACTTGCAGGGCCAATTTAGACTCGCCAATCAACCTATCCTGCACACTTTTAGACCATGGGAGGAAACCGGAGCCCCCGGCCCAAACCAACGTGAAGACGGGGAGGGCGTGAGAACTGCACACAGAAAGGAGCTGGGACCCAACCCAGGACCTTCTTGCTGTGAGGCAGCAGCCCTAACCACCGCGCCCAATTCAGCACATATGTAGTTTAATTCTGCGGAGCCTCTTAGGACCCCCAGCTTAATTAGCTGTTACATGCATTCAGGTTTGTGCACCATTAAAAAGAATCATCAGCAAACCAATTGTGTGAACCACCTTCTACAGCAGGGGTGGGGAGCCTGTTCCACAGAGGGCCGGTGCGGGTTTTTGATATGACCTCTCAACCAGCCAATAATAAAGCAGTCCTGGGGGGACCCACTATTATTGGCTGACTGAGAGGTCATCCCAAAAACCCGCACCGGCTCTCCGTGGAACAGATTCCCCACCCCTGTTCCACTGAAAATAATTAGCTCAGTTAAGTGTTCTATTTATGTGCAGGAACCTCCTTAAAAGATCACACGAGCCTTAGACCCAGCTCATTTAGGCACCCATAGCCACCTGTCATTGTGTTCATGGAGAGTCTGACAAGCCATGTGACACTGCCTCAGTAGACAAAGGAAAGCGGCTTTGACATGTTAAATGACCCTGGTACGACAAAGGACTGTGCCTCCTGTGACCATGTTTAACCAATGATCATCATTATCCTTGCAAGGTAGAGAGACTGGAGAGCAGAGTTGTCACTCCGCTGAAAGCGTATGGTGACATTGTAAAGAACAAACGCGTAAGTCTCACCTGCTAAAAGCCTGCTACTCTTTTCATTGGCTTATGACTGGCATTATTTAGATTTGCCATGATATATAGTTTCCAGTGTTCTACTCACAGTAACAAATACTAGCAGTCCCATGGTAAGAGAACACCTGTGATTCTGTTTGTTATTCCCGATTTGTTCTGCGTTCTGTGTCTGTCGATCAGGCTGATCTGAAGAAATTCACCAATGATCGTAACCGGGAACTGAAAGAAATACAGAAACTGGAAAGAATTCGGATTAAAAATCCCTCTGACAGACAGGGTATCGTATCCTTTGATGGGTGGTGCTTCTGCAAACTGGCAAAATGACAGGCAAACAGGTAAAATGACATCACATAGTAAGAGAATTATTTTCAATTTGATCAACTTTAAGGGAAGGTTTAATTAATTGCTACATTTCTAACATATAGAAGTTTGAGTTCCATTTAGAAGGACCGTGGTTTGATTGTGTGTGTTTTTCTTTTCAATGTGACATCACCCCAGGCCTTGCCAATAGCTAGAGTGTGCTGTTTAAGGCCATGTGATGTACGGCATATCCTTAACTCTCCTTTCAGTCCCAGGTAACTGTTTGCACTTGTATCCTGACGATGACAGTCTTTATATTTATATTCACTCCATAAATCTGCTCCCTATTTTTAACTGTCAGTTCATGCATCGCAGTGTTTGCAAGCCTGTACTTCTATGTCTGGGCATTGAGTAGCACTTGTTTAAGATCAAACAGATGTAAAGACACTACACATCTGGCGAATCATGCCAAAGAGAATCACTCTGCAGTATATCATGTGACGTTTCAGTGGTGCATCACACTTTATTCATTTGGCAGACACCTTTATCCAAAGAGACACAGAACTGAAAAAGTTGACTCTGATAGTCCCTGGAGTGAATGTGGGTTAAGAGCCTTGGTCAAGGGTCAAGATAAATCACTCCACCAATCCGGGGATTTGAACTGGTCACCCTCCAATCAGGCACAGCGTCCTCACCCCCTGAACCACTCACTGCTACCAGATACAGGCTAGTCCCACCCCTCTCTTTCCAATAGGCCGAGGCCAGCGCACAGATAGCATCAACCAACATGCTTCGGAGCACCCGGCAGCTGGAAGAAACCATAAATAACTTCCAGATGCAGAAGCTGCAGGACATCAAGGTCTGTCGCAAGAGACAGCAGTCCAGCTTTTAACTGGCTGAACTCCATAACTGAAAACACTTCTCCATTTTAGAGGATCTTCACAGACTTCATCACCATTGAAATGCTCTTCCACGCAAAATCGTTGGAAGTTTACTCGAGCACTTTCCAGAGCCTGAGCGACATGGACATTGACAAAGACTTAGAGGTAAAAGACCTTAAGTTGAGGTTTCCTGATGAGGACTTGGGTCCATTTGCACTTTGCTAGAAATCAACCAATTAGGCAACAAACCACAATAAGATTGAAAGGAAGGTACTACTATAAAAATTGTGTCCCTCAATTTGTTGGCTAATAATCCCACTTGATGGAACTGAAAACCTAGTGTGTGATTCTTCACATCTCCTTTTGCTCAAACTCCCGCTTCCAGAGGTTTAGGTCAAGGATCCAGATGCATGATGGGCTGTTGGACAATAAAATTCTCCAGAGTTCCATTCCTCTGACTTCCGCAATGCCTCGCTATCCCAGCCCAACTCCCTCTACTCTGAAACAACTGTCAGATTATCCCAGGAGGGTCAGTTGAATGACTTTTATTTAACAATAGTTACCACATGATCTTTTCAGTAAGGGACTGAGCATTGATGGGTTGCTAAGAATCAGAGGGATTTCGAAACAGAAGGTCATTGGTTACAGCAAAAAATACCTTTGACGTTCATTGCATGTGAAGAATGGCGTGACCGCCAATGTGTTGCCCTCCTCAATGCAGAGTGAGACCCTAATAGACCCTAACCATTTTTTGCTCAACAGCGTCATGAAAGTACACTGCGACGGCAGGAGGAAATGGAGGAGGAAGATGAAGAAGAACAGGAGGAAGAAGAAGGGAAAAAAAGAGAGTCATACGCTGTCAAGTACACCAGAATGAAACGGCAGCAGTACGGTGGCATATGATGCTCCTATGGTCTCCATGACAACACTTCCAATGTAAACCTTCTTCACAATGCAATATAAATTAGCCATAAAATACTGTGGCTTAATAATTCACACAATGAATTCATATTAGTGCACAAATAATTCAATATAAAATATGTTGAATTAAGTAGTTACCAACTGTTATGACTAGCAAGCATTATACTGCATTATAAGTAATCTTAAGTACCTTAAGTAAGGTATTAACACCTGTTTTAATGTTATTTCTGTAAAGCTGCGAGTTCAACATAACATCCTCATCTTTGAAAATCAATTTAAAAATAAAGATATTTTCATTAATGTAATGTATTGCTTTTTAATTTATCTATCACTTGTTTAATAATCAATCTTCTAAATTCAAAGTTGTCTCGCATGGTGATGGTTGATGGCTAGTGTGGCTCCAGATTATAAAACAAAAGAATAAATTATATTTACTGTACCCACTCCAGGGGTGGCATGCAGCACCCTAACTCTCATTATTTACGATTTGCTCATGTCTCTTTACCATACTGAGAAGTTACTATTTCCCAGTCCCTGAAAAGTCAGTTTTTACATCTAAGCTCAAAGCACAGTGTCTCCGTACCACTTGTTCCCTCACTGTCTCTGCCAAATGAAAGGTCATCTAGTATTGAGCCTCGACTCCACCAGAAAGCCAAGTAGTGCCACCTTCCCCCTGCTTTGTTTTTGCCCCGGGGGCATTTACTTGTCCCCAGGACGTGCTTCTAATACACATTTCCCTCACCTTAATGCAGTCCATGGAATCACCTTACCGCTTCGGTTTGTAGAACATTTGTGTGATTCACCTGTTACTAAACGTATAATACAGAAAAATATAAATATAAAGTAGAAATTCCCATCCAATTTTAGGTATAATTTTATCCAAGGACCCCTGTCATGCGTTTGGCCTCCAGATCTACCACATGCTTTCATTTCCCTTGCCTGTTATATACTGATTTTAGCCCATTGGACCCTAATGAAGTCATTCATCCAAGAGGTGCTGTGTTAAACTGCACATCAAGAGAAGGAGAGCAGTATTTTCCATAGAAACAAGTCTACAAAAATAAAACCAAAAGCACAAAACTATAACAGTACAATAAAGAAAGAGATGGTCTGTAAGATATTTTGTAGACATTTCACATTTCCCAGTTTCACTCCAGTTGAGCCTTGGCACAGTGAATAAAAAGGACAGATTTCCCATTAATGACAATGATGGAGCATCTTGTCTGATTTCTCGCCCAGTGCCTGTGATTGAGCAGCTCCAGTGGAGCCAGCGGCACATCCCACATGACTGGGCACTGAGTGGCTCCTTCTCAAGGTGCTAAGTGGGGCACAGAAGGTGTCTAAAGCCTGCCAGCTGGAAGCCGTGCGCTCCACATCGCCACCCGAGGTGAAACCACCCTGGAACAGAACAGTGAAGCAGTTCCTCCACGTGTCCTGCACCTGCAATGCAGCCAGTCTATTTCTGTGAGGCTGTCTGGGCAACGCAGTACTGGGGAGAAAGTGGATTGGTTTGTCGTCTTTAATAAGCTGGTATGTGGCGTACTCATGTCAGGGCTGTCGAACGAGCAGTGACCATTGACCACCACCAACCTACCACTTCCCTCACAGGAACACAGACAGAAAGCTCTTTTTTCTGATCAGTAACAGCACAGGTGGCAGATCTCTCCCCAGCAGCTGAAGTTCAGATGTATTGAGAAATTATTTTGTAAAGATTATAGCACAAGAGCAATGCACTGCAGCAGGCAGTGTCGTAGTAATTCAAAGTAAATTGTTCTTTGCTGATATGATGTTTGTATTGGGGAATCTGCTATAGATTTACCTGCTTTTCTCTGTGATGAACAGACCATTTAGGAGACAAAGATTCTGTCGGATGGAATGGGAGACATTATAATGCATCTCTTTTGAGTTAACTGATTTGGAGAGAATAAAACCTATAATCTCAATTTTCACTCTAAACAAATAACCTGCAGACATGCAGGATCCAAGAGGTGAAACATGGGACTGCATTGGTTTGCATGGGACTGCATGGGGTTGCATGTGACTGCATGTGACTGCATGGGGTTGCATGGGATTGCATGGGGTTGTATGTGACTGCATGAGACTGCGTGGGGTTGCATGGGACTGCATGGGGTTGCATGGGACTGCATGGGATTGCATGGGATTGGATGGGGTTACATGTAGCTCTTCTGCTAAGACTTTCCTGACAATCGGTGCCCATGCCGCTCGTCATGTGACCTTGTGGCCTTCTCTCGCCGCTTAACGAAAACACTGCTTTATATCACTCATTATTTTACTGACTACAGGTGAGCTTATCTCCAGACTTATCCCCCCAAAAGAAAGACCTCTGCACTCCCCTTAGCCACATTTTCTGTTGACCATTGGCTAATTACATTTCCCAGTCTTCAAGCAGTTGCTTTCTATTTGCTAAATATGCAAAGAATGTGCAATTCTTTCAACCGAATAACATGAAGCTCAGTAGAATTTCGGCCAGAAATACTCGTTAAACCTTTAATGAAACATATACAGCTTTCAGATGATTACTTATTACATTTATTACAGGCCATGCTGCCTTCTAAACTTGCTTTGGTGGAACAGTGTTAGAAACCAGATGCAGACAGAAGCAAATGATTGCAGATGTGGGCAGAGGTGATGCCTGACTACAGGTGACACAGAGTGTGGTCTTACAGCACTTCTTTGTGGTGGTCTGTGTTCAGGCCCAGGCCTTGCTGAGTACATATGTTCTCTCTCGCATGGTGCAGAAATGAGGAAATGATGCTCACTATCACTCCATGAGTTTAAAATGCTTGTACAAGTGTGAGCGTGTGTCTAGGGGAAAAGGCGGTAATGGGCACTGCCACACACGCACAGCCGAGTCAGTGCCAGTGTGACCCAAGTCAGACCGGTGCCAGTGTGGCCACATCCACGCAGTATTATTCAGGACCACATCCATTCAGTCATATTCAGAATCACATCCATTCAGTCATATTCAGGACCACATCCATGCAGTCTTATTCAGGACCACATCCACGCAATCTTATTCAGAACCACATCCACACAGTCATATTCAGAACCACATCCATGCAGTCATATTCAGGACCACATCCACGCAGTCTTATTCAGAACCACATCCACGCAGTGATATTCAGAACCACATCCACGCAGTCTTATTCAGAACCACATCCACGCAGTCATATTCAGAACCACATCCATGCAGTCATATTCAGGACCACATCCACGCAGTCTTATTCAGAACCACATCCAC
>JABFEA020000026.1:200767-219696 GCA_019775915.2 Cyphomyrus plagiostoma
ATAGTGGATTCATAATAATTCTATATATTTTGTGGATTCATAATTAAAATATTCTTGTTCTGGAATAGCAGCTAAAGTCTCAGTTATGGCTAGTATATACTGATTTTGTTGAATCTTGTAAAAATATTTACTCATTAAACATATGACAAACCTAAATAAATATATCATCTTTTTTTAGTGGAACTATATTAAGTTCATACTATAAATGCCTTTGATTTGTATGAGGTAAAAATATTCCAAGAAATAAAAAAGTTATAGTCAGGCTCCACATAGAAGCCCATTTCCCTTCTAATTTGATATAATACAGGCTAAGGACACCTACTTTTAATACAACCTTCTAGAGAACACAGTTAAAGCTAAAATATTTCATTGCACGTTAAACACACCATTAAACCGACAATCAATATGGAATACCACGTTGCTACCTGTACTGGTCCTTCATGGCTCCACACTACAGTTAATTATAAGCATAATTGATGATAAATTTATTACTATATTACTAATGACAATTCCCGACACTTTAGGCATATTTGAGGACCTTCACTAAAAATAAAATTCTGTATTTCCGTTTTGGTCAACTTCTTATTTAGATATGCAATCTAAACATTACATTGAAGCGAAGAATTTGCATTACACTTTGCCATAAAATAGATCATGCAATGGTTGTACAGTGGACAGTTCTGTAGAGGTAAATTACTTTCACAGTGTTTTGCAGCCATTTTAAATTGACGGTGTCAGCTCACAAGGTCACAGTCTGAGAGCAAAAAAAAAACATCACTTCTCTCGAATCTACACGATAAAACAAGAGCGACACATCCCTAATAATTAGGAAATCCGCGGATTCAGTTAAAAACAACGCTTCTACAAATACAGGTAAAAATGTAAATGTTTAAAGTAAAATACGTAAATTCAAGTTCTTTTACACTGCTAAATTGTGTTATTTTGGGTAAAAGTCGGTTTCCCGGTAAGGCGAGTTTAAAGTAAATTCCTGTCCATTGGCCATAATAAAATGAATATGGAACTGTCTATTTCAGGGACACGGATAGACAGAAAACCAACGACCAAATAACCACGATAAGAAAATGCAGACACAATTTAACGTTACATGGACCTCACTCGAAAGGACAGTCGTTAAGTGGATGGACATTTTTTTTTTAATGAAAAAGGTCGTCTTATATACTATGGGGACGTATCATCCTAAATACGCTACGTACTGTAATGCCTTGCTCTTGGCGGAAAGCATTTGATCGATGCAAAAGCTTGAACCATTAAACCATTCGGCAACATGCGTCGAAGGAGACTTCCTCTGTCCATCACCGGGGTTTCTGAGATATAGAGGAACATAAAACGTAGCATAAATAAAACACGGACATCCAGACTTTGGGGTCTCTAACACGTGAATTGCATTTTCCGGCTCACAGCCAGACCATGAACTGTATTATTATTAAAATATGCTTTGTTAACGCACTTGTTATGCTACTTAGTGCAAATACAACGAACACTATATAAAATGAATCCAGCCGTTCTCCCATTCTCTGGGCGGAGAAATTTTAAACCTGTGCCGTCGCACTTTATAATTATTGCCATTATTGTTGTCCCAGAACTCATTGCCACCAACGGTGTACTTGATGGCAAACTGAAGGGTGCCTCCGGTCTCCAAAAACGCGGGCGTGATGATTTTGAAGGAAAACTTATCCGTCGCCCCATCGCTGGACTGGGGAACGTAGGACGCCTGCACGTCGAAAAACGTTAACCAGTTATTGAGGGTATATCGCAGCAAGACGCTCTTCTCGAAAGCCAGGTTCAAAACGCGCACCACGCCTGACATGCTGAACTCGTCAGTCTCCACAGACTCCAGCAACACTTTGACTTCTTGCACTTTCTCCATGAATCCCGGTAACTGACCGGGGTTGACAAACTGTTTTTCCATGCAAGCCGGCTGGTTGGTTATTTTGGGAAAGTTGTTTAAGTGCATGGTATTTCCCCGTTTGAATTTGTCGAGGATCCTCTGCGGAACCTCCGGCATGTCTGCATCGCAAAAATGCTTCACTGAAGTCAGCTCCAGACCCAGGGAATCCGCGAATCGCACTTTTTTCTGGCTGGTCGGGCTGCGACTGCGAGCAATCTCCAGCCGGGCTCTCTCCACCGGGGTCGGCAGTGATTTGCATCTTCTTCGCAGCGTCGGACTTTGCGGAGGTTTCAGGAAACATTCCCTGCCTCTCGGTCTCTCGTCGACGACCTGATCTTCGGCGGTTTCACTGGCAGGCTCGCTGTCTTCTTCCCCGTCCTCTTTCCTGTGGCTTGCCGCTGCCAGGCTTCCGAATAAACCAGCCATACAGCTGTAATTCCTGGGGATGCAACTGTTAGGAGGCAACATTACAACAACTGAATGCGCGGCTAGGTTTTCCATATAACAGTAAAAGAGCCTAGAAGGAGCGTAGTCGTGAGAGCAGCCGTCAGGTACCTGAATTTGCACTACGGAATGGTGGTTGCTGTCGTCGTGCCTGTGACACTGCGGATTTCTGAACCAATCTTCTTAGAGCTAAAGCAAGTGCACATGACATCACGAGCGATGGAGAGGGTATTCCTCTTACATCATATATAGTATTCACGGGTGCAATTTCTTGGACGTGTGGACATCAATGTATGGGATTCCCTGCTTAGGGGACCTCAGCAGGCGCGTGAATGCACGGGGCCCGTGCGTTTTGTTGTAAAAGAAGTTTGCGGTACTACAGCGCACCGCAAACCCACAATGCGGCACATGGGTTTAGATACAGGAAGCAGGCGACGTGCTGGATTGCTCGTTCCTATCTTGGCCAATTGCCGAACTAAGGCCGTCATTACTTTTACAGAAAATAAATACCCTTAATGTGAATTTACTTAACATTAAAGAAACTTTATTTCCTGAAAAGGTATTACTCCACTGGAGTATTGCTTTTATTCAGTATATCATTAGTTCGTAGAATGATAACTAATGACAAATTGACCGCTTAATATTTTTCATAAAAATTCCTTTTAATGTTTTGACCAACGCCAGACTAGACTTTTGTCATAGCCTACTTTATGAAATTCGACGTGTTGCATTCGCATTCGTCATATCACAGATCATCAAAATGCATTTCTCAAGTAAACAAAAAAGTAAGAAGCAACAATATTGCCACAGTAACAGTAGAAACAACATAATTAAAAATTATATAATTTTCGTCTCGGGAGAAATACACAGAAAATGTAAGCATGTAACCCACACTTCTGCACACATCTTGAATATACATTTATTTGAATATAAATTACCGATTACTAACTAATTTTTTTGCCGAGACACATTATGATTATTAAACCTGCGTATCTTTACGACTGTATGTGTGCGTGCGTGTGTGTATATTAAGGAATACGCCCACTTTCTGAAACGTCACTTCCTTGAGGTTCCCGTGGGTTCCGTAGCAACAGATCACGTGTCCAAACACACAATTCCACTAAACACGTCCCGCCGTCAATGAAGTGGCGCTATGTACGTTTTGGACATCCAAACACCGAGGCTAATGTTCAACGGTGAATTGGGGCTAAGAAAGCACACTAGTCTCCAAATATGTCTGCTTCGTGGAATGGGCAGCACTATGCTTTATCACTATATTCGAATGTGTACATATGTGTGCATTTTGCCTCGCCGTAATGGCATGCCGTGAATCGGTGCTATTACAATGTAATCAAAACTCAGCAACATCGTTTCAGCTTTCAGCGATAACTTTCTACTTCGCGCACAATGCCAAAGGCTTCTCCCAAATCGAAAACGTTCAAGAAAGGCGCAAGTACTTCTGCTGAAAATAACGGCCAGAAACCACTTATAGAGAAGTGCGGTCGGACCGTGGAAAACTGTCAAGGTCCCGGCAGAGAGCACGTTGCCGCTCTCCTGGCCATCAGTGAGGAGCGCTCGGCGCTGGAATTGGGTCCGTACGACAGTCCCGGCGAGTCAGGCTGGGACGAAACGGTGAGTGACGAATTACTTAACAGGCAAATGCGAAAATGGGAGTCTGATATTCGCTGGGGTGGGGGGCACAATATAATACATTTCCAATGCACTTAGGTTTAGCTTGGATTGACTGCTTTTGTTTCTTCTATGTGCATCAATAAGAGACTAATTGAAATGGTCACTGGTAATATTTATGCTGTTTATAAGGTGGGGGTGGCCTGTTTTATCCAGAAAGGGCCATAGTGTAGAGGACTGACTGGCCATCACCTGGGTTTGAACAACTGACCGAAAGGTTACCCCAAAAACTCGCATACACATTGACCCTTTGCAAATAAGATTGGCCACCCCTGTTTTAAGCTGACATTTTAACCTTAAAGAAACATTTTGTGCTGTTTACAGGTTACAGGCTGGCATAGGTATCCGCCACTTGCCTGCTTCTCTCATGCTCAGAAAAGAATATCCCATATGAGTGGAGAAACAGGTTACCACTGTCTTCTGTGTGCTGAGATCAAACCAACAAAACTCCCAGAATCTAAGGAAAACTGCCCAAGACACCCAATTTCATCAGATGGCCATCAAACAAACAACGACATTCCATCCATAGAACGGTCATGGATGTCTGCTGTTCACCCAGGAGACAGAAGGGAACAGAAAAGCCATGAAAATCCCACAGCTGGGATTGTCCATCTGGGTAGGAAAACCCCTGAAGACGGGCAAAGGCACATCCAGGGTCCAGTGCTCGTGAAAAACTGGCGTATTACCAGCATTATCAATATCTTACCCCCAGTCATGCAACCAAGGATGGCATCTGGAAATTGTATGATTCCCCCCATCCTGAAGAAAACACAGAATGCCATTGGTGGTGTCACTAGAGAGGAGCGATCACACTGCACAAACATAGCGAGGAAGAAGGCCACTGGTAAGCGAAGAGGGAATGTGGTTCCCAGTGCTCCCACTGAAGATGCAGGTGCGGTCATCAGCCATGGTTCCCTTTCAAAGGACTTCCCAGCCTCCTTCAGTAACCGCAAACCGCAAGATGCACCACTCAGCCCATATATGGCTGCACTGCCACCCATTTCCTGGCCTTTTGAGAAACAACAAAAAACAGAATTACCTCAGCAGTGTAGCATACAGGAGTACAGAGATCGAGAAGATTTACAGTGTGTTCCTGTGAAAGCAGTGAGTGAAACAGCCAAAGATAGTGCTGCTGTCCACAGCCAAAACCATCTCTGTGACAAGTCAGCATGTCCAGAACTCTTCTCACCTATTTGTAATTAAGTAATATACTATTGTTTTCTTATTAAAATGTCTTTTCCATGTTACTCAAATTGAATGATATATTCACTTTCATGTAATTTGGATCAGACATAATATTCAGGCACCTTTGGTGAAGATGCCAGGTGTCTTGGAGTTTCAGTTCAGCTTGATGCAACCTGGCGAGCGGCAATGAGTTCTTATGGTGGCACGAGGCTGTAGGTTTGTAAACAGTTTTATTGGGAAGGCTTTATGATGCAGATGAAATGAGATGAAAGTAACCTGAAATTGATGCACTTGATTAATTTCAAGCCAAATCTTGTGGATGAAAAGGCACACATACTTTCCCCAATATGTGCAACCATGATTTAGTGGGGAGAAAAAATGGTTAAAACCATCTATATAAAAATAGGCGTGGAACGTGGACACCCATGCTGAGAGATTACACCATTTTATGGCAGTGCTTACTACTACACAGACGAGCTTTTTTGTTGCTAAGCAACTGTAGTCCTTTTTACAAAATATGATAGCTGACAGGTTAGACATTCTGATACATTACATGAGTGCCCTCAGTATTAACATTTCACTACACTAATATTTACAACCTCAATATACTGTACTTGACTGAAAAGTTATGGGAAATTAGCATTAATCTGGTAAGAAAACTGAAACAAGGCAAGAAAGTTTATAGTGTATAACCATTAGATTTGTATTTAGAAGAAGTGGAGATACAAGCCCTCAATTCCATCGATAGTGATGGGGAATGTGAACTCACTGGCTGCTTTGGTAAGGAACCAGACGTTGTTCCGAGGATGTATACTAATATGCCTGAAGGAGACGTGACTAACTAGCTGCATCCCCACTGCTAGCGTAGAGCTACCTGGATTCAGCGTGGTTCGCTTGGACAGAGATAAATTTTCGGGCAAGAAGAAGGGAGGTGGCCTGGCGCTGTACATAAATAGCAGATGGTGTAATCCCAGTCACGTTACAGTTAAAGAGACCGTATACAGTAAGGATGTGGAGTAATTAGCGGTTAGTCTCCGGCCGTACTCCATGCTGAGGGAGTGTTCGCACGCCATTGCTGTCTTTGCTAACGTTCTGCCACAAGCCCTTCTAGACACAATGTGTTACGTCATTCACTCTAAAAAAAAGTCTCCAAACTCAACACACAGATGCTTTTTCTGTGATATCTGTGGACTTTAATCATGTAACACCCTCCACCCTCATTAATTTTTACCAGTTTGTTGAATGCCCGACTAGGAAAAATAGGACAATAAACCTCTTGTACGCGAACGTGAGAGATGCACACAGCTCCACCCCTCACCCCCACTGGGAAAGTTGGACCACAACCTCATTCATCTTTAGCCAAGGAACAAGCCACAGATAGAGAGGCTACCAGCTGCTACACGCACCTTCAGGAAGGGGACACCAGAAGCAGAAGAGGCCTTGAGAGACTGTTTTAAGAACATAAGAAATTTATAAACGAGAGGGGGCCATTCGACCCATCAAGCTCATTTAGGGAGAACTTAATTAATAGCTCAGAGTAGTTAAAATCTTATCTAGCTCTGTTTTGAATCCACTGACTGGAGTATGCTACAGAATGGAGAGGATCTAGAGAAGGTCACACATTGTACAACGGACTACTTGAACTTCTGCATGGACGTTGTAGTCCCCACAAAGACTCTGCGCTGCTTCCCTAATAATAAACCTTGCGTGACCAGTGATGTCAAAAATCTCCTTGATAAGAAGAGGGCGTTTTAAGGATGGTAACTTAACTGGACTGAGGCATGTGCAGAAGAAGCTTAAGAGCGTCTGAATGAGGCAAAGGAGTCCCACAGGAAGAAAACAACGTGAAAGTTGGAAGGGGATGAAGAAGATTATAGGTTGCGGAAGAAACAGCACCAGGGCAGAGGGTGGTGTGGCCAGAGCAAATCAGCTAAATCATTTCTATAAGCGTTTTGATGACTCTGCCACTATTGCCAGTACTGCTAATGGCCGTTGTGACTGTGACTGTTTTGTCAATTTTGTTTTTTTTCTCCTTACTGCAATGGCACACAATTGATATTTTCCTTTGTATTTCTGCAGTATGTATGTGTGTGAAAGTCATAGGTCTGTGTGCCTATGTTAGCTATACTGTGTATACGCTACTGGATACCGAAATTTCCTTCAGCATAGATTATTTATCTATATATATTTTTTTATACACAAACACGTATCACGCATCATTGATATTAATCTCAGACTACTTAATAGCAGGGGTCCTTCAGTGCTGTGAGGGTATCAGGTGTCTCCATATTCTGAGGCTTTCATAATCTCAAAGCAAGAGTGTTTAAAGCATGAAGCCCAGAAAAGTAGTTTAACGTATATACAACCTCAAAGTGACCAGTTGACTTAACGATCATCTTCAACATTTTACCCTAAACACATTTAAAAAGGTCAAATTTTACTGGTTATATGTTGAAGGTATATTTAAAAAATGACTTAAGACCTTTTCCACAAATAATCTGAAAATAAAATGCATCCATTTAATTTATGTAAAGATTTGGACGATAAATATTTATCAGGAATCATAGTTTTGTATTTCATATAGCATCTAAGTGAAATTCATATTAAAAGGAGAGGAAAAAAACCAACATTCTCTATTAGAAATTAATTTATTGTGCATCTACTGCATAGCTTTCACAACTGAACATACATTGCTGCTGATGTACAGAAAGGTACTGCTGTAAGTGCCTAACCCGCTTCACATTTAGGCAACACAAGTTAAGAGAAGCTGAAAATAAAAACACAAAACCCAAAATTGGCACATGCATTGGCCAGAGGAAAAAAAAAAAAAGCACTAAATCGATTATAAAGTAGAGCTCTCCTTCCAGTTTATGTACAATCCTGTAGTAAGACTAAAATCGTTTTTGTTAATTATAACAACGAAAGCAGCAACAACTTAAACTGGAAGCAGGGGTTATCTACCCATGAATTGTTTTATACATAGTGTCACAAATGTCCCGGATTTACCTATGCAATCTAAAGAATAAAATTTTTTAGCCTCTCAGAACTGGAACACTTGAGATTTTATGTTTATGGACATATTCTCTAATGGAGAGATAAGATTATGAACTAAACATACAAGATATGAAAACAGGACACTGTGCATCAAATTTGCATAACATTCCTGGAATCTGCACATATTGCACTAAATGAAATCTAAAAAATAGCTCCAATATTTTAGGACAGGGTGAGAGGCGTTACCACTGTCAACAGCCAGGGGAGCACTACCCCAAGGGCACAGAAAACTCAACACACAGTCAAGACAGTAATAACGGGATTGCCAATATGAACACAGTCCATTCCTTTGATTTTCAGTTGCAGCAGAATCTGCCTCCTGTTTCCAGACAGGAAAGCCAGAAATGAGTAAGTCGTTTCTTCTATAGTGACATCTTTTAAATTGTGATTTACAAACATACAAGAAAAGCAGGATGGGAAGAAAAAAAAATCCCTTTTTTCTTCAGTCGTAAACTTAAATATATCTATACATTCATCATGAGTCTGGATCCCTCCATAAAGTAGCAGCACAGTGTAATTCTGTCAAATACCGTAAACAAAAAGGAAACACCAGGAACAAAAAGTAAATACCTGAAATAAGGCACCAAAAGAAAACAAATCTTTAACAAGGGAACATCAGGTATGTAGACCACAAGTTTGGCAGAGGAAAAAAAATCTATCAATCCTCCAAACAATTATCGTGTTTCTGTATCATAACTTGTGGTATATAAATTTTCCAAAGTGAATACCACTGCATCACTTGATGAATAATCAAGATGCAAATAAACACTGGAATTTGGCAGAACACAGAAATTTGCATTTTATAAATATCCCCTTGCAATTTTTGTTAAAATCCAACCAACAGTGCTTCCACACACCTACACACACATAATACAAACATCATGCAAGAAAAGCAAAACATTCTTTCAGCATGCTGACAGATGACTCTCCTGACATCTTCAAATATGAACAACTGACCATGCAATTTTAGTTGAAATCCAACTAACAGTGCTTCCACACACACCCACACACACACACACACACACACACACACACAATACAAGCATCATGCAAGAAAAGGATGACAAGGCAAGATGACAAATGACTCTCCTGACATCTTCAAATAAGAAGACCTGCTCTGGTCAGTTATTATTCCTCATAGTCCTGCTAGAGGGATCTCCAACCACAATCTTACTCAGGGAGTTGAAACCCTGTTGGTTGTAATAATGCTACTGCTTCAGTACACCGTGCTGCATTATACAGCATGAATAAGAATATGAACGGTCTATACTGGCCCCTTAATACAAGGTGGTTCTGTTACAATATACAAGACAAGCACCGGAAATCGCATAGCTCAAGCAGGCAAGACTTGTGCACCAGTGAGAGATATGCAGAACCTTAAATGTGATGGCACAGATAAAGGTGTGTATCTCAAAAGAGAACACACACCTCCACTGAAAAGCTTGGTAGAATTAGTGTTCTGTGTTTGAAGTAGTACAGCATTTTCAACCAACATGCCATAAAGCATTTTCTGTTTTGGGCACACAAATGATTCAGCTGAGGTATTTAAAAATTGAAATAAATAAAAGTATGGCAAACTAATCTGGTGGAATGTACACTGAAAATGTGGTAAATTGAACATAAAGGCTCACGCTTTGCAGATAGAGTTTATGTTACAACATGCCCTGTTAAATGACCTGACTGCCATCACCAACCCCAGAAGTTTGGCCGTCTCAACAAACTAGATCAGAGCGACAGACATTCCGCTGCTGCGTTTCTCCCGGTGCCGAGAGAACACAGTTCCTCACGTCTGCGTTTCCACAGAGCTGAAATGGGAATCCATGTTCCAGGCGAGGTCAGCCATCAAGAAGTCATCCATAACTGTCTGAGTCTCATTGCTGGTCAAGAACAAGTGGCCCAAGCTCTCAAAAGAGCTGCTCACGGTTTGTGTTTCCGTGCTGCTGAGTTTTATCTGGCTGTCCTGAGCACTGGCAGGAGAAACAGCCTGGACAGGTTTGTGTGTCTCTGAGCCTGAGGCCTCGGTACTCATTGAGAAGCCCGATTGTTTGAGAAAGTTCCCCAGAGGAACGGGGCCACTTGTGTCCAAGAGGAAGTTGAGATCCGTTTGAGTCTGGGTGTCAAACGTCTCTAGCCCAAGATAATTTGATTGAGGCCTAGGATTATTGTCATTCTGGGCCGGGTAATCGAGAAACAGAAAGTCAGTCTGAGTTTCGATGTCTAGGGATTCCAAAGGTGTCTCAGAGGTCAAAGTACCGAGTTCACTTTCCTCTGTTTGAGTCTGAATGTGTGCAGCATTCAAAAACTCCTCAAAATCAAAGTCAATGCTAGCATTGTGTTCCGGGACAGACGTCAGACCTGGTTCACAGACCACTGTGGCGTTAGACAGAGGACTACTGGTCATTGACTGGGACAGAATGTTCTCCAGGTCATTGAATAACGCCATAGTTTGAGTCTGGTTGTCTGCCATGGGATTTGTTTGGAGCAGTTCTGTCTGAGAACCAAAACACATGACACCTACTGACTTATGGTCATAGAGACTGGAACTACTGCAGTTCAGAGATTCTTCCACAGCATCTGTTCTAAAAGGTCTCTCTTTCACGGTGGTCTGTGTTGACACACTAAGGGAACTGCTATCAAAAAGGTCTGTGCACATTATAGCCTGGTCCATCTGACCTCTGTCCTCAGCAACACCTAGGCTGGTGCAAGTCTGTGTTTCCCTAGTAATATTATAGGTAGACAGGCAAGTCTGTGCTCCAATGGAGGATGTTACTTTGGACTGTGAAGGAAAAGTTTGGGTCTCAACGCTGACTGGAAGTTGGACCTGTGCACTAACACTGATGTCTGTTTGGGAGCACGATGAAACCGAGGACTCACTCAGGATGCATGTGCTCGCTGGGGTGAAGCTCTTCGAAAGGTAAGAGATATCAGTCTGAATGTTGGTAGAGGTGCTATTCTTTTCTGTGGGGTCTCCTGAGTTTTGACCAGAGGTTATACTTTCCAAATTTACTTGTACTCCGGTACTAACAGGATCCAGGCCCAACCTGGGTAAGGGCACCATCTCTCTAAGGTTCCATGTCTTTGTGTTCACTGTAGGCATCACACTTCCTGCTGACTGAGGTACCAGGTGAACAGTGCTCAGTAAGGAGGCTTGATTGTTTACAGCCAACACAACTGACCTAACTGGGGTGCTGTCTGCAGAGGACAGGAGAACTGGCACATGCGCAAACTGCATCACTGGTACGTTCAACAGTGCAACCTTAGGCTTTGGGAGCAGGAGCTTGGGAACACCTTTACTTGGAGTGAGGCTCTGGTTGGCTGTATCAGACTTGGACACTCCATCAGCAGAGAGAATTGCTGCGTGGAACTCTCTCTCCCAAGGACAAGTCTGCTCCATAAGCTTGACTTTGGTAGAGCCCCCAGTTAACCCCTCCATCTTTCTCTTTTTGACTGGAGGATATCTGTAAAACCAAGACGACAGACAAGTCCTGTCATGAGAACCAGTCTCAAAGTTCTCAAACTGCCTTAATTCATGCAACAGTGGTACGTCCTTCTGTGGATTCATGTCCTGGAAAAGGGGATGGCCTACCTGTGCTCAGTTGGCACCTCATGACCTGTTCTGTAGATGTGGGACAGAAGGGCCGCCCGGCTGGCGTAGGGGCAGCCACAGGTACAGTGGTAGGTCTTCCCACAATCCTCAGCGTGTCTCCTCAGGTCCCACTCTGTGCTGTAGCAATTGCTGCACTTGGCACACCTGTGCTTCCTCTCTGCATGCATTTTCATGAAGTGCTACTCCAAAACACAAGAGAACCACGATGATGTGATAAGAAACTGCATCCTTAAAATACCCCAAAACACAGCATATAGGAGAGAGAACCGAACTGCTACACCCTTTCAATAGAAAATGGATCAAAGGCGTGTGAGACCAAATCTCCATTCTGGATCGTAGCTTTAATGGATTGTGAGTCATACCTGTTTAACCAGGGAAAACTGTGAAAACGGTCGGTTTGGCCCTCTGGGACAACCTTCTATCGGACAGCAGTAGAGCTTCTGGGATCCCTTCATAACCTTCCTGACTGTAGGGTTGATAAGGCCATCCTGCAAAGGGCAGAAAGACAAATGTACAAAAAAGGATCTCAAATGGGGTCTGATCACTAGGAAATCAGTTATATTAAAAAGAACACGAGTGACTTACCGTAGTATGCACTTACCGTAGTATGCACTTACCGAGTCAGGTCAGATTTAGGGTTAGAATACTGACAGTAGTTTAATGCTCAAGGTGTTCAAACAGAATGAATATAATTTAATCATAAATTTCCAAACATATAACTATAACCCAGTTATAAAGGCGCACTAAGATTTTTTTCTGGTGAAACGATGCCCCTAGACATATCTAAGTAAATCTGAATAAATACTTTGCGCCTTTTCAGAACAAAATGAAATCGCTAATGAGGCCATGATATGACCAACAATAAGGAAACAGGGACAGCAAGAGCCCTACATGCACAGAACGGATAAACACGGATTAAAAATGGCTGTTAATCTGCGATGCCTTTTCAAAATACTATAGGTGCCTATGATTGCTATGGAGTCAATGCCTGAAACGTCACAGAAAACGATGCAGGCACACAGGGGAAAAACAAACCATGTTACAGCTCTAAGGTTACAAGTACAATGAACATACTACCGTGCAAACACAATTCGAAAAGTGAAATTAGTTGGTTCTATTCTTACATGACGACATAGAACATGCACTGAGGGACAGAACCCTTAAGTGACACCAATATTTAGCAGAAATTTCACAAGGTTAATAAACAAATTTTGTATTCTACAAACCTCAGTAAAAATTAAACAGCCAAAATCCACACACAAAAGGATGCACGTATGCTTATTGCAGATTTAACTCAAATGACAAAAACAGCAACAAGATCCTTAGGAAAGTTAGACATCTGTGAGGCACTTCAAGCAAAATGAAGGGTAAACAGGGTCAGAAAGTGGATGAAAGTTGCAGACCAGTTATACATGCACATGCCTATGGAGACACAGTGAATCAGATTGGATTATGCTCTATTCTGCACAGACTAAATCTTTAAATGATGCATGTGGGGAAAACAAACCTCTTCTGGCCTTTTCTCCGTTTGGGATGGTGTTACTTCTACTGTGATGCATTTTATGAGAAAACTGCTGTGATTTGGTGTCGAGCAAAACCGACTCTTTCCCCGGCGTGCCGAACAGCATATTCATTTTGAGCCTGCGCGGTTCTCTCAAGATTTTCTTATTTTGACAAATACAGGTGTCAGGAATAATTAAATAAACTTAATCCAATAACAGCATTCCATTACAAACGCACAGCGGGAATGTTATTGTAGTTTAGACATCACAGCCCTTGGTGTCACCTAAAATCGCTTTCGACATAATTCTCAGTAACACTGCTAGCACACCATGAAACAAACATCAAACTGAGCCGGAAAAGTGTTTAGGTAGAACTTCTTAATCATGGGTCTTGTATCACAGAAAGGCAGTTTACTGTCATGCAAATAATTACGATAGTCAGATTAAACACATAAAAGTAGCCTTTCGCATCCATTAAAAGTGACAAGAAGTTCAAATTATCATTTTTCATTTCGACAGAATCAAAGTCTTAATATAAAAGGCACTGAGAACATGCGTAAACATCAACACCAAATATTAATGATATAATAAATAATGTTTTGTTTGAATTCGCTTCTCAACATGCTTTATGCCGGCGGAAGCGCTTGTACGCGCATCATACAGCACAGATACATTATTACTGCGTACATATTTCTGCGTCCACGACCCCGATCTGCAGCCGGCCGAAATACACTCAATAAGAGCACGGAGCTCTGCGTTAAACAGCCAGCGTTCATCACTCCGCTGCCGGCAAACGCGCACCCAAAGTACTGACGATGAGTAACTTGCCTGTGAACAGCCAACAACTCGAAACTGCACCGTTTACCCGCTCGCTGAGCTTGCGGCATTTGGAAGCATATATATATATGTAGTTTAAAAGCTGCTCTGTACACACCTTGACCCTGTGTGACTTCACCAGATGCATGTTGAGCGCAGGGGTATTGGGGAGGATTTTCCCGCATCCTTCGACCGTGCAGAGGATGTTGGTGCGCACCTCTTGGGTCAGCTCGGTAATCGAGGGCTTTATGATCTCTCGGGGCTGAGATGGCGGCCCCTCATCTTCCTGACTGGGGGAGCAGACCTTGGTGTTGCTATATAGATGAGCTCCTCTTGCATCCGATGCGGTAGCAGCCATCTTTTTGCTGTCAAGCGGAGCAAGGCGGCGCAGCTGAGCCGACACTTCCGGGGGATCGTCCCTCCAGTGCTTATCCATCAACGTCATAAAAGAGGCGTGTTTCCGACGGGAAGTGACGTTTCTCGTGACGTTAACATCCGAGTTCCGACTCGGAAATAATCGAACGCTTTAATCAAAATTTAATGAAGTCACGTAATTACATTTTAGATATTCACAATAGCTTTTCTCCTAGTCAAAATTGTATTCTTACTAGTCAAAAAGAACATTTGAGATATCCACATCGTCATTCTTCCTAGGAGAAATTACGTCACTTTTGCCATTCATGTGTATTGATAATTTCAGCTTTTAATTTCAGATAACAATTAAATTGAATTCTTACTATGCAAAACTCCAATTTCAGATATCTACAATCCAATTGTTACTAATCATAATTAAAATTTTAAAAATGTAAATCGAAATTACATTATGGATATCCAAATTGGTGGTATCCTTACGGACATCTGAAATTAAAAGATCCTAGGGCAGGGAACAGCAAAGATAACTGTCCTAAATTGAGTTTAGCGTGTCTCCCTGTCCCCTTAATAAATCTCAGCGACGTAGGTCTCCAGAGTCGTCTTTAGTGTCTCAAATTTTAGTCTCTCCGCCTAAAATTCAAGTTTCATTAAGTAAAAGCTCTCACCGAACCACTACTTTATTTTAACAAAAATATAAAAACTGCATTTTCCAGCAATAGAACGCAAATACACCTATTCAAAATTTGCCGTCTTCCCCAAATTCACCTGACAAGGCAACTGTTATGGAAAGCAGAGAGTATTGTAAGATACATTCTACTTTTAATCTACATAAGATGGCAAAAGCAGTGCAACAATACACACTTCATACTAATGAACATAAAACATAGACACATGGACACACTCCAGTCAGTTCGCTTCAAGTCTGTACAATAAAATATTCTCAGGTCTCCAGTCTGTACTTCAATGATCTGGACCTAGTGTATCAGAGGCAATGCTAGGACCTTTGTCTCGGATCACAAAGTAATTCCTTCCTTTCTGCGTTATAGACGACAGCAGAGGCGTCAGGGGTGTAGAAGCTATTCCTAAAAACAAAAATAAGAATGTGACAGCTTAGCTCCAAGTAGGTATCTGCTAATGCACCATTAAGCAGGTTAATTAACCAGTATCAAGTAAGAAATACAATGATCTTAATTATCCAACTAACTTGCACTGGCCAACTTTCAACAAAACAAGTCTCTCAAAAGGCAGGCAAAATCAATGCAGAGAATGTTACTGCCCCTTGGTGGCGAAATGACACACTGCATGTGCAAGAATATAACCGCAGTCACAACTGACAGATTTTTAAAACGCTAGTAGAATCAGCCAACTTTTAACAGTATTTTCTCCAAATAAATGATTAGCACAACTATAATAAACCAAGTTTGTGGCGTGGTAGGAAAGTCAGATGGTTGTGCCACAAAAGTGCTAATTGCAGGGGCACCACAAGAGAGACACTCTGTGCGTGTGTGTAGTGTTCAGAGCTACTTCAAAGCTATTTTTTTGTTAATTTAGCAACTAATATTCCAATATACAACATTGGTGCCAAAACAAAATACCACTCTAGAATAGAAGATGTATCGCCATACTAACTCCAAAATCTATTTTTTTTTTTATATACAGAAGATTCTTTAGTGCAATAATTTATGCATCGCCACATTAACTCCGAAATTCGATTCTTAATTTATGGTTTATATGCGTTTGGATTTCAGATGGAGAAATGTTGCAAAGCCTCTATAATACTATATGTGGTGCACTGTAAACTATCCCCACATTGACGATGCATGCTGCATGTCTGGTAATATGAGGAACATACTGGCACATATTGCTGGACATCCTGAGACAGACAAGGCATCAGAGAAGCATAAAAGCTCAGTGTAGTTTATGCTATGAGGCAGCAAATGTAGCTTTTTGTTAACGTCTGATTTTACGTTTAAAATTATACTATTGTATTTGAAGTCGTTTTGCATTGTTTAAATGCTGCCTTTGGCGTTTTTGAGGCTTCGTTTACTCATGTTAAGTTCATCTGCGCAGCTACTGTGTAAAGCTTTAGTTTTTTTTTTTTTTTTTTTTTACATGGTTCAAGGCTTTAAAACTTTAAATAACAGAAAAAAACTAATAGTATTGAATCGGGATATCCATTGAACTGCACTACGCATCAAATGGGCACCTAGGTATGGCAATAATACCGTATCAGGAAGTGACTGCTGATTCCAAACCCTAATGATTAACCAAATGTGTTTTGCTATCCAGACAAAGTGTTCTTTTGGTCCTTTGGCACCCCAAGCAACACTTAACACAAATTTAAATTCAGATTAAAAACACAAAAATGAACGTGGGGGACATGAAAAGTATCAAAGTTCAATAAAAGGAAGGAAGGAAAGCAGGAATGATAATTTAAACAGCAGATTAAAAGTTCCAGAGTGTGATCCTTTCCAGAATGAAAAAGGTACGCACCTGAAGTAATGCAGCATTTCAGTGATTCAAGGAGGTTGCTGCTGGTGAACTTGACTACACCACGGAAGGGCTCATCCCTGCCATTAAGGCTCTCATTCCCATGTTCTCTGTACTTAGTTTCCAGCTGATATAAAAAAGGAAACTGATGATGATGGCACGTTCTCTCTGACCTTTGAGGTCACCACAACTGCCCTCATGTGCACAGGAGGTGCAGGAAAGGACAGAGAGGGGAGAGACGGGAGCTGCTCTACCTTGTAAGTAGCACACTCCAGCTCTGGAGGGTCCTCATAACCAAAGGCCTCAGCAGCTACTTGCTCTTTATGTTCCATTAGTTTAACGTGTTCATTTTCAATATTGGGACCTTGGCAAGGAAGGGAAAAAAAATCTCAGAATTATTCTCTACATCACAAGTTTCTAAAATACTACTTTAAAAGGTGTCACCTCATACTTGGAAGCGGATTGCACTCCTTCAACGCCCTTGGACAACTTGAAGGGAATACCTGAAACGCATGATCAAAAATTTAAAAATGGTCAATGTCTAGTTGGTAGGCATTATCAAGGTCTCCGCATTCCCCCACAACATAAGGAAAAGAAGCCTGTACATACCTGCTTGTATCGTCTCATCAACAAATCTCTCAGAGCAGTGAGGCAACGCCCATTGAGGTGAGCATTTTTGATTGAACTGTACCCAGCAGCCAGAACCAATGCCTGTGGTTCAAACGACACGTTACACCAAATACAGGACAATGCGCCAGCATCATAAAGTGGACTTAAACAGAGTATCCTCAGGAGACACAAGGTAGGTTAAGTAAGGTTCACTTTACCTGAAACAACAGAGGCTTGTGTTTGTTGGTCAAACCAGAAACAAAGACATAAGGAGTCTGAAGATGCTGCATGACATATGTTGGTTTTAAGTGGTTTGGTCTGTTGAAATGGTTCCCCCAAGCAATTCGAATCCAAACGGATTCATCCTGGTGCCTCTTTATCTTTATAGAAACCTGCAAAGTATTCAAAGCACCTTTCGTTACCGTGAATGTTTTCTACTTATATTTTTCCTAGTCTACATTCAGACATCAGTGATTTTTCTCATCCGTCTAGGAGTCAGTGAGGCCGGGTACATACATGACCGATGAGATCCTTCAGATGTGCTTTAAATCGCTCTCTAAAATGCATCAGCTCCAAAGACTGGGCTTCATCTGCACAAAGACAATTGACAAGAAAAGTAAATGGACCAAAACACAACGAGAGAGAAATAAAACCAGCACCCAATTCTTCATGACTAGGGCTGGTCAATATGGCAAAGTATTTTATTGCAACAATTTTTCTCCCATAACATTCAGTATTGATAATTATTACCATATAATTCAAGTGATCAATTATTTACTTCAATGCTCCATTTTGGTTGAAAACTCCTTAAACAGATTCAGAATATGAAAAAAATATGACAAATCAATCTGCAAGCTGAAATCTAATTTTAATAGCTAAATCATACAAAAAAAACTTTTTTGCACAGGGCGTAACACTAGAAAACGCTGACAGTGTGGTTTGGTGTTCTGCAGCCTCGCTGCTTATTCCAGGGAACCTGACTGAAATTGATGATATTGAGTTGCCAGGCAACCCATATTGAAAAATTACATACCGTATCTCATCTTGAATCAATGTGGGATGCAATTTGTGCTGTATTCCAGTATTTCATGATTTCTGCTCAGCATATTTCACTAGCTATCTGTAAATATAGCTTACATTTTGCACGTTCTACTGCTGCATGTTCCGAAAAGACTAATATGGTAAATGGACTGCATTTATATAGCGCTTTTCTACAAAGCGCTTTACAATTTATGCCTCACATTCACCCATC
>JABFEA020000026.1:233571-246730 GCA_019775915.2 Cyphomyrus plagiostoma
GCTCTTCCTCACGGACAGTCAAACTGATCACCTCACACGGCCCATGCTCTTCCTCACGGACAGTCAAACTGATCACCTCACACGGCCCATGCTCTTCCTCACGGACAGTCAAACTAATCACCTCACACAGCTGATGCTCTAGGTTTTGTTTCCCCTTTTGTGATTATGACTTCTCTTTAACAATAACATTTTTCCAATCTACCTTCTCATTACCTGAAGAACATGAGTTCCATACACCTGCTCTGAAGCAATGTCTGTTTTAACCAGATTAGGGAGACAGAATTCCAGGTTCAGACCACGGTCACACATCCCGATTTCCCCCGAGTTCAATGCCTTCCGGGGTCTGCGAGGGAGGGGCTTGTGTTTCACTTCTGTAACCAATCACGGTCTTCATTGTGTGTCATTGCCGTGTTGGTGTGCATTTTTTTTCTTATCTTTTTCAAATTCAAGACTATCAGTCATCAATGCAGGGGTACTGTGTGGCTCAGTGGCCTAAGCCTCTCAGCTTGTAATCAGAAGCTTGCTGGTTCAAGCCCGGCCTCAGCAGAAGGCCTTGTGTGAGGTTCTTAATCCCTGACTTAATATGAATATTTAACAGCCTTTACAAGTTAGGAAGTTCCTATTTTCTATCTATGATATGTTCCTTAACAAGGTACACACAAGAACATGGATACTTTAAATTAGTATTTCTCAACCCAGTCCAAGGTGAACCCTGAACAGTCCGCATTTTTGCTCCCTTCCAGCTCACAGCCAATCAGGATCACCGAATACCTGGTACAGGTGCACTGGGAGCTGAGAGGAAGCAAAAACATGGACTGCGTGGGGCTCCCTCAGGACTGGATTGGGGAACACTGCTTTAGAAATCTGTGCACCTTGCCAGTTAACAAAAAGCACTGGTTTTAATTAATGTGGTGATGTCATACAATGAAAACTGTGACTGGTTAAAGAAGAGAAATGCAAGCCCCTCCATTGCATACATTACACTCAAGATCAAGGTGTGCGACCATAGGACAAGGTTATGGATTACACAGATCGTGCATCAAAAGGAGCCTGCACAGTTACTTACAATCCACTTCCAGGCAAGGAAAGCCTCTAGAACATTCTAGACAAAATTTTATGAAGAGTACTGGCAGTTGCTAGGTACAATGCTATTGGCTAACAGAATGTCACAGAACGTCCATTTTAAGGTGGCCATCTGGTCTCTGCTAACCCAAGGATGATGAAAGTTCACTCCTGTGAGAAGATTTAAAAAAACCCTGTCATACCCATTTCATTATATTATATAATTCATACCTTCATCTATGCTGATAGTATCTCCCCAGAATGAACTGATCCCATAAATGTTAGGAACATAAACCATAAAAAGTTTTATTTTCACATTATTAGACAAAGCTTTTATGTGGTCTTGTGTGGACTCGGCTCTGTCAGGCAAAAGGGAGGAATGTGTAATAGACGACCAGAAGATTAAATTATTAATGAAAGCTTTGGTTTAGAAAAAGAACAAAAAGCAAATCTATAAGCTATGATACCAAAAAAGAAAACAGAATTCTCAACTGATCCACATAAATATTTTCTCTTATGCCTTCAAAACCAAAACAAAATTTCAATACGTGTTTTTGTAGTAGGAAGCATTACATAAATTTACAAATAAATAAAAAATGGAGGATAATGTTGTTTTGCGACACCTGACGATGTCATCAGGTCTGTGGAATGCAATGACAGGCACCTGTCAGAAGAGCATCGGGGTGGTTACTATGGAGTCAAGTCCTTCACACCATCCCAGCAGTTAGCAGCCGAGTATTACAAGGGTAGGGGCTGCCCCGCTTCCTCGGGGAGATGAAACTGCCACTTGCCCACTAGCAGGAAAGATGCCTGTCAGCAGCGCAGTGCACAGTGCAGCTCCGAGCAGGTCAAACTGCCACTTGGACTGGAAAGATGTTCACTAGCAGTTGATTCCTGCGCATTGCATGGCGTTGCATTCTGCGAGTTGGAGATGGGCAAACTCGGGCCTTTCGGATCATCTTCTTGTGGTTGGTGGGACTGGGTAGGGGTTGGGGTCCTGGTTGCACTGATCCTGACCAATAGCCCCAAGGAGCATGAGCATCAGGCTTCACAGATCTTTTCCTGTAGGTACGTGAAGAGTGACTCCAGGCCTTTAGTGGAGCTCCACAGCTGTTTCAGCATCTGACACTCCTTCTCGTTGACCTCCTCCAGCACAGACTTCAGGAAGCTTCGTACTAAGTACTTGGACTCCTCCAGAACCTTTAAAGCATGAGGAAAACACCAGATGTAGTGAGGTGGGTAATAACGAGAGCGTGACCTTTGGAGCAGGAAAACCCACATCCACTTGTTATCTTTACCACCTGGACACTGGGAAGCCCCCACTTTGCTCCAAGGGAAAATACCCCGGAAAAATACCTGCCTAATGAAAAAATGCATATATAAAATTAGGTAATGCTTTATATTAACTGCACCTTCATAATGTATTCATTATGCATTCATAGACCATTCATAACTAGCATGTAAGTACACCATAACATCCTAACATACCTAAGCAGCTTTAATATACATAAATAACAGACATTATGTTATTCTACAATGATAATGATTTGCTATTACAATTTATGGCCAGTTTCCCAGTCCTGGATTAAGCCTAAGCCTAGACTAGCTTTGAGTTACAATGGTGAATCTGCATTGAAACGGCTATTTAGTCCAAGAATAGTCTTAATCCTTGTTCGGGAAACCGGCCCATAATGTTTATTAATGTGTATGAAAGCTGTTAAGGTGTGTTAGAACCCTTCAGTCAAAAGGCTGCAGTTTCATACAATGGCTGTAAAATAGCTTCACACCTGAAAATAACATCATCCAGGGCAATAATAAATGTTTAAAACTGCAGTTGTGATGAACCTGTATGGAGGATGCTGTCATCACACCATGAGTTTGCTAAACTTTTGATTGTAACCAAGTTCTTTGGACAGACGAAGCAAAATTAGACAATTTTAACAACAAAGTCGAGAAGCACAACTGGGGTAAATGTGAGTGCAGAAAATAAATAATCAATATAAATTTGTGACATTAATGTACAGAGAAAACTTTTGAGAAACATAGGAATTTTATCCAGCACTTTATGCAGTATGTGATTCTTTAGGGCATCCATCCACTTTCAGGGATGGGGGGGGGGGGTGTCTGCAGTTTATGGACACATGGCAGCATGTTTTTGGAAACTGGGGGGAAACTGGAGCACTTAGAGGAAACCCCATGATTACAATGTGCAAACTCCACACACACAAAGCCCTGGCAGAGAATCGAGCCCCCTGGACCCAGAAGTGTGAGGAAACAGTACCAACCACTGTGCCACAATACTGCTTCCTTAGGGCAATCGAACTGTATTTTCATGCATTTATAAACAACCATATATTACAGATATTCTTATGTTTCTGCCTTCTAATGCAAAATGATCAAATCAGCACATTTCTGTGTTGAGTCACAGTTCTAAGAGGCCTGTCCTCGGGGAGGTGCAGACAGACGAGTTTTGGGAGGGAGCAAAAACCTGGACTGTCTGGCAGGGAGCTGGGAGGGAGCAAAAACATGGACTGTCTGGCAGGGAGCTGGTAGGGAGTAAAAACCTGGACTGTCTGGCAGGGAGCTGGGAGGGAGCAAAAACATGGACTGTCTGGCAGGGAGCTGGGAGGGAGCAAAAACCTGGAGCGTCCTGGGGTTCCCGAGGATTGAGTTGGGAAACACTGCTCTGCCCATCCCCGGGCACACAAACCCACAAACTGCAGCAGATCCTACCACAGCACTGCAGGTGGCCATTTCCCTCACGCGCAGCATCACTTCCTGGCTGAAGGTGGTTGGCCAGAAAACCTGCGACACCAGTCCTCGACTGCATGCCTCCTGAGCCGTGAGCTTCCTCCCACAGAACAGCATCTCGTTGGCCTGCCAGGAAAAATCCAGTGGGTGGGGTCACTGGTTACAGAGAGTTTGGGCTGAACATATTGCGGATCTATCAATGAGATATGATCGTTCTGTGAGCACCGTGTGCAGATCACTTCCTCCTCTCTCACGCAGGGACGAGATAACCTGCTTAATTTATCATTCACTTAACAACTTCCTACATGAGACAGGGCACCCCTGACATCACTACATACACAAAATTCCACCATCCTTAAACCCTGTAAGACGTTCACGTTCTAAATAAAAACAAAAAAACTTTAAACAGTGGCTGCAATCACAAGCAGCAATAATAGTTGCATATCTTCTGTCATGATATAGTATAATATCTTAAATGTTTACGTACATGAAACCATCACAGATAAATATCACAAATACCATATTGCCAGTTTTTAATGGGATACATAAAATAAAACCATAACCCATGTAGATTGTACATAAACAAGACATTAAGCTATTTGCAAATTTATTTAGTTTACATAATGTAAAACATTATGTTAGTAAAGTGTTGTGTAAGACCCAAATTTTTTGCCTCTTCCCCCTGAAGGTGTCTGCCAATCAGGGGATGTTTAGCTTGTGGGTGGTTTGGAAGATGCTTACTCCAAGATGCTTACTCCAAGTGAAGTGACTCACCAGGGCTACTCCCAAGATCTGAGGGAAGGTGTAAGAGGAGCAGCCGGTGGGTGTGAGCCTGGTGCTGGCACAGGGGGTCTGGAACCAGGCCTTCTCGCTGGCCCACACGATGTCACACAGGGGCAGTATGGATGCTCCCAGGCCAAGAGCTGGCCCATTGATGGCCACCACGATGGGCTTTCTGAAGTGCAGGAAGGCTCTAACGAAATCCCTGAAATCGCATACAACACTCTCTCAGACGTATGACCCAAAAGTCCGTGCTTTTTACATACAGAGTGGTGAAGAAGGAATGTGTAGTGCTGTACAATATCTTACAAACAGGTCATCATCTTACCTAATATAGGCCTGAAAAGATGCAGGAGAGGAAACTGCACCTCAGCCAAGGTAAGTTGCTGGAATGTGGAGCTAGGCAGCACAGAGCCTGGATAACAGGCACGTCTGCTGCAAACACCTCATGAGATAGAGCTATAAATGCAAATGAGGACCTACTGCAAACCCAATTCTGTATTAAAGCACTCGCTGTTGTGTTTTAATGGGATTACACCAACAGGAGGTGACTGGCATGAGCTCGCTAGCAGCCTGGCCCTCCCCGGCGAGCCCCAGTGGAATCCTCAGGGAGGCCAAAGCACCTTTCAATCTGCACTGCCACTTCCAGGAGGTGTGCACTCTTTGGTCTTTCCCCCCATTACTCACCCCTGCCTCAATTAACAGTGCAAACTAAACAGAAAACACAAACATTTATAGACTTCTCTGTGAAAATGACGTGATTCTTGCAGGACAAATATCACATTCATCAATCCACCCACCTAGATAAAGAGCAGATTTATCCATTTCACCTTCTTATCAATAATATCAATACTCCCAATTTGAGACATTTAAGGTTAATTTCAGTAGGACCTGGGAATCAGTACAGTACAGACTTTTAGAGGGGCAGGTGCTCAAAGCTTCTGACAGATGCATAAAGTGCCATTCGGAACCTTGAAAGGGGGCATTTTAAATAGTTCAGACAAAATGGGCAGGTGTTCAGACACCCTAGCTCCCCCTGCACATGATGTTGGGAATAGTAGCTTTCAGGTTACATGCCCGTTCCCTTAGCTACCAGTTTACCATCCACCCCAGCCAAAAACTAATCAGCGAACAACATTTAGTTTCCCACAAGAATGCGGAGTATAATTACTCTAGCAGGCTGAAGCACACCGTGTGGGGGTGTCCAAACAAGGCCACACCCTGAGCTCGGCACGTTACACTGATTTGATAAATAAAAGTTGAAACCTGAAACTGCTGCTCTGACACAAACACTTTAGCCGCTTGTCCTCCTACACGCTTCCTCTAGCTGCCTGCCACTGCAGCAGAATAAAGCTTTGAGAGTGAATCAAAGCTTCAGTCTTCCTGTCAGAGCACTTCACTACATTACCAGGGATCTGAAGGCACAACCTACAGAGCCGAGCACAAACCCAGACCATTTTCCACACTCGATTCAGCAGATTGCCTATGCACAGGCTTGGAAGGTGCGCTTTGGACTCACAAGGCCATGTTCTTTGAAGAATTCATTTTGATTTACGGTCATTTGTCAGTATTCCATTCTGCACATCTGCCTCCGGCAGACTGTATAAAGTCGTACTCAACATTAAAAAACAAGGTTTAACAGAGATGCTCACATCACTGCTACATCATAGTGCTTTATATGTGAACAGTGTGGTACTTCTCTCCTGCCTACATAATCTTTAGATTTTTCTTTTAGAATACTTAACAAAAACGATTCTTGTGATTTTCTCAAGGAAATGAGTTACAAATTTAATTTAGTTTTCCAAGTTGTACACAGGAACTCATATGTAAAAGCTTTGAAATCGTTTTCCGTTGTGTGTGTGCGTGGATCATTTTTCTTTTTTCTGTCTTCCTCCCACAATCTAGAGGTATGCGATGCGGGTGAATTGGTCTTGCCTAATTGCTCCTGTTTTTTGTGTGTGTATGTGTGTGTGTGCGCACGCATGCACGCCTGCACACTGTGATGAACTGATAACCTATCGAGTGTGCATTTTGCTTCATTTTCCCTGGAAGAGGGTCCAGGCTCACTCTGCATTAGATAAGTAGTTATTGGAAATGGGTGAATGCATGATCAGATCCTGGAGTCAGAGGCCCTGCAAACACATTCACACTTATTCCCAAAGAGACCTGTACAGGTATGTGAACATATCAGTGCCAGAATGTTCCTCACATCCACCACACATATTTTCACATTACTGCCACACATTTCCCATTTTTGATTAGTCATTAACAGGTTCCATCTGGAAGAAATGGATAAACTCTAAGAACAACAATGATCAACGACAATCACCACCCTTCACCGAGTCACAGTCATATATACAGAATGGAGATATCATGAAATAAAATATGTAGAAAAGTTTTGATTGAATGCATCATTCTACACATTTTATCATATGTTGCGTTGGAAGAAATTGAAAGGTAGAAGCAAGTAGGACAGCGGCTCTTGGCGTTCCCTACTGACATGAGACCACAGCCGAGTGGCTGCTCTCTGTCACAGCAAAGTCTTTAACTCTGTTATGATGAGTCACAAATAAATAGGTGTCATCATCACCCCACTGGGTCACTCTGGAATGACGGCAAATACTCGAGTTCTGACGCTGAACTTTCCATTATCTCTGTGCATGTCATACACGTTTGTGTTGATCTGCTTTTTGTTCAGGGAGGTGAGAGAGACATTATTCAGGTGGGGGTGGTGTTCTCACCAGCCTCATCGAGACCCAACAGACCCTGTGTGACCTCCCGAGTTTCTCCGAGTTAACCTTCATGCACCAAGACTGTACACTAGTCAGAAAAATCAAGCAAATGTTTGGAAACTGATCACATTTCTTCACATGCGGAATTTAGGTAGACATATATGAGCTTTATTGTGTATAAAAAATAAAGACTCACTACTTTAACCTGCTTGTTTTTAAAGCCAATCCTTCCGTTACTGTAAACGATCACTTCACTGCTAAAAATACCTGGGCCCCATCTGCACATAGCGGAACACTTTGGGCTGTTCCGCAGATAAGCGGTGCATCGACGCGGAGCATGGCGCGCGCTTCCTCACCGTATTGCATCTGCGATCCTGTTGCTCTCCTTCCTGCGGTCAGTGGACAGCCGGCCTACGAGGTACGAGTGATCCAGGCCGCTGCAGAAGACCCTGCCCACGGCGCTGAGGAGCAGGAGCTTGCTGCTGTCGGTGGCCGCGTTACTCAGAGCCCGGCTCACCTCCTTCATGATCTGCAGAGGAACGGCACAGAGAGGGCAGGGTGACGGAGTCGCGGGTCACCCGGTGAAGCCTCTCGCCTAGGCGTGGGGGACATATTCATGTGATGTATGGCTTCAAGAGTGGACCTCCATCACAGTTAGGCAGGATGGCCTCTAATATGCGTAAAAGACCCTTGACATCTATAGACGTACAAAATGTTCTAGACTAAAGCAAGACAGAAACACAAAGTGAGGGAATACAAACACCTTTTTTTGGAGCTGGGGGACTGTGGTGGGTGTGAATCACTATCCCATTGCTGCTTGTGGGGGCGTGAATAAAATACCCTGTAACACCACCAAGCCTTCCACAGACCTGCTGAATTGTACTCAATCCTACTGATTCTATACATCATATATGCCATAGTAATTTTGTAGAAGTGTAGATAGAAAAAAAGTCACAAAGGATTAAGATAGCAAGCAAATGACCAATGAGGATGCATTACCGAAATACGTTTTAACTATAACAGGCCTTGGCAGAGCAAGTGGAGCGACTCTGTGGGGGCTCAGAAAGGGGGGGGGGTGTATTAGCGAACGTCTTTTAGTTTGATGACAACCCTACAACTGCTGTAACTGTTAGTGCCATATGAAGCCAAGAGGTTTTTCAAGGTTCAGAAGCTCTTATAGTCGTTTGCTGATTGAAATATTGCTGCAGTAAATGTTAGTTATATGAGCTGGTAATGTTTAAATCAGGGGTGGCATTGTGGGTAGAGAGGGGTGGGGAACAAGCCAGCAAATGGATATGGGGGCAGGGCATCACTCCCAACCTCTCCGTCCCAATCATTTCATCATAGCCATGCATCATCTCGGATTGCCTTTGCACATCAAGGACTCGGAGATCTATGCCCTCAGGCTCTGGCCTGCTGATTAACACCTTCCAGGGTGGTGGCTGTGTGTTTGCACAGACTTTCTATGTTTTCCTTGTGTATTGCGGATTTCCTTTAGATACTTTCCATATAGGTATTTGGGGCTGAATCTCTTACTAAATTATTACACATATAATCTTTCAGTCTAAATGTAATCATTGTTAAAGATGCATGGAGACTGAGGAGGGCCTAGCTAAAGCAGTAATCCGCAGCCTGGTCCTCAGGGAGCCCCAGACAGTCCACGGTTCTGCTCCCTCTCACCTCCAGGTAGGTAGAGGAGAACAAAACATTTGGACTGTCTGGGAGTCCATGACGACCGGGCTGAGAATCACTGATCATCTCCAAGCGTGTCGCTACTCTTTCAAAGCAAGTGGAGATGCAGAAGCCCCTTAGATGGAGGATGCTGTTGTGGCTGATGACAAGAAGCAATTAATGCTTGTGTAGTAAAAGGCTAAAGGGAGGAATAGGGTAGTAAATTTTAGCATCATGTATTCTGATATCACAAAACAGGGAGTATAACTGATGTTTTCATTTCAGAGTTGTGTATTTTTAAAGGGGGGGGGGTATTGGAGGTTGTATGAGAATTACAGCATCCCACTAAAACTGGTACAAAAACAGTTACTGTTAATTCATGTTCTAAACTTCAACTTCAACTTTATTTGTATAGCACATTTAAAACAACTGTAGTTGACCAAAGTGCTTCACAGGTTAGCCAGCAATAAAAGGAAGGAACAACAGAGACAATAGAATACACAAAAAATAAAAGATGAAAATAGAGTAAAATAAGGTACAGTAACGCTGCACTGAGATGTCTGGGCTCAACTCAAACCAAAAGCCAAGGAAAATAGGTGGGTTTTAAGTAAGGACTTGAAAGTCTCTAAATTACGAACAGATCTGATGTTCTAAGGTAGGCAGCTCCACAGGACAGGGCCTACAGCCGAAAAGGCCCGATCCCCTCTATTTTCGAGTTTTGTCCTGGGAACGTCCAGAATCATCTGGTTAGGGGACCGTAGTCCCCTAACTGGGGTGTGGATAGTTAAAAGCTCAGATAAATAAGAAGGGGGCCATTTAGAGCCTCAAAAACAAGCAATAAAATCTTAAAATCAATTGTAAAAGATACAGGAAGTCAGTGGAGAGAGGACAAGACTGGGGTAACGTGCTCATGCGTTTCTGTCCCCATAAGGAGCCAAATACCAGAGCGCCCCAGAGTGCCCCAGAGTGCCTCAGAGTGCCACAGAGTGCCCTTGCATAAAGGGTAGTTGGTATTAGGTCTAAACCAGCATCCATTTCTGCTCCTCCACTCATAGGTTAATTTTACAGCTTAATGAACTGAACAAAACATGTTAAATGTAACTGCTGGTGAAGATGTGGTATAATTTTCCATTGTATCAAATTGTTACTAGTAATTTTAATCACTAGAAAGTAATACAGCCTTTGAAAATGATTTTTAAATTAAATTAATCAGTGGTAGTTAATTAATAGTACTTTAACAGTTAACTAAAGAGATGTACATTGTATTAGTCCAAATACATGCAGAGGATTAGTATGACTCAGATTTACAAGCAATGCATTCTGTCACAATTTGCATCATGTAACACATTTAATTAACCTATTGAAGCCTAATTAATTTAGAACTTAAGAATAGAACTTAAGAATACTGAAGAACAGGTTAATTAGCACTGCCATGGACAAATTTGGAAGGCGCCGTTTTACAGTGCTTTGAAGTAACACTGTTCTAGAACACGAAATAATTTATTTTAACAGAAAACCTTAAATTGGGAGCAGTTCAGGAGACAATTACAAGATCAAAGTGCTTAATGATATTCAAATTGGTGAGAAACTGTGACAGTGCTGTGCTATAGCTTGGAATCCAGAAGAACTGAGGCTCTGAATGAAGGGGCAGCAGAATTCAATACAGATTTTGATACAAACTGTTGGTTTCTGCGAGACAGTAGAGTTTCCTGTGTCATCCAAGAAAACTACTGTGTGTCAAAATAAAAATGAACATGAAGACTTGTTTCAGTGGTACCTGATGAATCCAGAGCTATCCACAGTGAAACACACATTTGACTTGAATCTGCCTTTAAGATCACACTCATCTTACTCTGACAAGCATTATTAGGATATAACACTTTCTGGACTATCTGAAATGTGATGAAGAAGTAAGATGGAACTAAGATTCAGGACAGCTAGGTGTACAAAATAATTTTAAATTTAGAAAAAAATACATTTCTAAACAAAATAAATTTAGACTCTGACCCTGAATTCCAGCATTGAAATGCCAACGGAAGAAATGTGATATGCCACAAAATAATAGCTCCTAATATTATTTCCTAGGAATGCTGTCAGATACAGAAGCATTTCTGTCACAACCACCTTGAGATTTTTGAGAAAGACAGTAAATTATATATATATATATATATATATATATATATATACACACACACACACACCACATATTCTACATTAACGCTTTTTCTATAATCATTAAATGCATACAGAATACATATACAGATGTTGATCTGAACCCCGGTTCTGTCAGCATCTGACCATACTGGCACACAATGGCATTTTGTGTCATCAGTCCACACTAGGAAGCATAAGCTGAATATTTCCTACCTCTCATTTGTCTAGAGCTAAGTAGGAGGGTCATGCAGCCATACTCACATCAGACCTAATCCACATATATTTCACAGTAGGAGCCCACTTAAATATGTATGTGTTTATGTGTGTGCATGTGTGCGTGTCTCAACTGACAAATGTACTTTCACCAGCTGAGCTGCTAGAGGAGCCTTTTATCATTTTACGGAAGTTCAGATATAAATTTCACTTTTAATAATATTGAGTCCTTTAAAGAAGCCAGGCTCAAGTCCGAACTAATGCAGTGAGAACTGGAATCTGGTTTGACAGCTGTACTGAAACCCAAAGAGATGTGTGTTTAACGCAACAAATTGGTCATGTGACTACATCTGCCCATCACAGTGGGCTGAACGCCTAAGCGGAAACCCCTTATTGATACGTCTCCCGCAATATGCCTGTTAGCGCTGTGCTTCCTGTAGGCTGATAACAGCCATACACATCAAAGATAGATGAGGTTTCATATTAACTTCTGAGGGCAGTCAAAGTAAGATAAGCTTTTTGGACCTGCCTCTGAATATAATGAAAGGCTAGCAAGTCTCCCTAAGTAATGTACATGACCAACCGAGGTCACCCTTGAAGACAGGCTGATTATTCACCTTGACCTGTATTTCATATATTTTACACATTTTCTCGATACATCTGATACAGACTTCACATTTCCTTGACATTACTCTTGTTGCAAGTTATACTTTTAAGATGTTCAAAACACATCTGCTGAAGCAGGAACTGGATTCAAGCCAGAAAAGGCAGCCAAGTTACTGGATAATTCCTGGTTGCACAACAGGACTGTATGGACTCTACTTTGCATGGCTGAGTGCAAAGAATCCAGCATGTTCTGCTGTCTACATACCCCTATGGTTATGAGATGAAAAAGCCCGTCTCATTTCTGCCTTTGCTGAATGCAGCCTGTCGTTTGATCTAAGCAGCATGTGGTCGCGCTCTAGTCGATCTCTCAGATCTCGCAGGAGACATATAAACTCCATCCCGCTCTTTGTTGGAACCCCAGAAAGTCATCAGGATAAAGTCCTTGTATGACCAGCATATTTAGGCAATACTGAGTGTCTATGATCACCGCAAAGGAACTGATTGATGCAACCTTGCTCACTGTTTGAGGAGGTCTCTCGCCAGGAATGTTTCTGAGTGAGCATATGCTGAGAAAACGAAATGGTCTTTCAGTTTCTTTACAGTGCTGGAAGCACAGAGGGGCAGTCAGCAGAGGAGACGGCAATGGCAAGCGAAACCCCCATCAGATAGCCCAGACGCACTGACAGACAAAGAACAGACAATAACATGGCCCCCTGCGCTGAAAAGGTGACAGGCAGCACACAGAATATGACAAGCCCACTCTAATAGGATGGATCATGTGACATGCCACTGGTGATCAGCTCTGCTGTGCTCATAAAACGAGTGAACCTGTAGACCACACAGTGCATTGTCCATGAAATTACTCACTGAAGCCCTATGTGTTCTGGGTAATGAGAATTCCCATCCCAGGTATGACTCACCCATTGTTCCACTGAAAAAGAGGATATATAGCCATGGTATATGCTAAGGGCAAGATGAATATCCAAGGAAAAAAGGTGTCCTTCAGTTTTAGATTAATTGTGATTTTCTGTCTTTGGAGGAAATAAGACATCTTTTTTCAAATTTATTAAAATTTTTAATTTCACAGCATGTCCTCTTTAGTGTACAACAGGAATAAATACACTCACCTAAAGGATTATTAGGAACACCATACTAATACGGTGTTTGACCCCCTTTCGCCTTCAGAACTG
>JABFEA020000026.1:268778-281492 GCA_019775915.2 Cyphomyrus plagiostoma
TATGTCACTATAACAAATTCCTAGTATGTGGAAACATACATGGCAATAAAGCACATTCTGATTCTGATTCTGATATTTCGATTTTTCCTAAGTGTCAAACATTTGAAGCTTTCATTACCTGACTGCTGTGTGCTGTATTATTTGTTTGTGTGGAAATTCTAGGACTGTAATATTACTCAACCCTTTATTCTGTAAGACTAATATCCCTTCTTAATTGATTCAAATGAACTGTATATATATATATATATATATATATATATATATAAAAACAGATTAGAAATAAAAAAAAAATACAGATTGGAATAAGTTCTGATCACATGTAGTAACCTAACCCCAAAATGCTGTCGATGACAAGTGCTAAAGATGCACAATCCCTCAGCTGTGTAATGATCTAGAATGCTTCTGAAGTTTAATTAGATCTAAAAATCTGTATAATTTCATTGTCTGATAACAATGACAATGTCTTTCTTTCAGAGGACAGTCAATCCCCGGTTAACCTCGACACCATATTAATGACTGACCATTTTATATGTATAAACAAAACAGGTGCTCTTTTCAAATGAATATAAGGTGAATTGTAATGTAGGCATCCACTAGAGGCCCCAGACAGACAGGTGCTTAAGGGCAAAATGAATACCTATTCTGTTTCCATTCTTTGTTCAAGTCTTACACAATACACAGCTATAGTCTAGTATAGCTGTAGGTCGTAGAGTCTTCATTACCTAAAGATATTGGTTAGTTTCCCCTCAGTAGCATCAGTCAAACACATACCCTCTTACTGGATCTCGATTCACACATACGGGGATGATATGAAAGTTGAGATGACTAATCAGTGACGCCCTGCCTCGTCCCTTTCTCACAAGGACATGGACGGTGTCCCTAACAGGGCCGATGCATCTGCCTCATTTGTCGTTGGTCTCTCCTGTACGACCCTAAAATGATTCCGTCCTACATCACATGTCTAAAAAAGTGAGTCTCTCACTGGTGTTGTACCCTTATTCATACTCGAAAATGGCTATCTTAGATATAGACTACATTGCTTGTGAAATACCTTCCCACTACTATGTTGTAGACATACAAATCCGCCAAAGTACAGCCCCAAGCGTCTCTACAACTACTATCCATCTCACCATCTCGGTTGAGGAAATAATGATTTGGACGAAGACCATATTTTTACAGTTCAATGCAGCGAAAGAGTAACTATAGTCACATGTCATTACACTCATATGTCAGATGTAGCAAGTCCTTCACTGTAAGGCAAGCTTCTTGTGTTTTGTTTGCCAAAAGATGCACACTCACACTTTTGTGTCCTGCAGAATTGACTGTTATGTCCATCTGTTGACATTCAAGACAAGTCTTCTCAGAAGAGTTATTTATAAAGAAATTTTGTAGCAATTTAAAAAAAAAAAAAAAAAAATCGCTGATGATCTGGCATTTTGGAACTCATGAAAACTTTCTAAAACGATTACACAAACCACTGAACTTTGTTACGAAAAAAAGATTAGGTCATGTCTAAACTACATTGTTGACCAAACTATGGAGATAATGCATGTCATGCTTTCACAAAGACATAAAAAAGTTGTCTTCAGATTTACCACAAAAAATCATTCTAACCTCGTCTAAATGAAAACAGGACTCAGAAAAAAACAGCACTTAAAAAGAAACAATGGCCACGAAAAATAATAACTTTTTAAAAATCTCAAAGGTTAACAGCAAACATTATTTATGTACAATTTTAAATACAGGAAAAATTTATGCACTCATTCCAACAAGAAATAACCTTATAGGGACATTTCAGCCAGAGAGCCACTGGCATTTCAAAACTAAGACCTCATAATAAGACATCATTTTAAACCAAAGTTATTCTTTCAAATAGCTCTACTATAATGCATCACTTTCACATAAATATATACAGTCTTCTCATTCCAGACATTGCTAGTTACAAGAAGACTTTCCTGTCCTGCTGGCTTGCTTTGCACTGCAGCACCCAAATAACAAAAACTGAAAAGTCTGAAGTTTGCAGATTCCTTCCTATTAAGATGCATCTGCCTTGGTAAGAGTTTGACTGGGTTCTGCACCGTAAGACCTGCAGGCCATTTCAGAAAAGCACAGGCAAAAAAAAACAGGACAACTAAATAATCTATGCAAAGTAAATGCACAATTCATTTGAATGTTCAGTCTTCAGCCCTGGCTGAAATGATGTGTACTTCTAAAGGTGCCTGATGTGAAACTGTGGCCTGATATATGCTGAATAAATGACCAGAGAATACATATGTGTGGAGGAAAAACATTATTTATTTGATTATGCTACACATGGTTTCTAGAATTCCTCCTGAATATCACCCTATAAGATCTGATTATATCAAGATAGCTAAACTAAATGTTAAAGTCCACAGTCCCCTGCTTCGGAACCAAGGGGATACTGCCAGTACTTTTCAATCTCAGCTCTTAAGTCCGAAGGGCAGCTATCTGGATGACAGTATTTGCGTAGGTAGTCTGGATGCACATTAGGAAACAGCTAAAATTACTGCGAACTGTGGCATTTTAGTGAATCTAATAGGCAGGAGGCATGGCTTAATGCTCCAATATTTTTTGTGCCATTAGATAAAGGACCAGCCACTAAAAGCACATATTGGACAAATAAATCAAACACGCAACAAGAGGCCAAGTTTTCTGTGTCATTGCTCCATAGCTTTGGAAATCTTTACGCAATTTCAATGAAAGTTGATTAATCTTCCTTTACTCTTGATGACAGCAGAGCAACTAGGGAGATGCAGGAGCTCCACAGATATGCATCTAGCTCAGGTTTTCTGTGTACGGATTCACTGTTTTCAGTTCTACCACGAGTTCTATTCAGTTTCTCCTCACATTTAATGGTGTATGTCCAATTTTACATTCCAGTTTCATTTCAATGAAGTACTTTTACTTACATAAAAATGTTCTGAGATCGGAGGGAAAAAATGATAGGTTATCTTTCTGAACAGATTGTAGAGAACATGGGTCAAAGCAATTAGCGGAGGTGGGACCGACCAATCAGATGTCTTTGTCCTGCTGCTTCTAGTTGCTTTGTAGAGGAGGTGACATCTGATTGGTTGGTCCCACCTCCTCTAGTTGCTTTGACCCATCTCCTCTACAATCTGTTAGGTTCAGAAAGATAACCCATCATTTTCTCCTTCTGCCCTCAGCATATTTTTTTGCAAGTGATACTTCCACGAGCTTCTAGGCCTACCCATTTCCCTCAAGATTTATATCCTTGCAACATGTTCCCCCATAGTCATCTCAGGACAAAACAGATTCATCATGACTAAGCTCTCCTTGTAGGGCAACTTGAACATCAGGAATGTTCTTGTCACTGTTGATCCCCGAAATATCAATATGTTTTCTGTAAATAAAACGCTTTTATTGTAAATAAAAAGAGTTCTATATTGTGTTCCTTCTCTGTACCACCACAGCATGATACTTTAAATTACACACATCTGCTAAAATACTAAAAATATGTACACGGCCACCCACTGTTATAACTTTAATGTACATTTCTTCCAGAAAAAAAATAAGTTGACAACATAGATTTAGTCCATTTATTCCTTGTCCACTGCTCATTATCTGGACCATTTTTCCACAGTGTTCTCTTTTTAAATTGTATGCTTACACAATGTGATATACTTCTGCTAAAATGAGCAATTCTGACCAAGCTGAAGTGGTGGGAGAATCATGAATCGAAACCCATAGTGGGCATGATCATCATGGGCAGTCGCTCACTTCTCATTGGCTACTTCGTTGCTTCCCATTGGCTCCACCAGGCGCTCGTCGACACTGCACGGTCATCACAGCAATGTTCTGCCCCCCTATCACTGCACTGCCACAGCCCCATGCAGCATGTATCACTGTGAAGCTCACTGAGCTCTGATAGATGTATTAATCTGGTTTCATCTATGTGTTAAGAACCATTCACCGTCCTTCTCATGTGTATTTCAAATTGTTAGTTATTTCGAAATTAGCCAATCAAACTTGCAGAATTTTCTAATCTCACTAAGTTATGGCCATGTATTACAGAATATCTAAATTCAGATTATATAGCTCATTCCTCTGATTTAACATTGAGCTACACCCAGCCAAGCCACTGTCTAGTCTTTATCTATCACTTGCCAAGTTTACATTATAATGTATAATGTAACCCTATGAGTATTTGCTTTAAATACTGTACCCATTCATGATGTTGCAGTCAGTTCCATTTTTGCTTCACAGTTTGGTTCTCTTATTCATACTTTCCAAACAGCATTATAACCTTAATATCTAGTATTTTTTTTGTAATATTTGTAGTTCTTACAAAATGCAACATTATTGATCCCCTCTAGGGGGAAATGTTCTGCTGTCTATCAGAATCACATATATAAAGAAGTTTTGAAGCTGCTGTGATTTAGTACACTCTCCTAACTGTCCACCCCCAATCGCCCCCACATTGGTTAAGATATAACATAGTCAAACAGGTCCAATTAAGTGCTCTGTAAACTTATAGTGGTGTTTTAGCTCACTGTTTAACAGCTATTATTTGTGAAGAATGTCTTGTGTGTTGCTCCATAGTGCCTCTGAAATCATTCATCATTCAGGCTGAGGGTGTGGACATGGTGGAGGGCCACTTAAGCAGCTGATTGGACTAAACGGACAAAAAACCTGCGCTCTGCACAAAAGGCCAGAGCAGGCTGTCCATTTTCTGTGAAGACTCGGGTCTTTCAATGTGTTCAGCGAGCTAATGGGGATCCTCTAATGGGCCCAGCTCTGTTACAGGGCTGACCCCGGAGTCAGTCACCAAAAGATGAATGATGGCAAAAGTTAGTGGACATAATGAGGAACACTGTCCCTCCCCTTTGCCATGTCGTACCCTGAAGCTCCGGTAGCCATTGACTTATGTCTCCACAACAAACCAAGAAGTGCTCCTGGGTCTGCCTTCTTCCACCAGCCTATAAAATGCGTCGTCCCAGTGGGTCCACACTCACTCACAAACTGAGCCAGTGGTTATGTTACCAATGACCAGACTAGGTCAAACCATGTACAAAATTAACTGTCAGACCTTCTCATCTATTCACCTGTTGATGTCTGTTTGTTCTGTTCACCCTATGTTGTTCCAGCCTTAATGCATTTTGTGCAGCATGCATTGCTGCAGCACCCAAATTTACTGCTTGGGAGCAGCAAAAAAAAAAGTATCTAATAACAACATGAATCACGAGAGCTAAATCCACTCCGCTCTGGCTTGGACACTCAATCTGGATATTCTGGGCATTAAGTGGTTAACATACCACAAAAGCCTGCCTTTTTGGTGTCTGTATCCATCGGAATAAAAGACCCCCAACTACTATTACCTTGCGTTAACTAGAGTAGCCGAATGCATGAATGAAAGGCACATCCACCCTTACAGCACAACATTGTGTAAAACAGTGTCATGTGGATAACTACAGGGTGCAGTCTTCCAGGTGTCTCCACTTTTCTTTTCAAAGGCATGTCTCCTTCATGTGGCCTCCACACTTTAAGGGCCATGCTGATTAGTCCCGCCAGTCCTTCCATGTCAGTGTCTGAATGCTTCCTCTAAAACCAATTGACCTTATGCCCAGCGTATTCAATCCCATATGCAGATGAAGTCTTATTATTATTATTATTATTATTATTATGATATTAGGTGCTGCCATGTTTATATCACTCCAGGAGACCGTCTTACATATTCTTTTCCCAGGTGAACTTTTAATTAGGCTACTAACTGAAGGCATGGAACAGCATTGTAGGAATCACATAACATTAATCCTAAAGCACAGTTGAACAAAATTATTTAACCCTATGAAGCTCTATCCATTGCTTTCAATGGCTCATTGAAACCAGTACAATTGCTGAAATTATATACAAGTAATTGAACAACAATTACCTCATTGTTCAAAAGTGATGTGCGGAAGGTATATGTGCTCAAAATGTGCCCCGTACTTCAATATTTTCTGAAATTAACACTAGATCGAAAACTTAAGTTTAGATTATTCTATCGTTTCTTGATTACAAAAGGGGTATGACGAAATGAAACGAGATGAAAACACAAGCAGCGTGCAAATATGCATTTGGTGTTCACGTCATTCATTCAATCAGCAGTTTCAGCATATTCTCCATCTTGAATGAAGTTATACAGGTTTTAGAGAAGAAGACATTAAAGAGACAAACAGCTTTTTTCAGCCTATGAACTCTGCATAAACATCAGTCACATTAAATTTCACGTTAAATATAGCTATCTTGCTTAAGACCCAAATTTAGAAATCAAAACTCTAGTCGACGGCAATACTTAAGATTGTCCCGGGTGTTTGTTGCGACAGTCATCCAAATGATGCACATCAATATATTCGCAATTACGCATCGCCATCAATTAATAGTTTACGCGTCAAAAACATCAAATTGGCTGAAATGCGGTGTGATATACACCCCAGCCCTTTTAGAAGCCAATGAGTAAGGGAGCTGTCTAATTGGTACTGAAACCTCACGTCGGCAAAAAATTCGAACTATCAGTACAGTTCAAGCTAAATCTGGAGATGTAGAAATGCAGCGTGGTTTCTAACCCCGACGTGGCGTGGCTTTGGCGTGATCATGCCCCATGAGGTACCCCCTCTCCACCATATCGTAGGATGCGCTGGATGAGGACGTTTAGCGACTGGAAGAGAAACTGAAACGCTGGCCGTCGCCATGACATCACTCCTCCAAGACCTAGCCGAAGTCAGCGCCAGTTATTATAAATTATTATAAATGAACAACCAGGCAACGCCACGTGAAGAGCACGTTCACTTGGCAAGATAAACTAAATTATGGACGCAATATTCCCCGAAGATTCAACAGTACAGGGAACATTTGACGAACAGTCAGCCAACAGTCACCAACTTTTAACCCATTATGCTACACCATAAATTCAGCATGTCAAATAATATGAGTGAAGAATCGGCTCAATTAAAACACAGATATCACAATAAGCAGCGGTAACCGGTACTAAATCGTCACTAAGCACCACAGCTACCATTTACTAATGATAAACATCTTGTAGGATGTTCGCTGCCCAAATGATCCCCCCCCATCTGCAGCTATTTTCCATGGAGGAGACAGTTTAGTCCATCTGTCATTTTTGCACTTTATCACGACTTTCAAGACTGGTGCGCTGAGAGGGAGGGAGTTCACATCTTCAGATGCTCAAGATTACTCTACCACGCCGTGCCACTTTACAGATACCAAATTCCAAACTACCAGTAGATGGAACAATTTAATAAAGCCACTAAAGAAGACCTTCATCTCCATACAGCTTGAATGGTGGGTCGCTTTCGCCTGTTAAAGGGCTCAGGACACTGGTTTTTTCTATACGCAGAGACCTTCCATTACTTCCTAATTCCATTATATGGCAATTTTAAGAAGCATAGCCCTTGACAGGGGGGTACGGTACCTCGTAAAGGTCTCCCGAAGCCATGCCGGGTTGCGGAGCTCGGGCTGTGTAGTGTGGCTCGGCTGCCTCGCTGGCTTTTGCGGATCTCCGGCTCTCTCGGTGCATGGGAGAAAGCCCCAATGGACTGGTATTAACGAAGTGCCTTGTTATTCCGAGGCAGCCGCAGCGGCGGAGCAGCAGGCAGCGTCAATCGAGCCCGGCTGCCATAGATTAAAACAAACAAGTAGACAGAGAATGGGGCGGTGCTGTTCATACGTCCATGGCTATGGGTTTGCTCAAACTGACAAACCTGATCATACCCGTAGACATCGGGTCACCGACGATGTCAAAAAATAGACACAGCGGCAACGTTTACGGCAACGACTGTTGGTTTCTGTTTTGTTTCTGGGGTTGACTGTCTAAGTAGTAATTACAGGAGCCAAGTGATTGGTGCATTGCCTATTATACAGTAGCCTATTGTAATACGTGTCGGTCGCATGCGGCTGACCTTCAAGTCATGCTTCATAGTTACACAATTAAAGAATAATTTTATTTATTGGTGTCAGGATACATACACTTTAATAACCACTTATAGACCCAATATGATGCCAATGTATTTTGCAATGTCTTCATTTATTTGGTACTTTAATTTTAGAAAATGGCTATAATGGATCACGTGGTGTCAATTAACTGGTAATGATGAGAAACTGGATGTTTTCAACCTGGTGTTGGTGGTTAAATTCCCATAAATGGGCATGTTCCTAAGAAGGTGACATGCAGAACCTTCTAGATGATCCATTTCATTTCAGAACCAGTGATGCACTGGAGTTTTTTTTTTTGGTCAGGCATATTTTGCTTGTAGAAAATTGGAAATTCTCATGAACTTTAATTTTCATACCCATCTGCACAATGTTTCAATATTTCAAGAAAGAAGATACTGGATTGTAACATTTTTATGTTATTCTTACAGTATGTCAGTATAAGTGGCTCAGCTGTAACTGTAACCAACAGTTAAGATTAAGTGGGATGCTTTACAATTTATACATACATAAATTGCATACAATTTAGGCTTACTATGAGATTATGATACAGAAATGACGGAGTGATTTTGAAGTAGCTTTAACACTGATCTCAGGTTTATCAAATGTAATGTTAATCTTCTGAAATAAGATATATTCTGCTTGAATGACCCTAATTCATCTGATTCAGACTGACATTATAGGATTACCAAGCAAATTAGTAGATCAGTTTCAAGAGACTGGCAGTCCTGATAGTGTTAGGGTTAGAGCCACTTCACCCTAACCAAGCCCGGGTCCAGCACTGCAGTCCGATCAGTATACTGTACTTAAATGCATCTTATTTCTACTCTAGTACTGTGTATGTTTGCGCTCATGTACATTTAAATGAGCAGCAGCTGCCCTTCCTTTGTAAAAACGTATCTGCTCACAGGTACTTACTCTATAGAATATAGAAATTCAGATGCTATATAACAAATCTTTATCCTCAGATGAATTTGATTATTTCACTATTATTTTTCATTGATTAAAAACAAATCATTTTCTCATTCTGTATCTTCTTCAGTATGGAAATTTAAGATTATTGGTCCCATTCAGGGCATATGATTATTCCTGAATATGATTAATCCATAATGTATCTAAATCTCTGTACTAAGCATTATACAGCATTCATGTTTTGTTTGTTAGTCAGGTAGTCAGGTAAATACAATACTTGCATGTCAAAAGTTGGTTTAACATAAAACATATGCAAGTGGAACATGGGACCCAGTAATCTTAATAGTCCAGCAAAGTAAATATTAAGTATGTAAATGGTAATTATATGCCTCATTGATCAGTCAAAAGCATCCAAATTTCTGAGAATTCCTTCGTAGTTTTAGGGTTTAGATAGAAAAACAGAAGAGTTGGACGGTGGACTGCAGGGAACCAATAAACTTAATTTCCAAAAACCAAAAAAATTGTGACAAATCCGCCCTAAAGGTCAAGACATAAATCAAATTAAACTGAAAATATGCCCTCGCCTGAGTTTACCCACTGACCTTATACTTATGCTAGTGTATTAAGTCTAATCAGGGATATTTGGACTTTTACTGTATATGTAGTCTAGGTGCAGTGATTGATCACTGACGTCGTCTCCATGCACCTCCTCTAGCCTCCTACGTACTCGTACTTTTCCACCTTATATTCAGACCCACGAGGGCCATTCTATATCATCCGGGCTTAGAACATAAGATGGATCACATGCATCAATAGGTCACCAAGGAGCAGGCAAGGGGGTGAAACCCGGTGGATTGGCATTGAGAGAAAACCTGGCAAATGTACAATTTGGTAAGACATTGTAGGGTGAGCTGGTGGTGGCAATGAATGTTTCATCGGGTGTACGGTAAATAAGTGGCTTTGGCAATGTTTTGAAGCACTTTTTTTGTTTTGAAAAATGTTTTGAGGCATATTTCTCCAGCTTCTCTTCCAGAGCATTCAGCAGCCCCTCCAAGTTTCAGAAGCAACACTGGAGTCACAAACGTGGGATACAGTATGCTCCAGCAAGAGACAGAGAACAGAGCAGTAGGCTCCAGCATGGCACTGTGTGTGGCTTTGAACATGACCTGACCATCTTTGCGTTTAGAATGCCATCATGCATCCAAGGAACAGCTTTGTTCCTTGGGATCTTGCACACAACGACAAAGACGACTCAAGTCTTCCACATGGGATTCCTACCTCATGCTTGATAAGTGAAAAGTTCTTATTTGAGGCCCCTACACCACCTGTGGTGCTGAGAATCAGATCTTTATGGTGTCTACCTTAGGAAAGGTAGTTCATGCTTTCCTGGCTTTCCTTGACTACTTATAAACATATACAAAAATATATGTTTTGAATGTAGTCCTCTTGCCTGTTATTTCAAACATCCAGGACCTTAAAGTCTCTCTAGACTTTCCCAGTACGTTTATGGAGCTAGGCTGCCATTGTTTCATTGTCCCCCTCCTGCTGCAGGTCACTGACAGAATTCCACTCATTGCAGGAGCTTAACTTAGGGTTCATCTCCTGATGTTACTGACACCACTGAGCTCAGAGGTCTCCTACCAGCATTCACAGCATGGTCTGGCACACAGTTGGTATGGGGCTGGGATGCCTTATATATTTTATCCCGAGCCCAGTACTGTTCCCCAGCTTATCTGGCCTACTCCCGGATTCAGAACTCTAGCCAGATATCAGAGGCACCATTCTAATTGACATTTCTAATGTTAAAAACCAAAGGTCAGCTGGCCAAACCAAAATGGCCATAATCTATTTGAAAGGGCCCATTATTTTAACTATTGTAATTCTTAATATTTAACAACTTAATTTGCATGCATAGTTTTTAGTACATATGTCTCAGTCCTGATTTTAAATGTTAAATGTTGTTTTATGATTTCCTGTGGTTTCGATGATTTCCTCTGTGTACTTATAAAGTCACAGTGCTGATTCATAACACACAACAGCTATTTTTAGTCTCCATTTTGTGTGTGAACATGAACTGTACTGAAAAGGACCCTTTTACATTGGCTAGTGACACAGAAAAATGAAAGTCATGGTGCATAAAGTACAGATGTATAAGCTCAGGACTGCAATACGGTGTTTAACACTATTTAAGATGTCTGCAGTTAACAGGGACCATCACACCTGTCAGTGTAGGTGCTTGTTTCTTGAACTTTAGACTGCTTACTGATCATAGACTATTCAGCTAGCAACAAATTCAAGATAAATATGTTAGACGTGTCCTGGGAATCATAACCAGGATACACGGTTAGATAAAGGATAAATGGATGTTTGAATCTATATAGTCTATATTTTAGTTCAGCACAGAAACTGGGGAAATATTCCAATTACAAGAAAATATAGGGCCAGTCAATCCTATAGGCAACATAGCCAGTTTGGAGAAGTTACTCACAAAAGTAATTCATTACAGACAGTTCAGGGCCAGAACGTACAAATCCAGATCAAGGTTTTGTTTCAACCAACCAGCTGATCTGGATTTGTACTTTCTGGCCCTGAACTGTCCACCTCTGTATGTAGTGTATTACTTATGTGAGTACCTTCCCCAACACTGAACATAGCTGCTTAGGGTACCATCTACTAAGGGCTCCCCTCCCCACCACCAGTGACTAGCTCGACCACCTGCGCCCCCCATTTTGAGACAGACTGACGGTGAAGCTTTGCACAGGGCGACACATGAGCTTCCATTGGCGCCAAGTACATCTATATATTTGTTTTCTTGGCAATATTGTGTATAGTAATTCACATGAGTGCTCTACAATTACTGGCAGAAATGGAAGAAAAGCAGTAGCATTTTTGCACAACAGGCGAGTCTCAGAAAGCAGCTTTCAGGCCAGCATGGCTCCTTTACATTCACACTTTACGCTTAGTAATATTTAGCAGATACTCTTGTCCAAAGCGATGTACAAGTGACATGAAAAGATTCCTGCACATGCATCTCCAGAAGGTTCTCTCACATCCTCCGTGTAAGATCACAGTCGTCTCCCACAAATCCAGTGTTCCCATTCACAACAGTTTCTGGAGCAGTGGGTAGACAGGGACAGAGGAAGTGTGTTAGGGACGGTATTTAAAAAATCAAGGAAGGTTCATGACTGTATTAAGCGTTACAGACACAGTGGTGTCACTGTTTGTAAATACAACACTCAACTTTAACTAGCCCCTTGTTCAAAGCATGAAAAGAAGAACAGATTGTATCAGTTCCTGTTTCTTATTTTTCATATGTAAACATGTATTGATCCATCCATGCATCTTCTATACCAAGGGAAGGTAACCCTGATCCTGGAGTATCAGTGTCCAGCAGGTTTTCTGTCCTGCCTGATGAGTTACTATCTGCCTGAGGTCAGATATGGTTTATCAGAGACCAGGTAAGATGGAAAACTTGCTGGGTATCGGTACTCCGAGATCAGGGTTGCCTACCTTTGTCCTATTCCCAGTTCATGACAGTCTGGAACACACATTTATTCCTGGGTACTATTTGGCAACTCCAATTCACCATATCATGTTTTTTTAGCTGTGGAGAGAAAAGAAATCAGAGCACTCGAAAGAAACCCCACAGGGAGAACATGCAAATGGGGGGGGGGGGTCTAGAAACCTCACAGGGAGAACATGCAAATGGAGGGGGGGTCTAGAAACCTCACAGGGAGAACATGCAAATGGGGGGGGGTAGTTGAACCACACAGGGCGAACCTGCAAATTGGGGGGGGGGTCAAGAAACCAACCCTGGGGAACATTCAAAAGGGA
>JABFEA020000026.1:352783-363346 GCA_019775915.2 Cyphomyrus plagiostoma
AGATGGCAACGCAGAGGGCGAGTGTGGGGGGGTTTGGGTGGGTCTACGGGAGATGGCAACGCAGAGGCGAGTGTGGGGGGGTTTGGGTGGGTCTACGGGAGATGGCAACGCAGAGGGCGAGTGTGAGGGGGTTTGGGTGGGCCTACGGGAGATGGCAACGCAGAGGGTGAGTATGGTGGTGGGGGGGTGGTCTCACGCCCTCCTCTCTGAGGAGCTGCTCTTCCAGAACTGAGCGGTGATGTTCATTCTGGACCGGTTTCCCAGGGGGGGGGGGGGGGGGGGGGGGGGTCCACCGCCCCCCACTCTGTGGTTGTGGTTTTCCACAAATGTGCGGTGTTTTTCATTAGTGACCATTTTCCCAGGCACCCCCCCCCCCCCCCCCCCATTACAGTGAGTGTCAGAAAGGTCATCCACATGTTATGGACAGCTGTTTTCCCTAGGAGATGGGCTCGGCCGACATTTTATTTCCCGAGAGTCGTCAGTGGTCACCTGGTATGTCCCCATAACCCTCTGTGATCAACACCTTTATGCCGTCGTTCTCCCTTTGTTACCGTTGGCTTTTAATTTGCCGAAAATTCTCAATGAAGCCAGCTTCTGTTTTCTTTTTGTTTCCAAAGGCAAGTCTTCCGAAAGGTGCTCTCTGTCATATGGACGTACTCTGCCCCCCCCTCCCCAAAATCACCTTCAGTGACCTAGAGTTCCTTTTAAATATAATTTTCTGCTAAGCTGCGGTCCATGAGGATGGAAATGCACATTTTCTTTCCTTGCTATTTCTAATCGTGTGGGTTTTTCCTTTTTTTCTTCCTTCATTGCCGTGAAAGGTGAAATAAATGGGAGGAACTTATTTAGCTAGCAGAAGTTGGTGTTATCACCTGCGCCATTCCTGATGCGCACTCAGCAGTTATTCCCATGTTAAACTGCGACGGCTCTGGCGGCTTTAACTTTTCCTGCGCCCTTGAAGCGCTGCGGAGTTGTCAGCCCTTCTCGTAAAATCGTAAAATTCCTGAACGATTGCGCCCGTGCTTTCCCCTCTCTTTTTCCCCCGAATCCCAGCCATCTGTCTAATTGTTCACCTCTATCGCTTTAGTGCTTTTTACATGCTCTCCCCAACCTGCCCCCTCCCTTCTCCACCACCCTCTTTCCAGGCAATAAACTTTATTTTCTTCGCAAGACTTGAGTCTGCAGGGGGATAGGGGGCAGCCAGGTTGCATCTCTTCTTTTTGGGCTTGCTCCAGCCCCACCCGGCCTGCCTCCTTCCTCCACCCGTGCCTCCTTTCTTTGTGGAGACACTTTCCGTTCCCCGCACCGTGTATCTCGCGGGCTCTGCCACACATCCAGATCCTCCCCCAGTAAATTGGATTAACGGCTCCGCTGATGGGGGCGGGCGCTGGCAGTAACAGCCGCGTCGCCCCGGATCTTTCCGCTGGTGCTGTATGTCACGTTTATGCCATGCGTGCGCTGGCTCAGCCCCGCCGCTTTTATGTGACACTTTATGGTAAAAGATGCGTGCCCAGCTCGGGGTGTGAGTGGTGAGGCCGCCACGGCACGCGGTTCTGCTGCGGTTTTGATGTGGGTTTGCGCCGTGGGTTTGCGTCGTGTGTCTCAGTGGTGTTTCTTTGGCCTTGTTTGTCACTCACGGTTCTCAGTCTGCTACTCTGTGCAATGACAGCGCTCTGGTATTTGGGGGTTTGCGTGTCTGACGTGCATCGCTGTCTCTGCTGTACCCGAATGAGCAGGAGGGTGTCTCTCTCACATGCCGCTCTGCCAAAGAGCTGCGTTTCTTCCTTGTCATTCACTCCACTTTCAGTGTCTGTGTCCGCACTGCACGCCCACTCTTTTGCCATTTCCGTTCTCCCAGCTCAAGTGTTTGCCACATCTAAATTAATGAATTGGTTTCTTCTTCAGATATTTTTCATTTATGGATGTTTAGTTGGTGGAGGAATGTATTTATGAAGTACTGCTCATTTTGTAAAATCTATTTTCCATGATGAATAGTTAATGTTTACTGTTTAGTAGGAAATCGATGTTGTACTTTTGTTGCAGTGCATCATAGCGTGTCATGCGGTGTTCTGTGGGACAGCTGCAAAAAGGGCCCAGTTGTGAGAAGTAGATTCCTGGCAGAGCTTGACCTCAGTTACTGCTGTGGTCCTCGTTTCAGGGGTGAGTTGGGATTGGGGTCCATGCATCAGTTTGTCATTCACTAAATGGGGTCGCGGCAGCTTCGTAATTGAATCGTGTAATGGGTGTAATTCACCGTGTGTTGTGGAGTATCTTCAGATCTGCAGATTTGAATCTCCTGTAATAAGCCTAAAAAGAATGGTGTGATTCTCCATTTGCGCTTGTGCTGAGCGCTGAATGGACAGATGCTGGTGTCCCAGGCTCCGGACTGCTGTTAATGCTGAGCTTTGGAATTAGGCTTCATGCAGCCAGCAGAATTGTGTCCCAGCTCTTTTCAGTCAGAGAGCTGCTCTCAGAGCGGTGTCTCCCCACAGGAAGGGACCGTCCCACCGCTGCCAGCCTGATGGTGGGACGTATGCCTGGCAGTTCGCAGTGGTTGGTGGGCCTGGAAATGGCCACTCTCACATTTCACGAATAGTTGAACATCCACAGGGAAAGCTTCACCCTAACAGGGTCCCTGTCACACTGCTCTCAGGATGGATGTTGCTGGGCACTGCTGGTTCTGTCTGTCCCGGTAATATATCTTTGACAGGCTGGCGACTTGCACTCCGCTCCCGTTTGGTGCCCGGGCCCAGTCTCGTGTGATGGGGCTCGCTGTTAATCATCAGTACTAATGGCTGCCGCCGGGTTATTAATGCCGCTGGGAGAGAAAGTGTAGAGGCCGAGATAAGTACCTGTCATCCGCCGGGTTAGCCATTTAGGGGGATCCGGGGTCTGCGGGGAGGGGGGTATGGGGCAGGCGAGTGGGGTAGCACATCACGGAAGTGGCTTTGTCTTGCAGGCGATTTACCGTCGCTGTGTGAAATACAACAGCCCTAAATCTCCGAGCCGAGCGGCAGTCAGGCTCCTGTTTTGTTAACAGCCCGCTGAAGCTCAAAGCGCAGTGCGGAAAAATATTTTAAAGATGTTTCTCTCCCCCCCCCTTAACGCCGACACGCAGACCATTAGTCAGCTGGCGCTGTACAGTAGCGCTTAGCGTGGCGGAGTGTATCCGTCAATGTGAGCGGACATGCTGACGCCGCCCGGCCCAGCCCGCGGTACCGTGTCCCTCGCTTTTCCTTTGTCAGAGCTACGTTCGCCGTGAGTCACAAGACTGCAGCCATCTTGTTCTACCTCCAGTATTTAATGACACAGAATGGCTCTTGACTTTCTGCCGTTTTCTGGAGTCTCCCTGGTAACCCTGTCTCTGGCTTACTGTGAAACAAATCCAAATATGTATCTAATACATAAAACAAACAGAGTAAAAGAGCAGGTGTTAATGTCGTCCTGCCAGACGGCGTGATTCTCCCTAACCCTCCTCATACAGGCGCTAGTAGCTGCTCCCTGACATCATTTGCATACACGGCCGCTCTCTCATAACATCTCCGCAAAATTTGAGGCGCCCCCCCAGGTAGCCGCTTGACTCTGCACCTCCAGATTATCTATAATTTCGAAGTTGAGCGAATCCTGGAGGCTAAAGTTAATTTTCTGAAATAAGGCCTCTTATTAGGCGGGTCCTTCCGGTGCGCTGACAGACCAGGCTCTGTGAAGGAGTCACATGCCGGCTCTGGGGGTGTTGGGATGGGGGGGGGCTCCTAATCTCAGCCCACGAGCCCCTGCTCTGCCGTGAGGGGGTGTCAATGTCAGGGATCATAACGGCACACAGTAGGAACCCGCCTCCCTCCTTTTTAATTTGAAGACGTGGTTGTTAACTATTCATCAGGCTGCCCCCTCCGACGAGGGACCGGTTTCTGAAGGCGTAGTCGCTGCAGTGGTGTTAGCCCGTTTGCCGTGAGCTCATTGGGGGGGGCGGGTTGGTGTCTGATTCCTCATCCAGCGGCAGTAATGTTTTTGTAAGCTGTTTTCTTTAATTATGAGCTTTTGTTTTAAGTCCTGCTGAGTCAGATTTGATGTGGAAGTGGGGAAATAAAGTGGTCATGGTAAGAATGGCAAATAACCTGGCAGAGAGTCTGGTGCCACACACAGGGCACCTGTGCCACCCAGTCAGTTTGGGTCTCTTTATTTATCTTTTTTGTGCAGTATTTATTGTACATATAATCATATTCACCCACTTGTATATTCCCATTTCTGTATGTTCTACATAAAAATAAGTCTAAATCATTTTAAGTGATACTGTGTGTTATCTGTTTTTGTATTTTTGTATAGGTGTGTTACGGTGTAGAGTCTAATTACAAGTACTTTCCTCTGGGATAATGAAAGTTTTCTGATTCTGATACTGCTTCTGAGCATCTGACAGCTGGAAGTAAATATGGCTGAACTCCTTACCGCAGCTCTTTTTGTCACCCTAATGCCATCACAGGCTCACACTGAGCAGTCGCTGTCATGGCCAGAGCTTAGGAAGACTGCAAAACGGGATCCATCATTGCCCTAAATTTCCAAAATGTGATCTAACTTGGTCTACAATGCGGCAGGAGTGGCCTGAGAAGACAAGTAATGGGCTTTTATGTGGGATTTAGATGGTGGGGCTGTGCTTTCACTCCAGACGTAGTTATGGACCTGAAAAAGCGTCTCCAGCTGACTCATAACAAGTGGAGGGAGACGGCTGCTCTTACACCTAAAAGGCCCTTTATCATGTGTCCTGCTTTTGTCATCAATATTTTTATTTTGGGGCCTGTTTTATATGCCATTAAAGAACATTACGGCGAGCGCACTGTTTCTTGTGAGCCGTTTCCTTCCCACTTACTGTCAGTCTAATCCAGGTGAGGTGGGGGTTTTGGCAGGGGGTGTCGCTCGCGGGGGGTGTCGTGGGAAGCCCTCGCCGGAACTCTACCCCGGACTCTAATTTAGTGTCTGTGCTGTGAGGATCAGATGGGTACATGTGCAGCACTTCAGCAAATCTGGGTCCCAGTGTGACCCGAGCAGGCAGTCTGCTGCGGTGCTCACCACCCCCAGGGAGCGGGACTGATAGTGCGCCCTTCCCGCCTTGTCCCGCCTTTCTGGAGCCTGTTCTGGAAGCTGTGTGGATGCACATGTAGATGCAGAGAATAACAGAGCCCAGAAGACTGCACTGCATATCCTTTTCTGTCAACACTTATCAATGTTTAATCATAATTACTTTCTTCCTTTATTGTGGCAATACGACAGATGGTGTGAACCAAACTGCTTCAAAAGTGATATTTTCACAATGTCTGTAATGCTTATTGCAAAATGATAGCACATTCTTCGAAGGCAGATTATAAAGGTCTGACGTGTTATCCCAAAACAGAAATATTGCTGTCAGTAATCGGTAGTTTAAGGCAGCTGCCATTTTGTTATATGTCTCCAGACCACCTGTATCTTTTGTGTCTTTGGTAACATGCAGTAATACTTAACAAGTTTTTTCTTTTTTTTTTTTTTGCTGATTTCCATGAAGCAACTGATCTTGTTTGATATTAAAATGTCAGTGTATGTTTTGAAAATCTGTTATGGAAAGACTGCAGCTAAATTGTATCTGAACTGTTGATGAAACAGTTAAACATCTGTAAATGACGGGTTCTTACTGGTACACTGAAAGCTCGCATTTGGATTTTGCCTTTAGGCAATCATGCTGAAAGCGGGGAGCAATGCTGTGTGTTCAGACAGCCTGGGCAGGACTGGAACTTGTAACCCAGGGCCTGCCAGGAGACAGCTCTGTCATCTCACATGCAAAGTATTGATGTGAAATATTTTTTTTGGTAGGGTTATGAGGAAGAGCTTTACTGCCGTGATGAAATCGTAAAACCACAGGGCTGTTATTCAGCGTTGGTACTTGTATCATTATCATCTTAAGACCGGAGATAATACCCTAAATGACAGTGAGTCTCATGTCTGGCTCATAATGTAGCAATGACCTCCTCTGAGCGTCGCCAGGCCTCCTTCATTTTCATTTTTAATGGATAGGGTTGCATAAACACAACAAGGAGGTTAACTGTAATGTGCCTGGTTTGCTCTTTCTGCAGCACAAAGCCCAGGTCGAAGCCATGGCCTTGGACTTGGCCTCACTGCGCAGTGTCAAGGAGTTCGCCCAGGCCCTCAAAGCCAAGAACCAGTAAGTGACTGTGGGACCAGGCTCTCGCTCCCTTTAGCAGCTGTGGGTAAGATGTCCAGCGGCCTTCATGGGGGACGCACGGCTGTGACTGGTCAGTTCACCTGCCACGTAACATGAAGGCCGTTGGCTTCGACAAGGTTTTTGAGTGATGGGGGAGGGGTGAGGGGTTTTTAACCTTGGGCCAATATTCATTTAAGGAAAATCGCAGCAGAGGTGTTTTCACATCAAGGCGAGCTAATTAGAGCAAGAGCCCAAGAGGATGTGACCAGGATGTAATGCCCATCCGTCAGTATTAGCCTCTGCGTTTACACTCCCCGCCCCCCAAACATCTTGCTTTGCTGTTTTTAATCACCATGCTACCCCCGCTCTGTGATTGCCGAAATTATAATAAAGTCAGCTTTCTGTCTCGGTGTCGTAAATGCCGTCCACGCTTTCGCGATCACATGTCCATATTGGGTAGGCAGACCCTCTTCACTCCTTGGCTGGAGGGAAATTAAACTGGGGAAAGGTGCAGGACCAGGTCATGGAGTAATAACAGGCGCGTCGCCTGCATTATTCCGCTCCATCCCCAGTCAATAAGCAAAATAATTATGTGAGACTGATTCCTGGAGAGTAATAAGTCCTTCACAGCCCCCTGGTTAAACCAATTATAGCCCAGACCTGATGAAGTTATGTTTTTTCCTTGACAGGAGAAAATAGAGATGGCATTCACAAAGGCTTCCTCTGGTTAAGCTTCTGGAGGGCTTTGAGGAGGCGCACTGGCACCAGGGCTGTAGGCAGAGTGATGCCGTTTTTCTCTGGAATGCGAATGATCTAATTGGCCTCTTTGGCCGGGTTCGGCCCCATGTGTTTGGTACAGAGCCCAGGGTCAGCTGACACCCTCATTGGCACATTGGTTGGGGTCTGAAAGACTGCAGATGATGGTACGCTCTTCGAATAATTGCTAGTTGAAATTTAACCGTTTAATCCATTTTTTTTTGTTTTCAGTAGATAATGCTCTTAAGTAACTTAAATAAAGCTTACTCCTTGAGGCCCTGGAGGAAATCTGGTGCTGTGTTCTTTATGAGTAAAGGGCAGAACTGTAGCCAGTGTAATTTAATCCCAAACAAATTATGCTAAGCATCAGTAATAATAACCTAATGGACCAGTATGAGGGCGGTAAGGGTGGTATCTGAGCTGGCTGTATAGAATCACGTCTGTGCCTGCGTGTTGTATATGTGCCTAACGCAGGCTGGCAGTGTTTACACAGCTGTGTACAGCGTGTGCACAGTGAAGGGCTGTGAGCAGGTCCTGAAGGTCTTTGCCCAGGGCTTTCCAGGTGTTTGGACAGAATAGACGTTTGTCTATTCTGCCGGCCCCAGGAGGATGGGCTCCCCCTTTGGGTCTGGTTCCTCCCAAGGTGTCTTCCTCCTAGGGAGTTTTTCCTTGCCGCCGTCGCCTTTGGCTTACTCATCGGGGGGTCTTTGCGTGGCAGAAATGTAAAGCGCATTGAGACAATGTAATGTTGTGATAATGCGCTATATAAATAAAATTGCATTGCATTGCATTGCATTGCATTGCATTGCAATTGCAATTGTGTGGCAATCCTCTTCACAAGCAGATTCCCGTGATTCTCGCTCCTCGTGTTTCATTCCTGGATGCAGGTTCTCAGATGTAGAAGATTAAATGTGGAATGTGAAGAAGGCAGAGGGAAGACACAGGGGGGACACCTTCCAGAGCATGTGTGACGCCCTATGTTTGTGGGGAAATGCCTTTGCTTTTAGTCCCCCAAATCTGCAGCTGGATGCACTGCAATTTCTGGCCATTTAGGTAAGAGGATGACAGCTGGGGTTACAGTACTTATGGTGCAGAAGCAGCAGGAGGTGCCTCCTGAGTGGAGGCAGGAAGGGTGCAGATCCCGGCTCCCACAGACGTTCGCCCAGCTCAAACAGACCTTTGCAGTGGTGATGTTTTCGACTTGCCCGTCTGTACTGGTTAGCATTGCTGCTGCACCACCTTCAGCTTGCTGGCAGAGACGCCCTTATAGCGTAATTTTCTGGGTTAAAACAGCCACTGAGGGGTCAGATTTGGGCAGCCGCTCATGGCTTGGTGAACACGTCACGCATCGTATGCTCTCTGAGATGGGAAGCTAAATTAGCTTTAAATCAGACGCGGTACAGAGCATGTGACAGCTGGCTGCTACTGGGCTCCGGCCTGCCAAAGCTGGCCGACTCGCCTTCACGGAGGCCATTAAAGGGTTCCAGAGGGCACTGTCTGCGCTGCGTCGTTCGGCTGCGAACAAGTTAGCGCCTGTCACTCAGGCATGGCCGTCCGGACAGGAATTCTGCCTCGGTCAGCTTGTGGCCAGCTTGCTGTGCTGTCCATGTCGTCCCTTTGTTTGTATTTCCACCACCGCTCCCCCACGTGTCCCTCAGCCAGCCGGGGTCCTTGACTGGCCTTCTGGGAGCCTCAGGGTTCTGACCGCCATGGGCAAACCCTCCGGCTGGGCACCTTGTGCCAAGACCCTCTCCTTGGTCTGCAGCCAGCGACCCGCCCCTCATGGCATGGAATCGGTAATGAAGGCTCATTTCCCACCTCCCTGATTTAAAACCTCTCTTTGTTTCACTGCTGAAAGTGACCCCCGTGCCAAAGGCGATTGAGGGTTGGAAGCTAGATGTGCTAATACTTTTGTTCATTGGTAACTTACAGAGGTGGGGGGGGGGTGCGCTATCCTGTAAGATTTTCTCTCTGCCATGGTTCAGCGGCTTCCAGAGAGACACAGTCAGGCATGTGCAAATCCACCCCCGTTTATATACCATTGCCTCTGAAATGGATCTTCTGAAGGTTCATAATAGAGTCCGATTGCATTTAATAGGAAAAAAGATTAATCCATTAGCTGGAATCCATTTGGGACCCAAATCATTTATTTGGCCCAGTGACCCACACTGAACGCTGAGATTCTGTGGAAAAAGTGAGACTTATTCAGACCTTGTGGCTGGCCCTTAACGTTGGCCCCCCTGACCTCAGTGGCCCCCTGCCCTGCCTTAGTGATCCACACCCTCCCATATCACACCACACACCTGAGATCTCTGGCTACAATTTGACATGGTGTTTGAAAGGTGTAACTTCGATCCAATTTAATGGCCACTCACTGAAGAGATTGATGGTGTTATTTTGAATGTTCTTGAAAGGCTAGATGCTTCTAGCTGTTTGATAATGTCAACAACACCTGCATCACACACACTACAAAGAAAGAAAGGAACAGAGGAACTCTCTCTGCAGGTGATGAATTTTTAATGTGAAGTTCAGGTTTTGGACGAGGAATGTCCACCATTCAGAGTCAGAGCCCAAAAATGATGTGTATACTGTGACTGACTCTGTACATTTCGTGTTCTGAAGCTGAAAGCTGCACTTCATGGTCTTCATGAGAATTGGTCCTTTCAGGAGATCCTGGAGTTCAAGTGAACCCGTGTTAAGTAAAGAAGGACACAGTAATCCACATAGGAAGGTGGACGTCGAGGTGCGGGTGGATGTGTCTGTGGTCCAAACAGAGGGATTCGAGTAGCGGGGTGGGATTTGATGGGAGATGACGCAGACTTGGTGGGATCCATGCTGGGTTTTAACTCCCTCGTTTTCTCCACAGCCTAAAATGCCTCCTCCCTGGCTGGCGTTGAGTCTGGGAAGGTTGTATTTCTTCATTAGCTATTCCCTAGGCCCGGGGAGTCCCACAGGATGTCAGAGTACATTAATTTTCATCAGAACATGGATCCTTTCAGGTGTGAATGGCAGTGAGCAGCTGTCGAGGGCCTTTCTCAGCTCTATTACAGCTCGTATGTCTTCAGGCACAAACACACAAAATCATTGTCATTGGCAGGTGAAATGTAATCAGAGCCCCCCTCTTCACCCAAACCCCTTACTCCCTTTTTTCTTTTCGAATCATTTGACCTCTGGCATGCAAATGTCAAGTTTTTAATTTCTTTTGCACCTTTGCCCGCCTGGCTAGCCGGCTCGCGTCTGCTCCCCAGCGTTTAGGAAGGAGACTGTCGTCGCTCTTGTACTGTGGCCTGTGTTCCACAGTCTGGCCCATTACCATCATCTAATAGGGCATATCAGTTGGGGAACAAAACAAATTAGAAATATATAATAAAATGTATATACAGGGAAGTTTTTCTGTTTTCCTCTTAAGTCATGTAATAAACACGTCAAATGACCCATCTAATTATACACATGACATTGCTTGGCCATTTGCATTAAAAATCCCTGCACAGTCAAATTATTACTAGAATAGCTTTAATGCCATAAACTGTTTTTTTTTTTTTTTTTTTGGGGGGGGGGGGGGTATCCAATTAATACAGGTTTTTAAAAAGTTGCATTCATATAATTTTTTGTGTGGGTTGAGG
>JABFEA020000026.1:404181-420198 GCA_019775915.2 Cyphomyrus plagiostoma
GGTCACTTGGGTTACATTGTAACACTGAAGTATGTATTTTACTTTTTTTTTACCGTGAGTTACCTGTTTGTGTGTGTGTGCCCTGCTAGGGGGTGCCCCCCCCCCCCCATGCTGGGTTGTTCCCCGCCTCGTGCCCGTAGCTTCCGGGATAGGCTCCGGACCCCCCGCGAACTAGAACGATAAGCGGGGTGGAAAATGTATGGCTGGATGGATGGAGTTACCTGTGCTTCTGCCCTTTGTCATCCACACAGATTTCCCCCCGTGTTTTCCTGCTGTTGTACACATTCACATTCACTGCACTGCAGTGACGTTACAGTTGTAGAGTTGTGTTAGGTCAGCAGAAGCCACTTAATCATGTGCTGAACTTGGCTTGAAGCTCAGAGGCTCTGCCCTTTCTGACCAGCCTGACTGCTGCACCCTTCCCCCGTATACACTCCTGACGCTGAGTTGTATGTCCCTACCACCCCCCTTACCCCACCCCCGTTTCCAGTTGTCAGTTGTGATTAGCAGGGCTGGTCATAGCCTCGATCCGGCTGCCTCCTCGCACGCAGTCGGATCCGATGTAAATTAGAGATGGGCTGCTGTCTGGCGAATGCCTGTCAGCTGCTGAGCAATCGGGGGTCAGTGCATGTCCTTCACTGCACTGCAGCCTCTGCCAAGTCCTGGCAGTGCCAGCCAGGCCTCCCAGTGTTTCACCAACAGCTCCTACTCCCCCAAATGACTCAGAGCTGGAAGCAGGTGGCTTGGTGTGTTTCGCAGAAAAGGCAGATCTACTGAACAGAGGCTATAGAAGGCAACTGGAACTGAACTGGAAACAAACAGAAGTAACTTTCCCAGTGCAGAGATTTCCACCCAGTGATGGTGCCAGACCTGAAGACATACCGGGCTTCTCTGAATGAGAAGACCATCTCTGTGCTTGTTGAGATAGGAGGTCCAGGACTCTGTGGGCACACACAGACTGAATGGTATTCAAGTCAGCCATACCATTAATCGCTTAAGAATAATAATAGTAATAACACTAATGCGTTCTTGTTAAAAATTGAAATAATTGCTGTATTTAAGAAGAAAATTGTACCTTTATTTTATGACCTCGGGGCTGGGCGTATGAGTGTGTATTTGGGCTCTCCTCCAGGTAGAGGGTTCTCTGCTCCTTGCGTGTCTGTTATTTGAGAGCTCTGTGATCTTGAGTGTTGCTTATAGAGTTATTCAAGGAGTTTAGCTAATGGCATCATTTCCCTCAGGAGGAATCTGTAATGACAGCATTTCATCCAAAAGAAAGCTTTTTTTATGGTGTTTACATTGCCCTCCATCACCCACAGTGGTAAACTAGGGGTACAAAATAAATACAGAATAAAAAGCATAAGCTGGACATGGAGTTTCAGCTAATGTTTCTCTTTTTATAATGCAAAGTGGTCTTACTGCCTGCTCTGTACTCATCTAGGCCTGGGCCCAAACACTCCACACGTGGACAGTGCATGGGCCTTCACTTTGCATTACAGGGCTGCCGTGTCGCTGGGAACTCAATGTTCTAGTACTTTCTGGAAGGCATGGATCAGCCGCAGTACAGGATGCACCAGAGGCGGCCATGCCGGGTTTAGGTGAGCTGTCCAGGGTATCCGTCCATCCATGTTGCCTAAAAGCTGCAGCGTGGTCTGAGAATCCTGTTAATTTGCTGATGGTTTGCTGACGGTGCCCCTAACTACTACGCCCCCTGCTGCTTAAACAGGATGCAAAAAATGTGTTGTCTTGGTTGCAATCCTCTAAATACTTAGCCCCCCAAAATCAGTCTGTGAACCTGACCTTTAAAAGTACCAAAGTTTTATTCACTTAATTGTATCCAAGTCTGCCAGATATTGAGCTTTAAAGGAAGCACAGTGACAGGGAGCAGTAATGCTTTCCCACGCTGCCTCTTAATTTGTGCTCTCATTCATTAGAAGTATAAATTGTACTGCTAAATGGCTCATTTAAGCCAAAGAAACATCACATTTGATGATGCAGTTTTGTAGTTAAAACAGCCATGATAGTAATAAATGGCAATACAATATAAAAGCGTCAGTCTCCCCCATACTGACAAGAGTGCACTGTTAATCCCAGGGCTGACAGGTGTAATTGGTGTTGGGGGGGGTCCATAGGCCTAGTGCCCTACTAAGGAAAGTAGCTCTATAGTTTGGTGGGTGCTACAGCAGTGATGTGGCTCTCATGCAGGTGGTTCTGGACGTTCTGAGCTGGATGGCCCATGAGCCTTTACAGAGGACCAGGCTGTAGTGTGAGCACTAAAGTCATCTTTGGGTACCAAGATTCAGTGTTCAGTCACACCCTTTAATCTGTAGGATCTGGTCAGCAGGAGAAATTGCTAAGGAGAATGGAGATGTTTTTGTATCATTACATATTGCTGGTTGTTTGGGATCTGACTGCTCTCTGTAGTGCCTCTCTATGACTCCATATAAATTTTCCTGTTAATGATTCTGGCAGGAGCAAATCCATATATTCTTTTTGACCGGTGGGGCTTTTTTAAGGAAGTCACACATTTTTAATACGCAATCAAAATGAATCCAGTGTCTGATTCATGGCTGATGGGCTCTATTTGTTCAAGTGATTTGCTCATGGAAATGTTTGAGATGGATTTTTCCCCTCAATTGCTTACCAATTCCACCCCCCCCACACTTTCTTATTCTCTCTATATATTGAAATTTTCCTGTAGTAATGCATTTCCACCCCTCCTAATCTCTTCATCAAGGCTTTTGGTTAAATCATGATGCATGGTCCATGGCTGTTCTGGGAGCTCCATTAATCACAGGATCTGAGTTCGACTTATCTGCTTTTTATCCATCTCTTAAATCAGTCACCGTTCATATTGGCAGGGTCCTGCACCAACTCCAAGGGCCCTGATTGAAGTGGCATTGTTTGGGAGACAAGCCTTCCTCGATCGATAGACAGTCTTAGGAAATTACAGCGTGCTTGAAAAATGGGGACCTCACCCTGGTACCGATCTGTTGGGGTGGCCGTTGAGGGAAGCTCCAGGAGGGTGTGTATCCTAGTGGACCCCACCCCTGGGCCTCCACTTAGGTCTGTGGCGCATTTACTATTTATCGCCCTTTCATCGCGTAGGCTGGAGTCGCCGACCGCGTGCCTGTCAGAAATCGAGGGCTGTGCTTGGATATCCAGCCCATCTGGCGCCTTCAAGTGACTGCGTGTCCTCTGTGGTGTCCGGTAATGACAAGGTGCCAGGTCATCTCTCTAGAGTAGACACTCCTCGACCCAAAACCCAGGAGAGAGAACGGCTCTCATAAGCACGTCGGGCTGAAGGAACATCCACAGGAAATTCTTTTGACTGCAGTTTCTCTCTGAAATGACAGACCATCGGTCTAAAGCCCCCTGTTGTAGCAAGGTGGTGTGTCCCCCCAATCCATGGGTTACAGCCATTCCAGTCCTTTGAGTCAAGTCCTATATTTTAAAACACTGGATCACCTTCAGTTTGGCTCAGTTGGGCCTGGTTGACGGTCAGCGATGTGCTTTTATGGCCTGTGTGATTGCACATGCTTGTCCAGCCGTCGGTTCCACACTGTGCTCCTTCAGCAGACTCTTCTCCGCAAACTTTTGTTTTTAAGTGGAAATACTAGGCCAGACTATGAAATGCATTATTGTAAATGTCACTGTAATATGTCCTTAATCCACCACAAAGGCAGGTGTGTGTAAATGTCAAAAATGAAAAAGATTTAAACCCAAGCTTATCACACCTGAAAGGTACACAGAGCAGTGAGGAGGTGATGTCGTCGAGTGGGGGGGGGCATGTGCTGCAGTCCAGAGTACTGACCGGAGCCTGACCGCGGAGAGACCACTCCCGCGAGAGCTCATGTGCTTGGGTTCTTTTCTGTTTTTTATTTTTTTATCTTTGCGGCCTTGCATTTCTGCTTTACCTCCCAGGGCCCCTGCCTCACCGCTGACCCGGCTTAACCTGCCTCAACTGTTACCCTCCCCCCCCCGGCTGTTCTCTCCCAGGACCCACTCTGCGTTTTAACGGTTTCCAGGCAGTGGGGGTGGGGGTGATCTGCCCTAACCCCTGCTATTAATCATCGGGGTCTATTATTTACCCGGGGTTCATTTATTCTTCTGCAAAGGTACCTGGAGGGTCAATTAGAGACTACAAGCCACTATTCTGCTCTCCTTATTTCTCCCAGAGACACAAGAGGGTCAATTAGGAAATGTAATTTGGGCCACAACAGCTTGAGCCACCTGCATCGTCCACAGTGGGGAGCCACAGGCTTGGGGGCAGGGTTGCGGGTTCCAGGCAAGGAGAGGACCCCTCCCTCCCTTCCAGCCAGTCAGTGCACCCCCTTCAGAGCTTTTCATCTCTGAGCATGTGCTGGGCTTTCATGTGAACGACAGGATGCGAGAGTCATTCCGCACGTTTCCCAGAATCCTCTCACCGTCCGATGAATGCCTGCACCTCCGTACTGGTAGCACGTTTATCTTTTGGCTGTAGGAACCAGGTGTGCCTGACCGGTGGGGGGGAACCAAGCCCCTTCCTCATAGCCTAGGGAGCCCATAGTGAGGCTCCAGCCAGGAGGCAATTACGGCAGGTCGGGGTCTCCCATTGCAGAGCTGGACTGGGGGGTAACCACTGGTAAATACTTTCTAGCAGGTCCATTATTCAAAACTGTTGAAAAGATACCCCCTCTCTTTAATATTTCATAAATGTGATGATTCACTATTTGGCAGGTCTAAGCTCCTGTGCACTTAATTTTTTAACACTGCTGCCAAGAGAGGGTGGCAGTAGCCCAGCGGACTTCCATTGTATTAATTGCAGTAATGATAGATAGGCAGAGAGAGGCTGTGGGAGTGCAGGGAAGCCATGGAGCTTTGGGCCAGATGCTGGGAGATGAGCCCTTTATTTACTGTAAAAACTCCCCACAAGCAGGAAGCCCCTGTGCTTTTATACCTGCTCTTATTTCATCACAGGCATGCAGCTTAATGTCCTGCCAAAAACCCGCCTTCACCAAGCACTGCTGGGCTCCGCCTGTGCACGCACACACGCACGCGCACACACGCGCACACACACACGCACGCGCACACACGCACGTCCACACACGCACGCGCACACACGCGCAGGCACACATAGTACAGCAGTGTGTACACATGTTACACGCTCACTCTGCATATGTAAAGGAGTTCTAGGAAGTATATCTCCTGTCCTTCCTGTCACCTATAGCTGTATCCTATTGCAGCTTTGTCATGATTAAAAACGCAGACGGATCGGGACGGCCGTATGCGGGACAGGACCCAACACCTCGTGGGGGGGGGGGTAGTGAAGCCCATCTGCCTGCGACTTGCACTTGTTTCATCGCTCCTTCTTTGATATTTAATGCTCAACTGCTCTCTCCAGCCTCATCCTCAGTTTAATTAACGTCACCGCTAATTGTGGATTCAGTACCGATCTGACAGTGACCTCCGTACTCCCTTCCCCCCTGAACTAGATCGCAAAAGGCAGGGCAGCAATTGTGTCCCCCCCCTATGCAATGCAGGGTCAGGTGGCCCAGCAGGAGACCTGGCGATTTTTAGCGAGCGCTTGTCAGCGGGCCTCGCCGGAAAAGGAATCTGTTGGGAAAGCAGATGGATGTGGTTGCTTTCTCAGAGGCAGGGTTTACACAGTATTGATTTGACTCTGCCTGCTGTGAAATACTTAAGGCAGTCGTATAGCGTTGCGGTTTAACAGGGATGAACTCTGCACCTCGAAGGCCGCCTCTTTGAGCGCCGGTGGTCCTCTGGGCAGGCGGTGCCACAGCGAGCAGCCGGGCTGCTCTGATGGAGCACGTCCTGTCGGGAATGCAGACCCTGGGTGGTACTGGTTCTGCTGGAAGGCTTCGAGTGTAAACGCAGTCTGGATGAAAGGGAGGGTCTCTGATTAAGTTGGAGATCAGTCCTGGCTGTAGATGCGACATCCTTCAGCATTGATCCCTCTCTTCAGCTTGCTGGTGAAGAGGACGCAATCCAACAAACATTAACTCCAGCAGTAATGAGAATTGGGACTGTAATGTAAAATCTATTGTGTTTTCATAGCTGTAATTGATCTGGGGCTCGCACAGTGTCTGTTGGTTGTCTGTTGATTTCTGCGTGTGTGTGTGTGTTTGCGTGCATGTGCGTGCGGCGTGTGCATACTATTGAAACAGTTACACTGTGTACCCGATTTCTCCACAGTGTGATTGGGAAGATGGTGGTGCAGAAGGCAGTGCTATCGTTCAGCAACCAGAGGGTTGCCGGTTCGAGCCCCACTTTCTCCTGACTCCATCAAAGTGTCCTTGAGCAAGACGCTGAACCCCAAATTGCTCCCGGTGTGCAGGTTGGCGCCTTGCATGGCAGCCTCCGCCACCGGTGTGTGAATGAGTGTGTGGACGGGTGAATGTGAGGCATAAATTGTAAAGCACTTTGAGTACTCGGAAGAGTAGAAAAGCGCTATATAAAATGCAATCCATTTACCATTAAAACCTGCACTTTTTATCTTATGGGGACATTTCTCCTGTCTTTGTAAAAAAAAAATAAAAATCTGTGACTGCAATCAAGAAACTACAAATGCCAAAAGTCTTATGTTTTGGTGCTTAAGGTTAGGACTGGGAAGGGGTTCAAGTCATCATACTTAGGATTAGGGTTATGCTGATAGATGAAAACGTGGACTGTGTGTGAGTGAGTGTGTGTATGTGTGTGTGTGTGTTTCTCCTGGTCGAAGATGTTCTTCTCCATCACACTGCAGCTGAATTCATCTCAGCTGGGTGAAATGGTCTAATGTGATAATTACCAGCGGATGAAAGCCAATAGAGGGGCACTGTGTTTGGTGGATAATGAACCCCCCCCCCCCCCCCCACAGCTGGGAAGCACCGGTTAGAGGTGGGGAGACTCATGCCACAGTTGGGCTGTCTGAAATTCTGTTGCGTTGTTCTAACCTCAGTTAACAACACATGTATCAAAGCTAATATATGTATAACATTCTCCTTAAATATTCCATTTTAATTTCAGTATGTTGCCCCTCGCTCCCACCAGCACGAACCACCCCCGGACTCGCCGAGTTTGTTTCGGTGATTGTCTCCAGGATTGTGGGCTGGTGTGTTGCATTAATGGTGTGTCCGGGGGGGGGGGTCCCAGGCCACACTATTCTTTGTGTTTGTCCCTATATGTTTAAACCCCCCGGCCTGGTGTGAGAGGCACTATCCCTTGTCTGTGAGGCTCCTTGAGTTTGCTATTGATGGACACGCCTGCCAGCCGGTAGTCGCTCAGGCAGAGAGCCGTTAATCTCCTCAACTGCCACACTTAACTTAGAGTATGTTTTCCTCTCACTCAACTGTACTTAATGTAACTCATAAAGGAAACAAACTAATAAAGCAGAGCCCACACTGTGTGACCGCTGTTCCGCCCGGGGGGATTAATGAACGTCGTAAACCTGTCGGCGCCGCTCCATTCCGGCCCACTGTCCCACCCGTGCCCCCTCCCCTTGTCCCTCCGCCGCCCGCCCGCCTGCATGCCCGCCCGGCTGCCCGCCACCATGCGAGCCCTCTGGGTCTCCCGTATCATGGCCATGCCCTGTTTCAGGAGCCCTGTGCCACCCGCTGGGGTCAGCGGTCATACGTGTGTTTGCTTGTGCCTCTCAGCTGTACCACCAGCATGTGGACGGGTCGTGTTCTGTGGGCCTGATTTGTGGCGCCCCCTGTTTGCGGCGGCCATGCCGAGGAAATGCCTCCTTGTTAGGTCACTCGCTCAATGCTGTAAGACACACAGGATGCGTCGTGCAGTTAGGGCACCTGCTGCAGTCTGGCTGTGTGTTGCTGTCATCTGTGCAGAGAATAACAGAGTGAGTGCTAATGGCTGCCTATTGAAGCTTTATGCCGTGGCAAGCAAGGCCTAAATAGAACGAATGGAGGCACTTCCTTTCTCATTAGTACTTCTACTCTCCATTATTGAGTCCCGTTCTTTTTTGGATGTATCCCTTAAAGCTTTAGCTGCCGCATAACCCCAGCAAGGCTGCTTTCCCTGCCCGTGTGGTGGGAAAGATGATGATGATGATGGTGATGATGATGATGGTGATGATGATGATGATGATGGTGGTGATGATGAAGATGATGGGCAGGCCAGGCCATGCAGCCTCCCCTGTCTTCTATCTTAAGCTCCTTTGCACACATCTGTGTGATTCCCCTAGGAGTTCTGGGCTCCTCTCCTGCCCTTCTCGGTGTCACTGGACTGGGCCCACAAATGGTGGTCACTGGGTGTAAATCCAGTGCGCTGTGGGCCCCGTGACTTTGTGCCTCTGTTGTTCTCCCCACCTTTTGTTTTGTATGAGTTCCTCAGCTACAGTGCCCCACAGTGCAAGAGATTCTCTGCGCCTCACGCAGTGAGTCTGTTCCTGCCCCGTTGCCCGGGAGGAAAGGCAGCCAGAACGGATCGCACGGAAGCACTCTCGGCCGGATGAAGCGGGCACATGCTTGCAGGCGGAAATGCGCTGTCGCAGTCGGGGATTGCAGAGGCCGGGGGAGTCGACCTGCTTAATAACGACCTTGCAAATAATAAAGCTTAGTGAGTGTATGGGAACTGCTAGCTCATCACGGAGAAGAAGTAGAAGGAGAGCAGCCTTTACATTTTAGGGCATAAAATTGTCCTTTCATGTAATAGCAGTGCACAGTGTTGGTAAATGATGTCCATTTAAAATCCATAAAACCATTATTGTGCATAATACCATATTAATATAGTGGGAAACGGATGCAGTAAAACGGCGGCAAACATGTGAAATGCTGAATGAACAGCCTCGTTCTCTGCCTTTGTCTCCCCCTTCTCATCTTCTGTCTCTTCTGTCCCTCAGTCTCTCCATTTCTTTCTCTGTCTCCCTTTCTTTATATCCATCTGTCTTTCTCTGCATCTATCTGTTTCTCTCTGTCCCCATATTTGTTTCTTCCCCTTTGTTTTTCTCCCATCTTTGTGGTGCCTGACACTTTTAAACAGCAGGTATTCCGTGGAGTTCTTCGGTGCGCTTTGCCTCTCCCTAACCCTGGCTCTGTCCAGTGGGGTGTTCCTCCGTTTATTCCTGCTAAACTCCCAGCGTTGGTCCCGGAGAGCCCACTCTGCTGTTATTTATTTTAACAAGCATGTATATGTACCTGCAGAGTTTGCCTTTAAATATATTTAGTAATAAAAAAAGAAGTGCACCTGGAACCCTGAGCAGCGGTGTTTGCCTATTTGCAAGGCGCATTATCATAAGAATGGCTGCTGTTTTTTGTTTTTATGTGGCTGTTGCTTAAATCCCTAAAGAAAGACCTAAACTGATTTTATGGGGATTAATACAAGCCACACATTTACTCCTCATTTCCCGGTGAGGGCTCCTTCTGGGGGAAGGTGTGCTGTGTGATTCAGAAGGGAACAAAAGGGAGAGTTTACCTCATAAAACTCCTCTTGGTGTTTGTATGTAGTCACTATTGTACCATTTACAGTGGCATAAATAAATAAATTGGAGAGATAATATGTTCCAAGGCGAAATCGATTTCTGCAAGGTTTTATTCTTAATGCTTATTCTTGCTCCCTCTCCCCTTTATACAATCCTGTGTATTTAAAGACATTAAATTTTACACAGTTATATGAAATGCGGGCACAAAATTATATTTCTTTTTGCAGGGTGCACCGTGCATTGTTGTTTATTTATGAGCCGCACACCCTGTCTGATCCACCAGGGAATATGGAAATGATTTCTGGTCGTGTGTGATATTTAATTCAGGACGCTGTGTGACAGACGGCTGCTCCCCGTGTGATTGCACTCAGGTAGGGCAGCTCTAATAGTTACAGGGTCTTTCCTATGACGCCCTTTCAGTACCTGCCTCTGCGTGCAGTTCCACCCGCGTCCAATTACCTTATTTTTTTGCAGCACTCTTACCATTAACAGCCTTGGTATTTCCCCAGCTTGCACTCTGGGTGTGTGTGTGTGTCGGGGGGGGCTTGGGTACCAGGGTCGGCCGGTAGCCTTTTTTCCGAAATCTGAAACATTCAGAGTGGTGATGAGAAGCAGAAGTCATCTTTAGAAGTTGCCCTTTGTTGCTGGTGCATTACGGAAAACCCCACGATGCCTTAAAGGTTATGCTGGCTTCTATGTGGGTGTCGGCCTCACTAATGTGATCACTTTCACGGCCCTTGAGAACACTGGTGTTTCTCAGAACCTGCCAGCCTCCTTCTTTGGGTAGTGACCCTTGTGTTTGAATTGAGGATACAACCCACCGCGCCAGCCTTGTCCGTGTCGGGAGCCCCAGGTAGCTCCTCTGCGGGGAAACGAGCTGATGCCATGCCAGTCCGGGTCCGGGTTGCGATGACGGCGGTCTGGGTTGCGATGATGGCGGTCTGGGTTGCGATGACGGCGGTCTGGCTTGCGATGACGGCGGTCTGGGTCGCGATGACGGCGGTCTGGGTCGCGATGACGCCTGGCCGGGCCGAGCTGATGGCAGTCTGGGTGGCGATGACGGCAGTCTGGTTCGCGATGACGCCTGGCCGGGCCGCGATGACGCCTGGCCGGGCCGAGCTGACGGCGGTCTGGGTTGCGATGACGGCGGTCTGGGTTGCGATGACGCCTAGCCGGGCCGAGCTGACGGTGGTCTGGGTTGCGATGACGGTGGTCTGGGTCGCGATGACGGCGGTCTGGGTTGCGATGACGGCGGTCTGAGTTGCGATGACGCCTAGCCGGGCCGAGCTGACGGCGGTCTGGGTTGCGATGACGGTGGTCTGGGTCGCGATGACGGCGGTCTGGGTCGCGATGACGGCGGTCTGGGTCGCGATGACGCCTGGCCGGGCCGAGCTGACGCCGGTCTGGGTTGCGATGACGCCGGCCTGATCCAGGTCGGGCCGCAGCAACAGGTTGCCACAAACTCCCAGGCTGACCGGCATCAAAGATCTGCGTATTGTAACATGCTTATAAAATCCATAATGCTTTTAAGAGAAAGGTAAACATTGTGATTAAATCAGCTGTATTGATTTAAAAATGCAGACCCGGGCCAGCTGCTTGGGCACTGTCTTCCTAAGGTCTCTTATGCTGTTCTGGCCTGACAGCCTTCATTTTAACAGCTTGCATTAGCTATAATGACACGCTTATATTAGGCAGATGTATTAAGATTATGGGGCGGGAAAGATTATGAAAGCATCAGGTGTGGCATGTGCTTATTTGTGGTGCCATTTTGTCTGAACAGCACTTCATATTCAGTGGTAAACTGGCTCCTGCACTCCCATCCACATGGACTCGGTGTGTTTTACTGAGCCGAACTTGACACGCTTGCCGGTAGCCCGTTGGCGCAGACTGAACAAGCAGTCACAGGTTTGGTGAATGTGGCAAGGGTAGCCTGCCATTCCAGCGGTGGGCCCTTTGAGCCGTCCACTTGCGGAGCGCCCCCTGGAGGCAGAGCATGTGCTTGTGTAAGGGATCTAGAGGATTGTACAGGGCGCTGGTTTCTATCTGCACTTTACATTATTAATGGGCCGAGCTCAGTGCACTGGCTGCAGTTCACAGGCAGAAGACCGGGGGAAAGGGGCTTCTACCCCTTGCAGGAAAGAGGAGTCTGTGTGTAAGAGAGAGAGCAGGAGGGATGGAAGGAAAGTGTACAGAGGAGCATCACGAGGGGGCCACGTTTCAGCTATAATGTCACTGTAAAAAAAAATGGGGCTGCTTTGCTAAACCACGCCAGTGAGCCGTCGCTCTGATTCCCCTGCGGCTTTCTGTTTGACCGCTTCACTTAAACCAGCAGCTAGCAGCTTCACTTCATGTGAAGAATAACACGTGTGTTTTGGGTGCAAACACGCAGGCTAATGATGAAGCTGTCCACTGCATGATGAAGCTGTCCACTGCATGATGAAGCTGTCCACTGCATGGTGAAGCTGTCCACTGCATGATGAAGCTGTCCACTGCATGGTGAAGCTGTCCACTGCATGATGAAGCTTGAAGCTGTCCACTGCTCCCTGCACGTGAGCCGCTTGCTTCCAGTTCCATGCAGCTTCTCCCCCCCCCCCCACCCCCCGCTTTTCTGCTGTAAAGCAGGTTGACAGTGTGACCTGGCTTGGCTGAATGCTAACATTGTATTTGTAATGTTGTAATTAGGCACGGCAAAGGGGGGGTCATTCTTTGCTGGTCTCTTATTGGAAAGGCTGTCTCTGATTAAAAGCAGCTGACACAAGGTACACATGCTCATCTTAGCTAATTGCTGTTGCAGCAGTGCCCTAATGAAATAATGAAGTGGGGTAGAGGCTCCAACACATTGTCTTCACTGGGACACCGGCCAGGTTTGGGGTGGGGTTCGAGGCACACTCGCGTTGTTTAGGCACAATTACCCAGTGTCCCACTGTGTTCCAGCCCTGACTGGAAGTAAGCCAGCCCACAGTATTGACCATTCTCCGGTGTGCTTCAAATGGGTGGCTGGTTGTGCAGCTTTGGACCATCAACCCACCATCTCACCACTGTGCCCTCTGTAGTCAGGTGTGTAGTACAGCGTCTTTCCCTGGTTTGGTGAGGTTTATCATTGCTTATTGGGTTATATGTCTTTTTATGAGTTTGCATTACACTGTAACTTACCTGGTTGACTCATTCTTAAATCCAGCAGCCATTTGCTACCGCCAATGTGGGGTCCTCCTCGCTGTGTGACCGTGCTACTCGTTTGGGTGACCTGATGACTTGTAGGAGGCTTAAAGACTCCAGCCCTGGCCCCAAGACGAAGCTCAAAGATAGCACTGCAAAGCAGAGGAACCACCGGTCTGCCTGTGGAGATGATTGGTTTGACTTGGCCACCCAGACCAGCAGCTGACACCTTTTTTTGGGAGCATTTGCATGGATTTCTAGTATCTGTCTGCAACATCGCATTTGGACCCACTGGGTCTGGCAGCTCTCTGTACCAGGTCTGGTTTGGCTGCTGCCCCTGGCTGGCTGACATCTTATCCATACTCTATGAAAAAGTGAAGCAGCACTGAAGCCGTCCTCTTCATGGAGGTGGCTCGTCTTGGGTTCTCCATTCCAGGATTATTGTTAATCTAATTCTAATGGTAGACAGAAACGGGCTCTCGAGAAGTTTCCTGGTCCCCATAAGGGAAAACTCAATTTTCTAAAGTTCTGTGACCATAATAAAAACAAACTATAAAATGAAAAATGCAAACACGTCTCTATAGTTTGGTAATTTGGTTACTTATGGTTATGGATAGGGTTATCATAGTTAGCATTAGCATTTTTTCCTGTAGAAATTAATGAGCATTCTCCACAAAAGATATGATTACAGGTCTGGATGTGTGTGTGTGCGTGCATGCGAGTGTGTGTGTGTGTGTGTGTGTGTGTGTGTGTGTGTGTGTGTGTGTGTGTACGTCTGTGTTGTGTACATCCTGTGTATCCTTTACCAATAGGATGGAGAGATATGCCCTGATGCATTCAGCTCACGACGAAGGCTCTCTTCTCAGCTGAGTAGTTTTCCATTCGGTACAGGGAGTGAGGCCCGTTCTGATGCTGCAGCCAGCAGCTTCCTGTCCCATGTCCTCCCCCTGGATCCCTAGGAAGGCATCCCCAGATAAAACGGCTTTCCCCAAAAGCCAGTCCAGTACCAGTCTTCTCCTTAAACGCTGCCTTATTCTCTGGATTAATCATTTGCTCTCTGTATTTTGGAAAAGATGAGAAAAGATCACTGAACATCCTGGGTGACATGAGAGGAACATATAGATGGCAGCATAGCTGACAAACCCACAAGCTTTCCTGATGTCACCCATGTGCAGTGATGGAGACCAGCGTGCCTAGAAATGATTGAGCTGTGCTTTGTGAGGCAGGGGCTGGGCAAGGTTAGGGCTGTGTCTGGATGCATGTGATTGGCTATTGAAGATGCATCCCAGCGTCCCTTTGTGTACACACTACAAGCCCCATTCAGACATACGGTGATATACGTTTGTGGCTTGCAGAAACACATCCAAATTCTTATATATTATTTTATTTATTTTATGTTTAGTCCACCACCTGCCTTTTCACTTTTGCGCTCATTCATACAAACGTAATAATTAAATCCTTTCTGGCCAAACTATTTGGCATTTAAACGTGAACCCTTTAATTGAATCATTTTATCAGTACAGTGATGTACTCCAAAGGTCTGTTAAACAACAAAACATATGAAAACGTGCCCTATAGCTCAGTCTTCTTCCAGGTTGTTTTATTATACTTGTCAGCAGACTTTCATCATAATCAAAGTCGTGCTTTTCCTGTTTCTTATTTATTTTTTAGTCATGTTTGTCATGTTTTGTGAAATAGCCTTTAATGCGGGAGCTTTAGAAATGCAGTTTTCACTCTTGCACTTATTAGAATATGAAAGTGTGGTTTGGGTCTGTCCAGCACCCTAATCTCCCTGCTCCTCTTCATGAATTAGGTATGAGGCCTGCCGTCAATGTGCTTTCAAAGACCCGTGTTTAGGGACTCATAGATTTTCCCCCTGCAAAGAGAGAGGCAAATCCCTAATCAGGAGGATTTGATTTCTCAAACATCATTGGGAAGGAAGTGGCCTTTATTCTCTTGTATGTTTTTTTGCTTCCATTATGAGTTGCAAAGAGGTCGCCTGTTTATTGAGTGAGTTATTAAAGGCTTGCTGTAGACAGACATATTCGACTTTAATGTGTGCCTAGAGGTTGGAGTAGATTCAGTGAATGTGGTCAAACGAGTAAAACACCCACAGCAAGAAATGGCTTGCATTAATGCCGTTTGGTCTTTCACACAGTTATAAAAGCAAATTATTACGGTTGCAAAAAATGTGCTGTTCCTTCTGTTAAACTATGGTTCACAATAAACAAAAGTCCTGTTGCCTTGGTTCTGTGTCATTCCGGGCCTGTATTTCACAGCAGAATATCACTGGATGTAACGCAGAATCTAAGTTTCCAGCTTCGGACTCCTGTGTCTTTATTTTCTCAGAGTGCGTCTAAGCAGACAGGAGGTCTCCCCGCCCCAGTTTAGCCAGCTCTCCAAGTCTCTACAAATCCCGGAAGTGGGCCGCTGTTCAGATTGGGTTCAGCTGGCCGCACCACTTCTACGTATCCCCCAGTATCCCTTAAGCCACTAATGCATTTGTAGTACGGGCTTCTCTCCTGGAAGCCCCGTCTCCCCTCCCAGTAATAACACACATTTCCCACAGAAGTTGGAGTGCTGTCAGAAAGTGCTGGAGGTGTCCACATAGCCGGGCCGCTCTCCATCGCCCGCTGATTCTGCATTCCACCGGGCCTTTGCTGAGTGTAATCCCCTATTTTACGCCGAGCGGCGTGTGTGTTTATAATCAGGCAATAATGTACGGCGGCTCCGAGTGTCACTGAGGCGAGGTGTTACTGAGCCCGAACGCGACAGTGTCTGTGGGTCTTAATAAATGTGAAACAATAGGCCTTTGCATCTCTGTCTTTTGACTTTCAAATGAGGCAGAGCAAATCCAGGCAGCACCGCAATCAGAGATGAAAGATTAATATGGTAATGGACCCAGGGACTCCGTCCGCGCCGGTGAGGTGTTGGGTCCGCTCCAAGCCACGCTCCCACCTTCCTCAAAATCGTGTTGTTTTATTTTTTTGCCAAATGCCACCTTTTTCCTATTTTGCTGGGTGTTGAATAGTGGATTAGTCAAAATAAGAAGGAAGAAATGAATGCAATATTGGAATTACATTTTGATTGACGTGCTGCATTATTGCTTTGTATTATAAGTTCGTTGTTTTTCCCCCCTCTCTCTCTGTTCTTGATGTACCTCTGGGCTGCATGTTTCTGAGTTTCCATGTCTTTTCTTCAGCATCATCTTCATCGGCAGAGAGTGACGGCCACTGTGTTGGCCTGAAGCCCTCACGCTTATGTGCTTCTGCCCCAGCGCCTACATTTACCTGTTTGTCCTTCACGCTGAGGTGTTCATACTGATATCAGTGTAATGGGGAATGCAGAGAGGGGCCGGCGCAGTGTTACTGGGCGCGCAGTGTTACTGGCTGGTGCAGTGTTACTGGCTGGTGCAGTGTTACTGGCTGGTGCAGTGTTACTGG
>JABFEA020000028.1:12624-27106 GCA_019775915.2 Cyphomyrus plagiostoma
GAGCTTAGCTTTAGGCCGGTGTGAAGCCTTCCTCTTTTAACGAGATTACCGGAAGAATAGTCACCACCCCCGGACCAAGCATCCCCCCCCCCCCAACACATGGCATGGGTTGGTCTGTCCACAGCAGACCACACCCCCCCCAAGCTGGCTTACGCTGCCACTGAGCGGGACCCCCCCTACACCCTCAGCTGTCTGGGAAGCGACCAGATGTAGATTCCTTAACAGGAAGGCAGAGACACGCGTTAGATGTTAGTGGTGTTTGATGGTTTACACTCTCCTGTTAAGCTAACGAGGTCGTCCCCATGCCGTGCCAACCCTGATCGCACCACTGGCCAAGGCTGAGATGCCACGCCGATTTTCATACCGCCATACATCTATTTGAGGCATTACGTCCATGTCCAAAATATTTCCTGGACGTAAAGGGCTCAGCACACCATCCGCCACTGTTCACATACATTAAACGCCACAGAAACTTTTGCGGACCCCCCCGTGATGACACTGAAGGATCTGGTGCCAAGAAGGATGAGGAAGACAATAATGACAATTTTAACTACGCCCCCCCACCGCAGGGACAGCCCCACTAATATCCCAGAGACTGAGCTGGCGTGCCCGCAGCACCCGTCGTACCGCGTGTTAAGGCGTGCGTGTCTGACCCCCCCCTCCATCCATAAGAAGGCTCGAGGGACAGCCGTTGCCATGCCGACTGGAATGCTTCATTCTCACGGTGAGTTTGCGCTGCTGTTCAAACGGGAGCGCCGGTGAGCGCGTGTGGCGAGAGAGGGCCAGGAAGTGATGCGTCTTTCAGTGCCTGCTTGGGTGCTGGGGCATGGGGTTACCACGACGACACACGGAGCCATCCATATGTTTAATCAGAGAGGATGATTCTTGCAAAAATAAAGGAATAGTAATGACATCATCATCATCGTCTCCCCACCATTTTTCCTGGGGAGGGTCACATGGCAGAAAAAGTTAGATATCACAATAATAGCAACATAAGGGCAACAGCAAACACTGTAATTAGTTTGTTCTGTTGATATATTTCATTCTGAAAGACTTAATTTAGGATCTTTATTTACTAACATTTAAATGACTCACTGCACACTTATGAATTGTCTCTAAACACTTGTCTGTCTGACTTCACACACACGATTGAGAACTGGGTGACTTTTACACTAGTCCACAAACACAACGGACCTCGGACATCATCCATTTTGCCAAGTTTGCCGGACCACAAACGAGACCACAAACACCCCAGCGCTGGAGAGGAGAGTGGGCTGTCCCATGCGGACAGGCACGAGACCCACCAGGATTACAGAATAAACCTCAGATCACTCAACGGCCTTGTGTGTGTGTGTGTGTGTGCGTGCGTGCATGTGTGTGTTTGTGCGTGCGCAAAAACTGCTCCCAACAATGTCTTCTGGCATCTTTCTTCTTTACATCAACCTATATAGCTATATAACTTTAACAATTAAATCCCTCTGTATTTATATAAACATTCGTAGTTTCTAATCTTCTTGTTCTGTTATTTCTACATTATGAATGTAGTTCAGTGCTATGGGCTAAGCGTGTTAAGAAGAGTCATGTATGAAAGATAAATTGAAGGGAATGTAGCTGCACTCGTCTTTAAAAAGGTTGACAAAAGTTATAAATCCTTGGAGAAGTTTGCCAATCTGAGCTGGATGTAAAGGACACGTACAATCACACTGTCCAACTGAGAGTTTGCTCTGCTCAAATTTTACATCATTAACCCATCATGAAATGCTGAGAGTGTAGGGCATTCATACCAGTGCATCTTTGGAAAAACAATATTTCAGAATATCACCCTTTTGAAATTTACTTTACTTCACTGATATACAAAGGCAGGATGAAACACAAGTCAAAATAAACCACATAACATGCTGTCTCATCTCGTTCACAAACATCCATTCCACAGTAAATGTTCAACCTCTTGGCAATCGAGTCTCAATCCAATATCCAACAGGTGTTTTAAGCAGCTGGTGTGACGGACTGCAATGCCGTTCAGGTTGTACCCTGCCTCGATTCACTATCAACCTGACACGCGGAGAAATACGGAATTGAGCGGATGTTCATAGCAGAAACACCTGTTATTCCAATCCCGACACAGCATTTAGTTCAAATCCGAGTCAAAAGACTTGTTTCCATAAATATCTGTTCATTTATACGCTGCAGGCGGGACGGGTGACATGATAACTTAATGATCCAAGCAGCCCCCCTCTCTGCTTTTATTACCGGGACCCAGAAGGCTTCCTTCGGCGTGACTTGCACCGATCTCGGCTTACTCTCCCCTGTTTGGTGCCGAACGCTCCCGGGCACACGGAAAATGCTGAGGGCTGCCTCATCAAACCGTAAACCCGACGTAAATAAAGGGGTTTATTAAATCGGGGACATCCAAACCGCGCACCCCCACCCCCATCCAGCAATGGGGGAATGGAGAACGAAAAAAGGCGAAAACCCAACGAGGCTTCTGCGAATCTAGAAGAGCACCCTTAATATATACGAGAACAATAGTCCCAGCGATGCAAAGTGCCATTACTTCTTTAACTCTTGAGATTTACATAATGCCCCCCTTCTCCAGAGTCCTCACACTGCCCCTGCATCTCCAATCCTGCGCTCCTCTCCTACATTTACAAACAGTTTATTTCTCTTAATAATAAAAATGAAACCAGAACCGACAGGTAGGAAAGTCGGCAGCCCGTTTCGACTGTGAGAAACGACACAGGGAGAGCACTTCACCCGTATTTTCTAATGCAACCGACTTGAAAATAACAATGAATCGGCTGATATCTGACAATGTGCTTTCCCTTCACAATCACTCCAACTTGGAGGCGCATTAATACAGCATCTACACAGCTTAAGATAACATTATGTGCATTTCCCAAGATAGATCGCTACTTTTTTTTTTATTGCGAGGCCCTTTCAAAAGAAGATCTTGCAGTGGAAAGTGGCTGGCCGGGCTGTGTTTAAGGGGCACGGTATGCGGCGCGGGTTATTTTTGATAAAATGCTCTCTCTCAGCGACGGCTTGGGTGCAGTTGTGACGGACATCGGGGAATGCAAGTGCTGACGGCGGCTAGCTGCACGATCGGAGCTAAAACAAAGAGTGATAACACGTATCAGCTAGCCAGCGAACCACCTTACCCAGCTAACTTATGGGGCTATTAAGAAGAACAATAAAAACACAGAAATGCTGCACGCATATTAAAAAATTAAAGACTGGGGCATTTCCCTCCTGGAAAAAAAGAAATGCATGGCTGAGAATGAGATCATCCGAGGCCAACACACACACGCACACACACACACATACACACACAAAAAAATCTGTTTAAAAAATTGGCTAGCCAAAATGAAGCCAGCTAAGCTAGTGGAGAGGCTGTCCGTAGCAGCAGCCACCTGCCGTAGCGATGAGATCCATCTGCGTAAAAGAAGAAAGGCGAAGCGGAGCCGGGGAAGCCAGTTTAATAAGAAATAATTAATCCAGTAAGCCTTTCAGTTTGCAGGAGAAGAAGGACCGGATAACGAAGCGAAAATCGATGCACAAAAAAAATTAGACAGCTAACGATCAGCAAGCCAAGAGATGAGAATATACAGATACACATATAGGTAGAATAAATATATTCACCTGGACTGAGAACTGGTGTGTTGATGAGGATGAGGATGGTGGAGGTGGTAGTGATGGAGCGAGAGGTGGTTGTTGTTGTTGGTGGGTTACAGTCGCCAGGACTACGGTGACTATGGCGCTGATTCGCAGGGCAACAGTTGCTATAAAGCTCACCGGGAGGGGGGCGCAACCTAACATGGCGCGCGGGAAGAGGCGGCGCCGGAGTGGCAGAGGGGGTGCCGGTGGCGCGCGCCCGGCTCCGCCTGCCGATCTGTGTCCATTCCTCACTTCGGGGTCTTTGTTTCGCCGACCCTTAGTGTGGTCTTTAACCTGGCTGGTTCCGACAGCCAGTTTTGCCCCCCCACCTCGGAGGATTTGCTCGCTTCCGCCCCGCTAACCCCCCCCCCAGTTAACCTTCCCGCAGCAGGTGCAGTAACAAGTAAGCTGACAATGCAAGCGGGACAGGGGACTTCGGCCGATCGCGTAGCTCAGCTACTGCGCTCACATGCAGCTTTAATAACTAGAGTCAATCTAAGTACTTTAAGTCCATACTATATGTACAAATACAAAATAAACACCAACAGCTGTTACTATGATGCAGTTTAGCGTGTCACACTCATAACTAGCCACTTATTCAGCAGACACGATGCTTATGTATTTAATCTTAAGAGATGAACTTATTAAATGGACAGTAAGCTAGCGCCAGCATGGTGCGCCGAGCGTGCAGCAGATCGGGGGGTGTCGATGGCTCAGTCGCAGCCTCTGTATTATCCTCGGGGGCGGGACTTCCTTCAGTCGCAGCTGCATGGCGAAGATAGGTAGAGAAGACAGAGAAAGGGGAGAGAAGTCCCTTTCCCTTTCTCCGTGTACTGTTCCTTTCTCCCTCGGAGGTTTGCCGTTATTGGTTAATCAAAGCTGTTTGAAGACTGTCTAAATCTAACGAATCGCTGGCTAAATTATATTTTGTTAGTTCCTTGGCTTTCTGGTCATTTATAGTCTAACTTAGCATTTCCTTTTAATTATTTTTTTAATTTCTCACATAATTTATTTTGTGGATGTCCGTTATGCAAACGCATAACGTCTCTAAATGAATGCATTTTTATATTGCGGTATTTATCTGTGTTCCGCTGAAAATCGTAATGTTCGTTCGCTCTTAATTGAAATATTAGACGTGCTGAAAATGGCATTGCAGTGGTATAAACGCGACTACGTAAAGTTTTATGCTTGTATATGTGAGGCGATTTTGGGTGAATTCAGAGCAGTGGACATCCATGAAAAACTCGGTTAATGGTGCCATGTTTTCACCTGCTTGCCATATGGAAAAACCTTGAATGTACAGTGAACTAAATAAAATGCAATACAGTTATTGTTATTGTTTTTGCCATTTAAATGGTGCCTAATCTGTTTATTGACCTACCTTCCCGTTTCCCCGTTATTCTATGCCAGTTTTAGCTACCTCATACCTATTCAATTACCGATAAACAATATATTTACTAAATGACGTATTATTTTAGACTTATCCGATGATTCTGCTTCTAAGTCTTATTGGTTACAATTTTGCCTTGTGTCTGTCTTTTAGGTTTATAACTTTCCGTTTGTAGTTAAAAAAAAAAACTTTTAAAAACATATTAATCTTTTTCTGACAACAGAAAAACAGCCATTCAAAAATGACGGCGTGTAAACTTAAAAATAAAAGTGATGAAAGTGAATAGTCAAAACTGACTTTTAGTTCCCGGTTTTGGTTCCTGCGAAAGCCATTTAGCCATCGGTACATTCTAGTGACCTCTCGACTCACCTGCACTGATTTTGCTCCGATACGGGGACATCGATCATTTGTATAAAACAAACTGTCGTTAAGGCACAATATACGGCACAGTAAAGAATATTTAATCAATGTCCATATAGAGTGACACAGATTGACACTGTTACAGATGCAGTCGCATATACCCTGAGAAGAACTGCACTGTGAAAGGTTGGAAACACGCTGTTTAGTGAATGTGCCCCAAGAGTCACTGAGAACAGGGACCAGTGACAAAGCCGTGAAATTAGGCAGCCATATTATAGACTAGCACACAGGGGTTTTAACATAATATAGCAGTAATAAAACCTGGCAGTGATTGACACGACGCTATTTAAATTTTACAATGCCCCCTTTTTTGTAATCCTACTCGTGTTATGAAAGCTTCATAAAATAGAGAGAGAACCAGATGCTTTACAATACCCGTTGCCTACTTGTCAAGACATTTGAGGAAAAAAGTATCTTCAATAAACAGTGTTTTCATTGCATAAGAATGGAATCTAGATTTTGACATTGGAGGTTGCATTTATGGGACAAGGGGGTTGTGTTCTGTGACTAATTCAAATTAGTGTACCAGTTAACTTTAAGAACAGTAGACGAAGAAAATGCATGTTGAATGAGTATGTTAATTTCCAGTCATATATAGTGTCAGCTTTAACACTGCGTTGAGTTTCCTTGGGGCAGGACAAGATTGATTGTTTAAAAACCACAACGTATATTCAGGCCTATGTGAGATAAGACATCATATTTGAATCGAAATCATTATAAGACTAAACAGGGCTATCAAAACAAGACATACAATAACGACCTACAATGAAATTGTTAAATCAAATCTCCGAAAAGGCTTGACATTTTTCGCGACTCGGGGTCTATTAGCTGCTTTCTGATTGGATGTAAGAACAGGCTTCGCCAAACCTCAGGCGGCCAGGTGCTATCGCGTTACCCGAGACTGCGCGTGGCCGCCGTTTCCCCTTCATAAATGAGAATGCACTGTGTAATCCAAAACGCATACCAGAGAAATTAAGCGTGGGGTCTTGGACACAATCGCCTGAAATGAGTCGGGGCTGAAAATTATTGTTATTATTATTATTGTTTCTTTATTATTATTGTTGTTGTTGTTGTTGTTATTATTATTATAGGCTTAATAATAATGCTTAGTGTTCGTGTGCATATTATACCAAACTCTCGTTTTGCAATTTATCTTATATTTTGACGTAAACCCGCCTCTGATGATTGTTTGTGATTCAGGGGAGTAGCACTGCTTTAAGATGTTATGCAATTTGTTTGATTATACAGGTTCTTGCTTCAATGTGGCCCCCGGGGGTGTTCCACAGAGCAGGATTTCTCGGTTAGCTGGCTTAACTTGGCTAGAAGTCATGCTTGTCCAATTTAAACGCTCCTTACCTAAACTCTAATTGGGTAATCATGAGTACTAGGCTACTAGCTAAGATAAACCCAGGTAACCGAGAAATCCTGCTTCGTTGCTTCGTGGAACACCACCACCCATCTCGGCTGCCATCCAGGAGCGCACAAATATTGCTATCTGTTGCATTGCTTGAGTTTTCTGTACTTCATGCATGGAAAGCGCATTTCATTCTATTTTAACTCTGCATTTATCGCGAAAAACAAAAATATGCAAGACAATTTCCATATATCTTAAAGAATGCACTACAAGGCACACCCACAAGAATCGTTGCTGCTGTTATCCATCTTTCTGGAATATTCCAGTGGTGGGGATACTCCAGGCAGGTATGCGCATGATACACGAGGCCTGCTTATTTAAATGGTATGATCCGATCACGTCCCACCCTCCTCAACCCCCAAACGCATTGACGTAATGCATGCCCTTTTTAATTTAGGGTGACCAGGTGATCTACGCCAGGGAGGAGACTGAGCTACTTCGGGGTTTATAAAATACTACTGAAAGCTTCTTGTTCTCCCGATGCTTTAACTGGCTTGTTTTCTTGATAGAAATACTCATCCAGCTGTTTCACAATAACATTAGTGAGACATACACGATTATTATAAGAGACATCAATCAGCAATCAACAAGAACTCAGTGCTTAAGTGAAATCCAGGTCGTTTTAATTGAAATGATGGTTTACAATTTCTGTTTTAGCTCAAAGTGTCCCCTTTGCCCTCCCTAGGGAATGTGTGATTATGTTTTCATCAATATATATATATCAGTTTGTTTCGTTTTTGCAGACTTTCTGCACATCTGGCTTGTGTAACATTAATTATAGATTAACTCTGCACTTATACATGAATTAAAATATAAGATTACGATTAAAAGAAAAGTTTTGCGAGTCTAAGCAAATGTCTCGTGTGACAAAAAAAAAACTCCTGGATTTTTCTTTTTTTTCCTATGAATAGACATGCTAAACTGCATTATAGTAGAATGAATGGACAGGCTTGGTGTAGGCCTATAACTAAATTTTACTCATTGGTCCCGAAAGTACACTTCATTATATCCGTCCAGAACATATTATCTTGCTTAATGTATAATACTAAATTATAAAGCTATTTACGTTAAGAATATGTACGTTTTGTGACAATCGATTTTTGAAATATCCCAAAACTCATATTTAGGGATAATTAGAACTGATTCAGTTTGTTGGGGAATTAAAAGTCCGCATGCCCTCGCGCATTACCATAAAATCATACAGCTATCCACAGATCACAAGCTCATGTTTCTTCATTCAGAAATGCAAATGATTTCATACTTCATGAAATATTAGATGCAATATGTATAATATCGCTATTAAAATGTAACGAACACAAATAAACTGGAATGCTACATGCTCTAAATGAATTTTCATTATTATTGCGATTTATTTTGATACGACGTTTCTGTTACGCTGTGGATGTTAAGTCTTTATTTTTCTGATGACTGAGCGACAAGCGTAGAGCAGCGCCGCTCTTCAAGGCTACAACACCGTCCTACATTCTACGTGGGAGTGTGAATAGCTTGCTAATTGTGACAAGAAATAACTGCCTATATTGTATCATCCTGGTTGAGGTCTAGAGCAACGTCATCGCTAAGTCCTTGATTCCAGCTTCTTTTTCGTCAGGTCTAAATAATGTCAAACACCTAAAGCATATCGCTGGAGACGAATATTACCGATTCACCTCTCATATTACTGTTGATGAGAAGGTTTTAAATGTAAGAGTGTGTTTATGATCATTTTAATAATACCACAAAATATTGATCCCAACAGTTTTTTTATGATAAAAGTAAAAGAACATGCATATATCAACATTAGTCTCTCCTTGACAAAACAATTGAAAAATATACAAATTGACCGAAGATGTGGAAAAAAACCAAAGTTGATTTATCTTTTTCATTTTCATTCAGGTAAAATCAAGCACATTTTTGAGACAGCAGTTGAAACTTCTATCAAATACATATGGCACCTTTACCAAACTTTATATGAAAACACAGAAATAGACCACAGTTAGTTTCATTACAATTACTCATTGATTCTGTTTTGCTACAACTACTCACAAAAATAAAGGGAATCAGTTGTGCATTTTAAATGCATGTATACAAGAAAATGACTTGATATTCTTTATAAGAATGAAAATAAATCAATTATCACATTTGGAGTTATGAATTTACATGTTTTTTTTTATCCAGCATAAAGTATCATTAATTGATGCACCTGGACTATCCTGTTTGTGGAAATAATAGTGTTTGTTTTAAAGAACCAGGTAAATCTGCAGGACAACAAGCTCAGTACCCAGCAGTTGATGGTAACATTAAGCGCCTGTTGGGCCATATTGCAGTTATGATCAATCAGTTTGCAGATCCAGGTCAAACTGGTTCTTGACATGCAGCACAGTGGCCAGATCCATCCACACCTCTACAATGAGGCATGTGACTCACCCAACCTTCACCTCATCAGTGAGGCATGCGATTGACCCCCGACACACACACACACACACACACACACACAATAGTAAGGCACATGGCTGATTTTGCTGCAGGTCAGTCCCACATGAAAAGTGAAAGCAGTGGGGGCTGAAGACCTGGAGATACCAGTAACGGGGGTACCACCGCACAGTTCATATTATACGAATTTAAATTGGCTCTGTGTATTAATTAAGAACGACATAGTAATGTTATGGAATAATACATTCATAGACATAATACAAAGAATACTAAGTGGAAAATCTACATTAAATCTACTGCAGTTGTAGATCTTCACAGAATCTATTCAACCAACACTATAACATCGCAATTCCTAAAATGCTCTACTTACAAAAAAAGTTTAATATCCCATTGTTGATTCAGACTGTGATGACGTCACAGTGAAAGCCTTACTGCAGACTCAGACGATCTTGACCCAGCTGGAGAGAAGTATGGTCATGAAACAACAGTGGCTTCTGAGTGCATAATATTGAACGAAATAAATGTACAAAACGCTTAAATTACTCAGAAGAACACAGTGCATTGCTACTTGACGTAAACACATTTTTAAAAATCCTTTCCCGGGAAGGCGCTTCAGATCGCTTCTGCATTGTGTAGTTCGTACATTCTTCCAGGAGGTGGCGGTCTTTTCCAGTTTCAAAATGGTTCTTTCGCAAGAATTACCGGTATCGTGGGGGGTGTGGTGGAGATCGCTGAAAAATGATACCAGTGCCATTCTCCCTTTTAAACTCAGAAAACGGGCGTTTTGAAACATTAATAGTGCAGAAAAACTCAGTTATTGTGCAATGGTTCTGTAAAAGGCAAGAATGTTTTTCGGGCATTTTGTACCGGTCAGATCCTGTCCTGTTAATGATGAGATACACATCTGCTCGGCAGAAAACAGTTTCTTCTGCCGGTTTTTACTCCAGAGTATTTGAGTTTGTAACTGGATAGCCAGTGCATCAAGAAAAACACAAAAATAATCGCGAGGGAGAAGATCCTTGTGTGGATTTCTGACTTTTGGGATATAAGCAGCATTTTTAAAATGAATTCCTCCACCTCCCATTCCCACTGCTGCACTGCTAAATCACTGATATCAGTAACCAGTCATAAAAACGTAACATTCATATTTTCTTGGCAATCCAAGGAGTCATTTGGGATGAGGCTAGGGGGGGTCCACACCACGGTTTCTGGGATAGTTTTCCAATGAAATACCTTTGAGGCACACACAAAGATTAAAGGGGAATTGTGGGTATATGCACCATTTTGTTATTGCTGTCGACAGTAACGATTCTATAGAAGTATGCAGAGGTCATAGGAAATCATTTTAAGGCACTTCTTTAAAATATTAAATGATGATACAAGACAAAGATGCCAGCAAAAAAACTGGTGTCTTCACCATCCTGCAGAATGAATACTAAATGTTTTCTGAGCACCGGGAAATCGGAAAAAAAGTCTGTCTGTGCCTGCTTACTGCAGTTAGACAGATACCCATTCTCTGTTCCTGTGAATGAGATACTTTTTTCTCTCTCAGTTGGGGGAATCAGTATGTCACTGTCAAACGCACCGAAACTGATGAGTGTAACTAGCCAGTAGCTAGCAAGCATTTACATTACCAATCAAGATTACACAAGCTGCTCTTTCCCCCAGACATGGGGAATATTTCTGCTACTCATGACATTTAACAGAGTTTAACTGAAGTGTCTAAATCTGTACGCCCATGTTCTGCACAATGTTTGCCAGTGGACTTGCTGGGAATGTCATGGCACGTGGCGAATCAGATGAGAACGGTCACAAATACCGCGGAAAAAACGTGGATGGCTGACAGGAAGTGAGGTGCAGTCAGAAAAGTGCGTGGAGATTGTTTGTTCACATGACCACATGGGTGTCTGTGATTGGTTTGTTTGACTGCTGCTACTGGTTCTGGTTCCACATATCCAGATGGAGATGATCTCTTTTGGGTGTGGATGTGACATTCCTTCGAGGTCTCAGCTCTTTCCAGTCACTGTGATTGTAATACCATGTTGTAGAACGTTCCTTTCCTATTTGCGCTTTACCCCTCGGAGTAGATACAGGAGAGCTGGCTGGTGGAGCGGTCCATGGCACTGATCTGCAGGAAGCTGGTGTCCTCTGCCATGGCCGGCCCCTCGTCCTCCAGAAATTCCTGGGGCGCCCCGTGGAAGTCATTCACTGTGGACATGGAAACACACAGACACACAGACACACACAGACCCACGCACGCAGGCATACACACACACACACGCACGCAGGCACACACACAGACCCACACACACACACGCACGCAGGCACACGCACACAGACACAGACGCACACACACATACACACGCACACACACACACATGCACGCAGGCACACACACACACACACGCAGGCACACACACACAGACACACACACGCACACACACATACACACGCACACACACACACATGCACGCAGGCACACACACACACACACGCACACACACACACAGACACGCACACACACAGATGCAGAGACACACACATAGATACACAGACACCCACGCACATACACAGTTGATGGGTCTCATATTCGGTACACCTTCTCTAGGTGTGACATTCCTCGATTCATTAGCCAGTTACCTGTGATTCCAGACAGAACTTTCTGGAACATGTCGAGACTGTACTGAGCCACCTCTCCGGGAGGTAGACCGTCTTGGAAGCCAGCATCTGGGCCCATGTGACAGGAAGTGGCCGGGTCAGCCGGAGCAGCGGCGCTGTCGTACAGCGGTGGACACGTGCTGTGGATCTGTCTGTAGAAGCCTGGTGGATAGCCATAGATGCAGAAATGCTATATGCGTACGTCATCGTACAAGTATGACCGCTGGTCTATTACAGAGTCAGGGAGCCTGAAGCTCTTTCAGAAAGTACGAGACAGTAGTCATGTGTCCATCATGCTTTTCATCATCCGTGGGCATTTATCCAGCACTATCGCCAAAGGCCCTAACGAGGCACAGGACACCCTGGATGGGATGCCAGCCATCAGTGTCGGGTCCAATGGTATTTAAGCCCCTAACAATGTCCCTTTTTACAAACTTTATTCCTCCAGCATTTTCATTTTTTTGGATTTTCTCCAGCCTTCTCCCAAAACTGACTTGCATCTCAGATACTGACATTTCTCCAAATGTTATTTCTGCCGATAAATGAGTACATTTCTATGTGTGCAACATGTCCACCATTACTTAAAAACGAGGGAATCAAACGACCAGGCAATTAATCTGTAAAAGCCGATCTGATCTGTCTTTAATGCTGACATCACAGCTGGTAAGTCACATAACATACCACTGGAGCTTGCTTAAATGGGTCCTGGCCTCTGGAAAACCACCAGGATGGCTACAGCTGTTAATCATGGGCTGCCAGATAAGGAGGATCTGCTGTGTCATGCTTGGTAATATTCCTGTACAGCCATTCCCGAAAAATCCAGCTCTTAGACGGAAATGAGATGGGATTTATCTATATGAGCTGAATCGGGTCCGTGACCCTTTGGAAATGCAACAGTGATGTGTTTAATTACTCCCCAACCTCTGCCCCCCCCCCCCACCTGTAATCAGAAGGTGGGTGGAGATGGAATGGATTCCTCAAGCAGTCCCCAACTTCCTCTCCCAGTTTTTTTTTTTTTAATCATTAAAAAATCAGATGAATATGAAAATACATAAACATGACAATGGGGGAGGGGTGGAGCAGCACTGACCTTGTAGGAGGAGGGCGTCGGCCACGGCTGTGTCGCCTGATTGGCCGAGGGGAGAGCAGGTCTCCTGGCATGGGGCCTCTGCCTTCCGTGGGCAGGGAGTGGGCGGAGCCGGGAGCCTCTCCTGCCCAGGGCTGAGGTGGAACGGCGAAAGGGCACCATAACTGCGGCACAGTAACAACATAGTGGGTGAAGTTTAAAAACACAAATGGCTACGGAATCACATAGGAGGTGCTGCCATGCTGGATATGGCCCCCTTAACCCCCCCTGAGTCACTCTGTGCCCCTCCATCATGGCTAACACCCAGAGCAACCCCCCCCGCCCTGGCCCTAGATTCCTGGGAACCGCAGGAATTTTTCACTTTATTTTTTTATTATTATTTAATTTCTTTTCCCAGAGACTTATGGGATTTATGGAAACAATGTCTGTGGGAGTGTGTGTGTTGCCGGGAGAGAGCACTTATGGAGAAGGAGCTTAAGGAGGAAGATAGACCTGCAGAGAGCAGAGAAGAAAGGGGCTGCGGGGATTTAACAATCGATTTAACATCCCGAAAGCCATTATGGCAATCCCCTTTCCAAGCTTTAACCCTATTTTCCAGATTTTATGAATTGCTTATTGAATTCCTGGGTGACTCCTGCTGGTGGCTAATAGCACAGGCTGATGCAGGCCCAGAGAGGGGCAAAACAGAGAAGGGGCTGATTTTGGGATCCGCCAGCCCCCTACCCGCCCCGGCTTTCTGCTACTGAGGTAACAATCAAGGACTGACGACAGGCAGCAAGGGAGGGCGGGTCTCTCTCACCGCGTCGAGCCGACCGACTCCCCTCGCCGGCAGCTGATGGCAGCTCAAAGCCCCCCCATAACCACTAGATGCCCCTCTGCTCCCCCCCCCCCCACTCACCGGAATTCTCCTGTCTTTCAGCACGGACTGGGAGAGATGAGAAAGAACCCTAGAGGTAATCTGGTTATGTGCCCCGTGGGCTGGAGGCTTTGTCGCCCACGTCAGGCTGACCAGGGAGCCAGCAGATGCAAGATCGTCCCAAACGTACAAGCCCCTCCCCCAAGCTTCACTGTCACATGGACGCATACAGCCCAGCCCTGTCTGAGTGTGTAGGGGCGGGATGGTGAGCATCACCGCTGAGAGAAGCCAGATCAGTCTCTGTGTGGATTCCTAGGTGGGGCTGCCAGGGTTGTAGCACTTTAGGGCAAGTTGGATTCTGAGAGACCCCCCCCCCCCTACCCCCAATAACCCACAAACTGCTAACTATTTCTGATAGTTACTTCTCCGGCATAATGCACCCTCTCTTTCCCTTATTCTTCTCCTAATCACGCCGTTTTGAACACCATACGTCTTTTCTTATGTGTGTGTGTATGTTTTTCTCTCTCTCCCCTTTCATGTTGTGTGAATGGAAACCTTGAGTGGAGTTTCAAT
>JABFEA020000028.1:27206-37847 GCA_019775915.2 Cyphomyrus plagiostoma
CCCCCCCCCCCCCCCCCCCCCCCCCCCCCCCCCCCCCCCCCCCCCCCCCCCCCCCCCCCCCCCCCCCCCCCCTCGTCTGGGACTCGCCGCCGTGCTTTCATTACCCAGCATTCAAAGCAAACAGGAACATTCTACTCTAAGTCGCTTACTTTTCTATAAAGGATCCCCTCGGATGGATTCCTGAGGGACTGCCAGCTGTGGTTGAACATAGTAAAAGTTGTCCGCTTCCATACTCTGCCACGGCATCAGCGAACCCTCTCAGTACTTTCCCTATTCAGCGGTTGCTAAGCCCTCGCATTGTTTAACCCATCGTAGCAACAACTGACAACAAAACACACGATTTGATTACAGCCTTTATGAGCAAGCTAAGCAACACGATGAGTTGAAGCGCTTCCATCGTGCAGAAATATGGCTGCGGCTCAACTAGATGGGACAAACGATATCGAGTTTCACGGTCACCTCTGCTCCATTTGCTGTCTCTGCTACGGAGAACGGCGACCTGCCTTCCAGTTACTTAGTCGCTCGCCGGATGGGGAATCGGGGTATTTTGGCGGCTTATGTTTCAAAAGAGAATCCTGCACGTGTCTGTTGCGTGTGCGATGAGCCAGCCAGTACCTGTGGCTGTCCAGAAGGGGGCACAGGTGTGCCGGACCTGGAGCTGCACAGAGGCGACCGGATGGCGCTCCCGGCGACTGGGGCATCAGACCTGAGGTTAAGAGGGGGGAATGGATGGGGACCGAAACTGAGAGCTGGACAGACAGAGCTGTTTGACCACAGGGCTGCATTGTCAAATTCTCCGGAGGAGGATCAGCCTGTTGTACCCTTCAGACGAAATCTCCAACGGGATGTGCATGACCAGCACGATCACCTGCTATCAAGATGCTTCAGTAAAATTAAGGTTCTGGAGTAGGAACTAACCAGGCAGCTATGCAAAGGGCATCAATATGTACATATAAATATACAAAGACATGGCACTTTTCCACACCCTTAAGAAGACGTGAGGGATATTCTGTGGGGGGATTTTAAGGCATCTGTTTACCTTTGTACAGGTCGTGGGTGGGTGCGGGTGAAGGGCCCCCTACAGACTCCCCCACCTCCTGCGGCGGCTGGGGGGGCTGCAGGGGCTGGATGGTCAGACAGTCTGTCAGGTGGTCCTGCTCGTGGTCGGCGCTGGACCGCAGCTGTGGGAACAGAGAGCGTCGCCGAGTCAGCACCGCGGCACAGGAGACGCGGAGGCTGAGGGCCACTTTCCGGCCCCGCCTGAAAAGACAGGCCCCCGGGGGAACACGGAAGCCAGCAGCGGAATCGGAACATTTTCTCTTTTCCCGTCCAAAATCTCCGGCACGCTATTGGATCCAACACGAAATTTCATTCCGATTAGCTCATTAACTCATTTCAGTTTAATTCCTCTTCATTCTTAACTACCTTCTGTCTGAAAAGATACACAAAATTTTAGTTTTACGAAATATACTGTTTAGGGACTTGACAGAGCTCTTCGTTTTATTTTTTCAATAATTGGATTAGGTGACAAAAAACACATAATTTCATGTGAAATTCTTACAGAACTATTACACTACATTAATGGTTTAGAAGCTGTGGATTAACAAACAGTTATCATTTAAAATATCTAAATAGATTATTTAAAATAACTGCATATATGTTTATTCTAAAACACCCATTAACCTCAACACGTTGTGGTTCATGAAATTTTTGGTTAATTTCTGTCCTTTACCACCAGGTTTCGCTCTATATTTTTGTTGTCACCCCCTTTGATGCCCCCCTTCACTTTTCGTGTGATCACCTTTACTCCTGAAGACGACACCCCTCTAACAATGGTATCACCCAGTGCTGGGTTCCTGTGTCACATGGTCGCATTCACTCTGTCTGTGGGAGGCCTTCTGACAGGCTGTTTCCCAGCTCCTCTGCCAAAAGGCCTGACTGGTAAGAAAATTAAGATGATGGTTTCCAAGGCCCAGACTAAAAATAAAATCAGTAAGTAATAAAACAGTTAAGACTTTAATATTTCAGTAGTCACTCCACAATCCTTGGGAACTTTGTGAACTGGTTTGTTTTCTGATTCACCCCCTCAGCCAGTCAGGCGACAGGGCTGTGGCCGACGCCCTCCTCCAGGTCAGTGCTGCCCCTCCCCCACATCCCCTCACCCCAGCCCAAGCCAGGTCACCATGTTGACACTACCTCTGACATCTGTACTGTGACAGCTGGCCAGAGCTCAGCAGCTGGAGTCGTGATTTTGTTGCTGGATCAGCGGGACACAGAGCCTACCGGAAAAATGCTCATCTAGTGTTGACGCTGAGCTTGAGGAAGGCATTCCTTCCCAGCTCCCAAGCTCATATATTTACATTAGCAATATGAGGAATTACATGCTTTGAAATGCAGGGTGGGCAGAACCTTCTTGTGCTGTCAGTCACAGATATAACTGGTTCTCGTTGAACCGGCCAGTGATTGGCAGGCCACTGTAATCCCACCCACTGCATCTGAAAGCCTGATTCTCCAAAGCTGTGGTTTACATAAAGCCACTTCATTGAAATCAATGGACATGTCATGCTATTTCCCTAACACTGTCTTGTCCTCATGCTTCACAGCCACACAGTGACTCATGTGACATGTTTTTCTGCCGATATGCGGAGTCCGTAATGCCCACACATTTAAGATGCCTTTGCTATGCCGGGGTGGGTATCCCTGCCAGCCGTGGGCTTGGTCTCCGAAAACAATATATAAGCAATTAGAATGATTGGAGATAAATTAGTCACCAACTGCCTCGTAACACATTCTGAGCTAGTGGACTTGGGTTTTGGGTCTCAAACCCCTCACTGTGTCTCCTACTTGGACCCCTGGCTGCATCTGATGCTGCTCTACATGGTTGGAATTAGGACTGGCAGCAAAACAATGCCTGTGCTGTGATTTGCCAACCTTAACCCCCCCACACACACACATACACACCTGGTCCCTGTGGGCTCAGTTCCACATGAACTCACCCAGCAAAACGCTCTCCGTGTTTGGTGATACTCACTGTGTCAATATGATCCCCCCCCCCCCATCCGTGTCCCCCCCACTCCATGTCCACACTGACAAGCCCCACAGCTGTGGCTTATCGGAACAGCTGTTTCCTCACACACTGAATTTTCGGCAGAGTTTCCATCGCTCGCGTTAGTCAGCGTATGACCTTGACCTCGGATGCTAGCAAAGAAATCATCTCATTAAAAAAATAAAAACAAAACAAAACACTCTAACCGGAGGAGTGAAGATATATTTTTCCCTGGGCACATATTTAGGACTGGGAAACACAAAACAAAAACCCTGCCGCATTAACAACAGAGCTGAGAAATTAAAGAGAGTGATGCGCAGCACCCCCTGGAGGGCAGTGCAGGGAAGGCAGGTGAAAGCACTGGCTCTGAGACTAGGAGGAAGAGCTTCACCACACTCACCTTCTTCCGGGCCTGCTGGTCTTTAGAGGAGTGTGCCTTCACGTGTTTGCGCAGTGAGCTGGGGTCCGTGTAGCGCTTTGAGCAGCCCGGGATCTGGCACGCGTACGGCTTCTGAAAAGACAGGAGCGCCGCGGCAACTCCATGCGTGTTCGCCAAACATGCATAGGCCATGGCGGTACGTTATATGAGTGTCTATGTGTATGTTATACTCACGGTGTCCAGGTGGGTGCGCTGGTGTTTAGCGCGGTCGCTGGAGTTGCTGAAAGCCTTATGGCAGCCAGGGTGTTGGCAGAGGTACGGCTTCTCCCCCGTGTGGCTGCGCAGGTGGATTTTCAGGTTCTCCAGACGAGAGAAGGCCTTCAGACAGCCATCAAACTGGGAGAGGAAGAGGAGGAGTACAGAGGAAGAGGGACAGAGATGGTAAGGCCTTCAGACAGCCATCAAACTGGGAGAGGAAGAGGAGGAGTACGGAGGAAGAGGGAAAGAGATGGTAAGGCCTTCAGACAGCCATGAAACTGGGAGAGGAAGAGGAGGAGTACAGAGGAAGAGGGACAGAGGTGATAAGGCCTTCAGACAGCCATCAAACTGGGAGAGGAAGAGGAGGAGCACAGCACTAGAGAGGTTATGAAGAAAGTTGAGGCACCCAAAGCACAGCATGCATTGTGACTTAGGAAATGGAATTATGGTCCTGAGAACTAGACCCAGGTGAGGTCCGGTTACAGTGCTGCTTACGGCAGAACAGAGCAAAGAAACTAGATTAATTTAGTGCAACATTCAGCTGTATGCATGTTCGAAACGATTCTTTAGGTAAAATCATTAGATGAGTATCGATTTCTTTAACAACCTCTTACAGGGTCAGTTCTGCGTCACACACCTTGAGTATGTCCCAGGATGCACAAGTCAGTGGATGCCCCACACAGGATGCCAGTCCATCGCTTAACAAACATTACATGAGCATTAAAAAAAAAAAAAAAAAGCATCATTCACACTTATTTTGGACTCAGACACATGGTTCAGTGAGACCTCTTCTGGAATGAAAAGCTCCAGATCCTTTCCTCGTCAGAAATAAGACCGAGGCCTGCCATCTGGCAGCCGGGGGAGGGAGCTGAATGGCCAGATCCTACTGATCCAGAATCAGCCAGCCTTCTCTGTGCCGTCTCACACGCACACATACACCACATACGCCAAGACACTGCTCCCTACTATCGGTAAATTTATTATCGTTATTAGTATTGCCCCAATTTCTCACCTAAAGATAAATGACAGCAGATTTAACCTTATTATTATTTCATTACGATGCTGCCTTCTTGCTCACATGTACAGCAGCAAACCAAGCTGCAATGTCTCTGCCAGCCCATGATTCTGTCACTAGCCTCCCTCATCCTAATCCAGTTCTCCGCTGTACTCTTGGCCCCTGGGTAGTGGCTGTTAGCGTACGGCCGCCGTGCAGGAATAAATATCGCGTAAAACTGCAAGCTTTTACATTTTATTTCGTCTGCGTGCATTTTTCACATTCCACTGACGTTACGCCACCAACGACCAACAAACGAGCCAGCGGAGTAAATCTCATAGCTATGAACATCCCAGTGCCTTATGGGAAAATAGCTCAGATTTTTCTATCAGACTCTTGTCCAGCTGACCGTTTTAGTTTTACCATCCGTTTTTTAACCCCTGAAGCACTTCAGAGTAAGAGTCTTGCTTAAGGCCAAACCAGAAGGGCCCCTCCTGGGATGTGACATCCTTCCGTATGACCTAACCCCAGATTTATAAAATTGTGCTGGTAGATATCCAGCCATCCATCCATTTTCCAGCCCGCTTATCCTACTGGGTTGCGGGGGGTCCGGAGCCTATCCCGGAAGCAATGGGCACGAGGCAGGCAACAACTCTGGACTGGGGGCCAGCCCACCGCAGTGCCTGTAGATAATAGGACCCAAAACTGTAGAATGTCCACAATATCCAGGGTAAACACAACACACTTTATGCAGAGGATTACAGGGAGGGAAGGTGATTGTTCTAATTTTCCACGAGGGAATGAGCATGAATGACTCAGCTAGCTGCCCTATGAGCACATTAGCGGGATGTTGTGCTACGGTAATAGATGGGGTCTCTACAAAAAGGCTGGCCACTGTAAACAACGGGGGCCAGCAACTGGCCTCGCCAGGCCGAGGTGACTCATTTCTGATTCCTTATTCGACACAATCCAAAAGGCTCAGATCAAACAGGTCCAGGGATAGTGAAGACAGGCAGATATGTAAGTGAAATACCAGTGCTAGTTAGTCATTTTCTCAGCACTGTTTGTCTTAATAAGGATTTAGTTTCATATTCTCTGATCCTCCTCTACGGAAATAGCCCTGCTGTCTCATCTCTATTCTCCTACTATCAAACTCAAACTACAGCAGGGTTTCTTGCTGTAAGCAATCATTTTCCCAATGACAGTAACAACCCCAGCCATCCTGGGTTAGTTCCAGTCGGGTACCAGTGAGCTTGCCTTAACCATGAGCTTAAGTAAAGATGTCAAGAAGCTGTTGGCCTCGAAAATAGCTTTGATGAAATTGTGAGACTGAGACCTCACTTCCAGTAAAGGGTCTGTCAAATTGCAGATAGTGATAAAGAGGAGAACACCCTATCAGGGAGTGGTGGAGGGGGGCTGGTGAGGAATTGCTTAAGCAGAGATCTTTCAGGTTGTTACTGGTTCCCCCATGAAAGTCTTGACACACACCAGTTTGTTCTTGAGGGTCTTGACACACACTGGTTTGTCCATGAGAGTCTTGATTCACTCCAATTTGTCCATGAGGGTCTTGACCATTTGTCCATGAGGGTCTTGACACACACTGGTTTGTCCATGAGGGACGTGACTCTAGCCAATTTGTCTCTGAGGGCCTGGACTTTCCATTCTATTCATATCCTATCTCCCTGGACCAAATTAGCCTACTTAAATCTGATTATTTTGAAAGGTCGTACAAAACAAGTTATACACACATGTCGAAACAAACAGACTAGGGCTCCAAAACTCTGAGTTGCTAACTATCAAACAAATACCATATGCAGATAACTTGAGTCCAACATTCCACAAGGTTAGTGAGTAAGGCAAAGGCGCAATCAATTACAGCAAATAGACACCTTCTGTTACCTCATGGCAGTCAAGATGTGGACAAATAGCACAAAACTGCATACTGGGCACCATGTGGGTCTGAATCTGGGTGAAAGAGATAGCTGGTACAACGTAAACGTAGACATTATCGTCTTTGTTTACAAAAAGCCTCTGTGATAATTGTATTAATTGTTCATGTTGACTTGAGAGGACACCCTGTCCAGGAACAGGCTGGTGGTTCATTTACTCACTGTGAGGCTTGCAGGAAGCAGAAAAGTTTGGGGGGGGGGGGGGGGGTTGAATCACCAGTGCTGTCTTCTGGCACAGATAGGGTACAGAGCACATGTCGAGCAGCATCCCAGGCACCACCGCGTGAGCCCAGTGTGCCAGGAGCTGAACACAACCCGGAGCGTGAGCGGGAATGCGAGCCGGAGCGCGAGCGGGAACGTGAGCCGGAGCGCGAGCGGGAACACGAGCTGGAATGCAAGCGGGAACACCAGCCGGAGCGCGAGCAGGAACACAACCCAGAGCGTGAGCGGGAATGTGAGCCGGAGCGCGAGCCAGAGCACAAGCGGGAACACGAGCCGGAGCGCGAGCAGGCCCCCGTCTGTCCCAGCATGGCACACCGGCAGCGGCACATGAGGCTGCATCAGTCCCGCGTTCTCCTCTCAGCCCGGCGGCTCATTACACGTTGTTTATTTAGTGGAACCCAGTGTCTGGGGACAGGATTAAGCGCTTGTTTGTTAAAGACGGCAGAGAAAGGCCAAGTCGTTTCGCAGGCTCTTCACGCGCGGCCCGGGTCTTTTCAAAGTGCTGCCTCCTGGCTCCTGCTTGTGAGCAGCACTAATGAAACCGGCTCATTGGCCGTTACGCGCTTTTAGTTTCAATGGCGGCGAAAATGTTACTTTTCTGAGCATTTATGCTGATTTTCCCAGCCTGTGATCAAAGACAAAAAGGGAACTGGGGCAGTCAGGTGAACTCTGTCTCCATTTTCTGAGCTACTGACTATGTGGGGAGATCCACAGGACTGTGGTACTGAAATACTGTCTAGTCCACGGCTCAGCAAACTTCTACTGGGGAAAAAAAAAATGAAAAAATATGACCGAATAAAGTCAACAAAGTGGCAAGGGAAATGGACCAACAGATGGGGAGGTGTGAGTGAGTGGATGGGGGGGTCGTGTGGGGTCTGGGGTCCTGGAGCTGAATGACATCAGTGAAGCGTTCCCGCAGACGGGCTCTGTTCAGCCCGGATTCCCGTTCGCTGCCCCGAGAGACCGGGAGCCTTGAATAGATGCCGAAGCAGCTGCCCAACGCCGCTCAATGGCGTGGCCCGCGCTGACAGGTCGTGGCAACCATCCATGGCGGGCTGGGGCACGGCTGGTGCTGGTGGCAAGGGGAGGGGGGGTGACAATGGTCGCGCCATGGCCTGCCAGCGAACTCCCCCCACCATCACTGAGGAATGCTGGCATTTGTCTGTGATCAATATAGCTGTACCTGAGCTTTCAGCAACTCAAGAACTTTGCTCTTCAGAGGGGTGACAAGACAGAGGGGATGTGCCAGGGATACCGGCTGAAAAGGGGGACAACTGTCCCCTGTGGCGTCACAGTCAAGAGCAGGTCATTAACAGGGCGTTAAGGCTAAACCTTCCTCTCAGACACCCAGGCTCCTCCCACTCTGCTAACGCTGTTGTAGAGTATGGCATCTGACCTGCCAATGGGCTATTCAAACGCCACAAGAGGAAAGCCTGTTGGACCCTTGAATGACAACCTTAACCACGGCCACTTCAGTCAACACTGTGCCCAAATTTGCTTTCCAAGAGGACGGTAGAAATCGGCAAGGTAGTGGCACCAGGACCCCGCTCCAGCCAGCCTCCCTGGGCTGGACCCCATCAACCATGCTACCAATTCAATGCATCTTGCCGGTCTTTTCTTAGCTGAAATCCTGTCTAGCTTTTGGGGGTGGACTGGAGAGGGCACAGCCTCTTAGCCCAATAAACGTGCTCGCACACTTCTTTAGAGAGACACATTTCAATACAGATAAGAGACCAAATTAAAAAAAGAAAGGAAAAAGAAACCTTTTAGTTTTTTTTTTAAATCAGGGGTTTGTTTGGGCTCCAAAGTCTTCATCTCTGGCGCCAGGCGCCTCATATTTCCCTCCACAATGTGGGCGCACCATCGTTGAAAAGCTTGGCGAACCAGAACATCGGCCAGCCTGGTTATTTGGGGCGTGGGGTGGGGGGGGTTGTGAGGAGGCGTGGGAGGGGCAATCAGGACAGGGTTAGAATTTCAAGCTGCTCGTCGCGGCAACTTGGAATTGGATTAGCGCTCGTCACCTTCACGGGTCCTGTTGCCACGGAGAGCCGCGCCTCAGAAACGCCAGAGAGAGATGACTACAAAAGGCGGGTGCGATGTGTGATTAGCTACACCCCCCCTAAGAGCCAGCTGGCTGAAAGAGGCGACCCTGCGCCAGGAGGACAGAACGGGGACAGGTTGCAAGAACACTGGACAAAACCGAAAGGCCGTCTTCAGATGCACAGCAAGCATGAGACATGCGCTCTGGGGGTGAAGCCGCAAAGCCGCTAATAATGCACAGGTCACATGACTTGTCATAGCCACACCCCCCTTCTCATACTCATGAGAATAAATGTCCGCTTCATTGAATCTCAACGTACTTTCAATGTGAGATTGTATTATAGATTGAACATTAATGTTCCTCATCCACCATTTCCACATTCCTTCCACGTCCTGCCACTCGCCTCCTGTGGATTTATCTCCAAACACCACAGAGATCTACAGGTGATGCGCCTTCCTCCAGGAATTGTCTAACGATGTTTGTCTTCCACGTTTCCTGCATGTAGCGAAGGAAGCGAAGCAGGGCCCAGTGATCTGGTGTGTCCCACCGAATGTCAAAGCCAGCTCTGCACGCAAAGAAAGCGGTTATGATTGTTACGGATACAGATACTTTCTTCTGCCATAACTGATTTTAACACAATTAAAAATACCGAATCCACCCACGCGCTCAGTTTCCTTACTGTTCCCCGACGAATGCGTCTCTGCTTTCTGACCCACTGGGGAGCCTCATCGAAAGATAGCTCTGTGTTTAACATACGCAGACGTGGTCCGCTTGCGAGAGTAATATAGCATCCAATTAAGGAGATATTCACCAAGTTTGCGGTGAAGGGCGAAGGCAGGGGGTGGCTACTGTTTAACCCGCTGCAGATGAGCCATAAGGAAACGCGGTGCCGCTATTCCCTGCTCCAGCGTCTGGCGAATTCATGCAAATTCTCCTTCACAGCGCTGCTTAACAATGACTCCACGAGCCAAGAACTCCAGAGGTTGCACACGTGCCGGCTGCATGCTCTGCTTCCCCTGCAGTCCTTAAAGTTGCAGTTAGGGGAGCTGGTGTCTCTGATATCACCCATTTCGTATGTGCGAGTGAGTATGCCCTGCGATGGACTGGCATCCATCCACGGGGTTCCCCCTCTTTTCTTGGATAGGGTCCACGTGAAAAGCATTATAGAGGGATAGTTGAAAAAACTCACTTCTTCAAATATGTATCCGCGCACATGCATAAACAATAAATAAAAACAACAGGGAATGAACCACCCACAGCTGAGAAAATCCGCACAGCACACAGAACAGGGAATCATGGGAATAAAAAAAATCTATATGTTTCCTTATGGGCACCGTATTGGTTTATTGTAGTTCTTGGAATATCCCAGTTTCTGAACCCTGCATTTTTATGCACACAGTAAATATTTTCAGGTGTTTAAATTAAAATAAGTTATTAAGAAATGATTTCGACAAACGAGGAGGGGTGATGAATATGAAGAGATGGGCAATAAAATATGGAGGGATGCAGGGGTGGGTGGTGGGTGAGGGGGGGGCTCAAACCTCAATGTTAAATTGATGGGAAAATAGGAACAAGTGGCCCACGACCCGGTACTGGGGCCTGAACGTGGCGGATGGGATGGATAATTAAAAGCATGTGGAGACGTGTAAATAATCGAGAACAAAAAGAGTGAATTTCGCTGCCGCTTAGCTGCCCTGAACTCAGCAAGCGCCAAGTTTCTGCAGCTGAAAGGCGGGTGCGGGGGATGGGGGT
>JABFEA020000028.1:37947-61862 GCA_019775915.2 Cyphomyrus plagiostoma
CCCCCCCCCCCCCCCCCCCCCCCCCCCCCCCCCCCCCCCCCCCCCCCCCCCCCCCCCCCCCCCCCCCCAAAATTAACGTAATCCTGTTCACAAGCACCAAACAATGGGAGGCAGGCCGTCACACAGCTAAGGCGCTGCCATTAACGGTGCCCCAGTACATTTTGCGTGGCCTGTTGTGAGAAGGGACGATGCCGGTCGGGGCCCATTAAAGGGTCATTTTTCTGCAGTGTGCTGAGCGAGGTGGTCGGGTCAAGTCCAATTACCAGTGCGAGCATCACTTTAGAAAGGACATTACAGTCTGCATTGTTTGTGTCTGTGATCTGTCACCCAGAGCAGCTTCCTGGACGCACCGGGTTCCGGAACTTTTGCCAAATTCCTGCAGCTCCTGACAGCGAAGGGGACAGACTCCATCTGTGGCTTTTGCCATCGCGATGGCACGTGTGAGTAGGGCACCCAGAGACCATTTTTTCCTCTATATGTTTTTGGACGTCATGGTGCTGTACGAGTGCAGGGGTAACTCGATTACATAGAACTGTAGGAAAATAGGATGATTTAATAAGAATGGGAAGAATGAGTTAGAAGCTATTTTAATGGACTCTGTGTATGGCAAGGGGGGTTAATCCTTTGTTTCTTCAAGGCCAGAATCTGACCTCTGTCTTTCCTAATATCAGACACGGGCATTACTTTGAGCATTTTGCACAATGCACACGGCAAAAAGTACATTTGTCTGCAGAGGTCTGCTAACCATTAAGAAATTAGCAATTTTATAGTAATTATTATTTTTTTTGTCAAGGTCACAAGTTGCAATTTATCTGTCACACCATTCAGTATGTGGTAATTAAATAGCATAATTACAGCTCTGGGTCCCCTCTCCCGTCGTCTTTAACAAAAAACACATTTTTAAAATCCGCAATCTGAAATATATCAGAACAAATTCTAAATGCAGAAATATTCAATGGCACCAATAAATAAACAGCAGGCAAGGCAAGCCACGGCACGTCCATGAGAGCAGGGCGTGACAACAGCGGGGTAATGGAGGTGTTCTGAGCCGCGATTGGCTGTCTTCCTGTCAATCACGCTCAGGTACGCCGAACAGCAGAGGAGCTCAAAACCCTCTTCCTGGGCCTCTAGCTGCACACCGCCAGCCAAGCCATGCTTGATTTGCCCCCGTCCAGGCAAGACACTCCCCCAGTCCAGCTCGACCCCCCCCACCCCAGCCCCGACCAAGATTACACGGTGCACCAAACCATCTGGCCCCCTTGGCCGCTATGGAAACCAGGTCGGTTCTGAGTAATAAGTGAGTGTTTGGAAAGAAAGGTCGACCACAGGTATGCAGCGTGTTAATGAGTGACAGACCCAAGGCAGCAGAATGGGAGGGGGGGCGGAGGCTGCTCATCGCACTGCGTTGCCTCACCGCAGCCAAGAACAACAGCAGGGGGGGCGGGTGTGGTCACTCATGGGGGGTTACTATCCTGCACAGCTCAACGGGTGGGGTTCTCAATTTCTTTGTTGCAATGAAAATTACATGGAAATTGGGGGTGGAGGGTGGGACATCTCCAGGCAGGGGGGGGTCCCATAAATATCTCCGGGCCTGGGTGCCGGTACCAAGAGGGGGAGCTAGCCAGACCTGCTGCACGGAACAGAATCACTTGGGTGGGGCTCTGAACTTGAAGACCTCCTGTGGAGTGTCACAGCAGGACATCTGGGACGGCCCCTGCGTTCAGTTTGTAACTGCATAACAGAGAGGGGAAATGTTTGCCTAAACCCCACTAACTCCTCTGTGAAGCAATGCATGATGGGACACCCCCTGCACTGGTTTAGTTTAAGGAACACTTCTGCTGATTGGATCCCTTGGCCCTGGGGCTTGACGTGAACACTTACGACAGACACACAGCAATCCTCCCCCCCCCACCCCCCAGAGCAAACAAATCACGGGGGAAGCCAATTATACACACACAGATGCAGAGGATGCTGCACTGAGATTGAGCTGCAACCATGGAAGGATGCACAGTTCAAGGTGTGGCTGTTTCTCCACGTAGAGAGGAAGCCATATTGCTGTCCCCAGGCAGGTATCTGTCAGAGACATCTGAAAGAGCTACATACCGTACATTTGTTGGGCTTCTCGCCGGAATGGACGCGCATGTGGATGAGCAGCTTGTAGCGGGCGTTGAACGGCTTGAAGCGGCGAGGGCATCCCGCCCAAAAGCAGGTGAAGTCCTCTCCCTTACGCTGGTCCACATGTTGTTTCTCGATGTGTCTCACCAGCTCCTCCCGCTGGTCGTACTCGGCGCTGCAGTCCGCCCAGCGGCAGCAGTGCCCCGTGCCCAAGTCCTCAGCTTCAGCCTCCTCCTCCTCTAGCATGGGGCAGGGAGGGAGGGATGGAAGATGGGAGCTCTGCCCTGGGGACAGGCAGATCAAAGGCAGCTGGGCATAGCCCAGGAGATCTGCCGGCAACTGCTGCACGTGCCGGTGGGAGTGGTATGGAGGCGGGGGCCCCTGTGGTGGGGGAGTAACCTTTAGGGCAGCAAGATCCAGCTGCCCAGATGGAACGATGGTGCAGCTGTTGGGCAACTCAGGCTGGCACTTTGTCGAAGGCACCAGTGTGCCAACCTCCTGTGGTAAGACCTGGGGCTGGACCACCATGTTGGACAGAGGCGTGCGGCTCTCCGGGGCGCCCTGCTCCTCAAGCTGTTGCATGCGGGCACATTCCGCCTCAGGGCAAAGCAGGAGAGGGCCAGGCATGGGACTGGGGGAGCCGGGGTGGCCCAGGGTGACCTGGGGTATGCAGCTACCCCGGATGCCCAGAAAATGGCCGTACACCTCAGACTGCAGCGGGGAGAGGCCGAGGTGGGACGAAGGGGAGCCGCGGGAGCCGTTGATGTAGGCCACTAGGGAGGTGGGGGAGGTGCGGATGATGGAATTGAAGTCGACGCCCATGCCGTCAGAGAGCGGCGACATGGATAGCGCCCTCTTCTTGGAGCGGGCGGAGTGGCGGGGGCTGGGGAACGGCGAACTGTCCCCCTTGAAGAGGTAGGCGGGCAAGGAGGTGGAGTTGGAGATCGTGCTTGGCCCGGATGCAGCGCTGCCGAGGGGCAGGCTTGGCAGGTCGGGGCCTTCGCCTCCGCACTGGGGGGGCTGGTGGGCAGCCAGGGGGGGCAGCACACGGTAGCCAAAGGGCCACTCCTGCCTGCTACTCAGGGTGGACTGGCTCTCGGGCAGGCTGAGCGTGGTGGAGACCAAGGAACCCCGGGACATCGGAGACCTGTGGGCCAGACAGAGGGGAGGAAGTGGTGAGGAAGTCCGCATGTAAAACGTATACAGGTCTTTCTTATATCACCTTCGACGTTATTTGTGCGCGCGCACACTCATTATCACGTCTGCCAAGTCAACAATTACCCGCTTTGCATACATAAAATAAGGTGACCACATAATCGGTTACAGTGAGGAGACTTTGACCTGCTTCAGTTTTTACAGACTACTTTGGGGCTGCTGCAATAACGCCCCGATGCAATCGCGATTATATGACGCTGACTTTTCGGTCCTATACGGACGCTATTTTACTTGCGCTCACAGTTTGCCAAGCAGATTAGTAGTGCGCCTAAAATATTAATGAGATGCGTATTGTGACGTCCAAAAGTAAGTATAAATTATCTTTACTCGGTTAGCGGAGCAGGCCACATGCTGCTGTTTTGGTAAGTAGCCGAAGCCATTAGCAGTGAAGTGGCGGTGAAGAAAGGGGCAGCTCAGCAGCCACAACAGCTTTTGAACGAGGAGATATTGTGGATGAACAAGGCGTGGTGAGGTGGTACTTTTTGCAGTTTCAAGCCCAGAACTCTTATTAAACTTAAGGATTCGCCGATTTTATTCGCATCACTAACGTTTGGCTGTCAAAATACACCTTTCCTTTATATCTTAGGCACACTATTAATCTGCTTACCAAATTGTTGGCGTAACTAAACGTCTGTATAGTACAAAAATGTCGGCGTCCAGACAAACATTTCACCCGTCATAAGGCAGCATCTTATAGTTGTAGTTAATTAATCCCCATCTGCAAAATTCTCATTCTTAGACACTGCAAACCATGGTCACTAGAAAGACACAGTCAATGTTCAGTAGAGGCGGAAAGTTCTGGTCCAGTGAGGCAAAATCCAGATCAACATTTTGTTTCAACCAACCGATTCAGTAACTCAGTGACTGTGACTCGTTATACTTAACTGGCCTAAATTTTTACTTCCTGGACCTGAACGTTCCACCTCTGGTGTTCAACTTCCCTGGAGAAGTCATGTTTAAAGGATTTATGGAAGACTGGGGACAGTTGATGAGCAGGGTGAGTTTAGTTTTGGTTGGTATTTTTCATACCCTTGCTCTATCCTGTAGGTATGGTGTGGTTTGGTACGGTGAACTGTATTTGGACAGAATTTTCAAAAGCAATGCTATTCCAGTTTTTTAAAATCATGGAATTTTGCTTTATCATTTATCCCACATGATAAGACTTAAGACTTTTTACACATTTAAATGCCAAGAAAATAGTGCCTTTATCTGTTACAGGGAATGATTGCGCATGTTCGTAATTCATGTCTTTGACCTGACTTTTGTTGAAGTGTGTTAACAGCAGAAGTGGAAATTTCAGATCAAGGGAGTACAAATCCAGATCGAGATTTTGTTTCAACCAACCAGTTGAGTATAAAGAGACACAGCCACAGAGCACTCAACTGGTCGGTTGAAACAAAATCTCGATCTGGATTTGTACTCTCTGGATCTGGAATCTCACCTCAGGTTAAAAGTTGACCATGTTCAGCAATTGTACCCAGTCCCTCCCCCAAGGGTCTAATAGTTGGAGTGACTGATCTGCTGGGAATAAAACCAGCAATTTTCCAGACACAGGAGTCTTAATCCTCTGAGTCATATACCTCTTCTGACGAAACAAAACATGCTCAAATGAAGTAATTGGACCATATTTTAAAAGCAATGATGTTATGCTCTGCTTGCTCATCATCATGAGACCCCATCAGGCACCTTTAAGGCATAAAATGCTCACAGCACATGCATTTCTGAAAAGCAAAATGTCACTGAAGTATGGGGAGTCCCAATTATAATAGATATCATACATAGTGTGACATAGTGGAGCGTGCACCTTATCTTTAGTGACATTATGTGTATGTTTAATGAGATTGCTAAATGAAACAGTTCTTTAAAGGGAACTTTGTATTGTTTTATGCATAATCTTAGGTTTTTGAACCATTGTAAATGTTCAGCAAGATACTCTCATGTTACAATGAAAATAAGCACTACAGGATGCAGTGTGGCGTGTTTCTGCTACATTTGTGTTTGACAAATCATCTTTTTCCCATTAAAAAATAATTTTCAATGTTTCAAAAATAAATGTTTATAAATAATTTGAAATAAGTAAATATTCTGAGGTTTTGTTCAGTGTTCAGTTTATGATGTTTTTAATTTAGATTCCTGGTTTAAAACTGAATTTGTGTTTTTACGGACCCGGAAGCTTAGACCTGACTGCCCAGCTCTTGTAACGGACTTGCTCTCGGCACCGACTGACCCCCATTGGGACTTGATCTTGACTCTGACTTGGGTAAGATTCAAACACAATACTGATAACGAGATTTGCATGGAAGAAATACTACACTCAAAACAACAACATAGCTTATTCAAAAAAAGTATAATTAAGATGCTAACATGGAGGATATAAAACATTAAAACAAAATGCTAATGGCTAACGTGAAGGAGGAAATGCTAGGGTTCATTGCTCTAATTTAAACCTAATGGTTTTATTCTCCACTGCACCCTAACGGGAACCAGCTTCGTCCACACTTGAGTGCTCTTTGGATCCCATCCACCAACTCTTGAGATTTTTTACATTCCTCTAACATTGCAGAAATTTTTCCCCAGGGGAGGGAGTAAAGATTAACGTAAAACAAACACAATTCCTCTTGAGTTATGTAATTTGAACGGAAAATGGCTGTATCATTCGACAGACACTTGAAATTACTCCTGAACGGAAAATCAAGAGTGATGTTTCATGAAGGCACCTGTCATTTATAAATCAGCCCTTTCAAGACCATTAAAGATGGTGGAAGTCACTAAGCACTTGAATCCCACTTGACTTCCAGGTTTAGCGTCATGGAGTGTGAACAAATCTCTTTGTGGTGGTACTGGGAACAAAAGCAACTTTTCTCTCATCCCAGTCGCTCTCACCAAAAAACGTAAGCTGGCAAAGTTATTTCCAAGTACAGTACCAAATATCTCACAATACTTTGCTTAAATTTCAAATAACATTCTGCTGTCGTGTATGTTAAAAAGCAGTTGCAGGATGTGACTAAATGGTTTCTGTTTTTTCACTGCTTTCTAAAAAATGTACATAACTCTCCTGTTGAGTTGAGTTAGCATGTCTTAGTAACTGTGATAAGTTTGGCTTTTTATATTGGGTAACATTTTTCGTAAAACATAAACACACTTTGCCCCAAATCCTAGGCCTGATACAGATTTATTTAAATTCAAATACAGGATCGATGAGTCTGGTTTCAGGCGGGAAACACTGCACAAAAGGACCTCGCACAGATGGACGGTACTGAGCAGCTCAGAGCTGTTATTTAAAACCAAGGTTACAGGACTAACGTACCAGAATCGCTGCTGCATAGTCTACTGCACTGGGGATTCTGGAACTCCAAACCCCAAAAGATAGAGACGGGAAGCATTTTTCCTGCAGTGGATGTGTTCTGCTGCATCAACAAAAGCTTGTTTGAAAGGATATTGATAGTATTGCACCCTTTACCTCTCAGATAAACTGCAGACAGGTATAAATCATCCCTGCGCCTCAAACTTTTGACACTGGGTTGCTTTGATGGCTGGCAGGGGGGCATAGCATCCTGCTTGAAATATTTAAAGCCCCCAGCCATTTACATTTAGGATGACTGCCTTGGGCGTGTGTGATTTTCTTTTTGATGCCTAGTCGCTGCCTCAGTTTTCTCATACTGCTACCATACAACGTTAATGACTCTCCAGTCCATCGTCTCCCAATCCGGTCCTCTCAGAACCACAGCTGGTCCATGTTTTTGCTCCCTCTGAGTTCCCTGCCAACCGGTCCACATTGTCGTGAACTGTCTCTGGGTGCCCGAGGACCGGATTGGGAAACAGAGCTCCAGTCTATTGTAGAGTAGCCTGTTGGCAAGAACATTTTGTCTTCCTGTGAGTTTGTTAGGTTGTTGTGACACGCTTCAATTTTGGAAAGGGTGACACATAAAATTTATTAAACTGAACCTACTCTCAGAAGAGTGTCTAAAAAGAACAATTTTATAACAGGGTCTTCTGGACTAATTCCACCTTGTGAAACTCAGTCAAAAGCAGAAGGAGGGTTACAGGCATCTAGAGGGTGCCGAGGAAGGGAGGATAATGTTTCATTTGTTTGAAAAGTTTATGGAAACAAAAGCGATAAGTGGTGAAACTCTCCCCACCCTCCCCTCCCCCCACCCCCGAATAAAACTCTGTATTTCTCTGCTGTTGACAGCCATTGATACATGTTGAATCCCACTGGTTTTTGTCTTTCAGTGAAGCAGTGGGGGTTACGTAGATATAGAGGTAGGCACCACAGTGGTAAGACAAGACAGGCTGACCTGGCATCAGTGTAGGGCGGGGCCAGGCCGGCTCGATGGCAGGGTGGGGCTTGAGGACCCGGGGCACCGAACTGGGACAGAGGAGAGACCACCATGGGGCTGCTGGTCACCACCAGGTTGGTGGCTCCAAGTGATCTAGGTGTCAAGGAGCAGGTTCCAGCATTCCCTGGGGAGATTGAGGACACCACAGAGTGTGACCAACACTGAGCTTATTCCAGTGTAGCCATTCATGTTAACTCAAGGGTACGGCATCAATCCCCCAGATCTGACGTGTAAAAATAATACGTTAGATTTATGCAACGCTTTTCAAAACCAAAAGATGATGACAATATTAAAAAAAAAAAAAAAACAGAGTAGGGCGAACTGGAAAGCTTTACAGAACGGATAGGAATTGAGATGACATTTGAAGACTGGGAGAGAGGGGGAGTTACGGGTGTCACTGGGAAGGGAATCACAGAGACCAGGAGCCGCGAAAGAGGTCACCAAGGCTGTGGAGTTTGGAAGGAGGAGGAGAGACAGTGAGGGGAAGACTGATAGAGCAGGAGAAGATCGGAGAAGTAGTTGGAGCAAGATTACTGAGAATTTCGATTCAATGCATCGGTACGCCCCCCCCACCCCAATATGCATTAGACTCATTCTCTATTAGGGTTGCAAAACTCTAGAAATTTTCAGTTAATTCCAATATATTCCCGGTAATTCTCATGGAAAGTTTCTAACTTGGAGTATTTCCGAAACTCCGCAAATTAACTTCCCATCGAATGGAAAGTTTCTGGAAATGTACCACCCCTTTGTAACCCTATTCTCACTTAAGACAGTGCTAGACCCTTTTGATCATGTAAGTGGTGGAATGAGTGGAGGATACAACGAATCTACCAGCACCTTGGAACGATCATCTCCGCCGCTCAACCTCAACAGTCGGACTTGACTGCTATGAAGCGTACGTGAAGCTGCATCAGAAGTTCCATGCTCAACTCAGGGTCAACCTACCCAACCTCAGCACTATGACCCAAGCTCTTCCCTAGCCATGCATTTTGTTCATGGCATTTATGTGACCACAGCAACGCAGGTGAAAAAAAAAAAATCTGCGCTCTGGAAGCTCCCTGCTCTGACTTCCCAGCACTTGAGAAGAGCGCAGTTCTGCTTTCCCCGTGAGAGAAACGTGGGTGTCCTCACATCCTCAGCCATGCTTTCTGCTCCACTAGCCACTAATCGCTGCTTTTCATTGCCCCTACTTTGCCTCCATGGTTTGTTTGGGGACAACTTTATGCCTGGTTAAATATCGATAAATACAGCATAAGTACATAGGGACAAGCTGTAGTGGGTGTGGTCAGGAATGGGGGCGGGGCATACAAATCAACCCCTCCGCAAGCCAGGGGGTCAGGGATGCAACAAGGAACACAAGATGTGCTACTGCTGCATGTCTTTGGGAACTGAGGCCAAAAACATCATGTCAGGACCAAGAACCATTCTTGGATGATTCAGTTCAGGAAGTGTAATTGCAGTGTGAAACTTTTTTAGAACAGCTACTGCAGTTGAAAGTCAATTTCTCACAGAACTGAAGAAGGGGAAGGCAGGACGGTTTTGTTGGGGTTTCCTCTTCTGATTTAACAGGGATTGAGAAGGAAAGGGGTCACATGACATCATAACACAAAACACAGAGAGGCACCAGGGAGGGAGAAAAGAAAACACCCGTTTCTATAAACCTTGGAATGAGGCAGAGGCAACTGATCGATCCTCACAACTCAGGGCATCCTGTCTCCGGGGTACGCCGTGGCCTCTCTGTCTTCACGGTCAGCAGCGGGCATAAAGGGGTTTTTATGTTCCCTCTGAGGAATGGCAACGCTGAGTCATTTCACATGAAGATAAAACTCAAAACCACCTTTTCATTCACCCAACGTGATCGATGAGGCAAAGAGCAACATCACACCAAGGTTAACACCCTCAACCCAGTTCGATAAACGGTCTGTCCATCAGCTTAAGGTGATAATCCGCAACCTCTGCCAATAACTTGGCACCGGTCTCATGTTTTCTTCAGAATGCAAGTTAACGCTCATGTGAGTGGGATCCGCAGTACCTCCAGGCAGGGCTGGGTGACTTCATTCTAGCACATTCCTGCCATTGCGAAGCCACAGCAGTGCTGTGGAGCTGGCGTGAGGGGGGCTCAGGTTCAGGCTGCTAAAGAAACTTAGCTCAGCATCTTATCGCCACTCACATAAATCACCAAACCAAGAGTAAAATCAATTTTAAAGCTACATGAGTATTTAATTTACTTCTTCCCAACTAAGCTGCATGAGGTCACTATTTAGCCTGTTGCGCAACAAAGCCATGAACTCAGTGGTGACTCCGCTCCTCAGAAATAAAGCAAAAGTGAAGTGAAATCTGATTGGCCAGCTGTTGTCAAGGAAACAAGTCCCCAGGAGTGACCCAAAGAGTGAACGGCTTGTTTTTTTTTTCCCTCAACAGTTTGAGGTCCCTTGCAGTTAGTGATAAAACGGGCAGGAGTTCAGGCAGGATGACGTCAATGCTGCCTAATTCATTCCCATGATGCACCACATGTTCATCATTGGGAACCTCCTGAAACCTTGACCAGCTTCCTGGGTGACCATTTCCAATCCTACTGCACCTCCCCCCCAGCCGCAGGAGATTCAGACATTCTCCATCCCATTTCCCAAAGCTTATATGTCCATAACACCATCTTGTGCCTCTTCCTCAATCTTCTTGGATCCATTCTGTCCTAGGCCCGCTCGGCCCGGCTAAATTTGTGTCGGGAGCATTAATACTGAATCCTTGTCTTTTGGCGTAAACTTTAAGCTAACAAGATAACAATCATTTATCTGCCCGCCCACCCAGTCGTCGCAAAAGGCCACTCGCAGATGCAGACTCAACGTGATTGCCTGTTACGGCTGCCTGTCAGTCTCCATGCATGTCCTTAGCCTGCCTAAACCTCTCCATGGCAGTGCTTTATTGATACGTCCCCTGCAGTTGCCCATTACAATAGCGACATTCGTTGAGTGGCTATTTTGAACTGTTATTATAGTCTTTTCATAGCTTAATTCTCACATGTGGTTCAGCAAAGCATATGGAGGTAATTTCAGGTCAATTATTGACTGTTTTCCATTTAGGTTTCCATGGCAATGGCAGACATACTCATACAGTATGCTATTCAATTTTCTACACAGTTAAAAGCATAATAAAGCATCCTGAACCAAAGGTGCTTTTTGGCAATATAACCTGCAAATGAGTTCTATTGAACAGCCTCATGAAGATACTTAACACAACGACACGCAGATATTTTTGTCACCGGATGCTAATCACTTTAGCTCATCCCAGCACAGTAATGTTTTGGCATTATGTCTGGCAAAGCTGACAGGATCGGCTGATGCTTAGCAAGTGCTAGGGAAAGAATCCCAGCTAAAGGTCACTTATGTTCCCCCTCCCATTATGTCTACACCTGACCATAATTTCCAGTTCTGTCAACCTATAAAAATGCCCAGCATATCTGTCTGCTCTGTTGATAATTGGATTAAGGCCTGCCCACACTGTAAATGCAAAGAGATCAACTTACATATGAACACATATAAGATATCATGGTCAATTTGTATCACAATGACTGACAGCTAAATACTAGCAAAATTGAAATATAATGTTTCACAATACATTTATCCAAAATCCAGTCTCTTGTCTAAAGTAATTTAGAATGTTACCCATCAGACAGATATTTGATTACAGTTGTTTACGTTTTTTTCTTTTCTTTTCAAATGTTCAGCAGTATAATCTTCATGAGATTTGAACCAGCAACCTTCTTGTTCCACGGTTCTGAAGGGAGACGTACCTTTAACCCTTCCTTCAGAAAAGTTGGGCAGGAGGTCCTGGTTGGAGGAGGAGGTGCTGGGGGAGAGGAGATGGGCGGGGGCCTGTTGCCGGTGTGGCTGGGGGGTGCCGAATCCGATCTGCTGCTTTCCTGCAGTCAGCGCCTGTTTCCGGAGACTGAGGGCAGGCAGCAGCGTGGAGCTCTGTCTCTGTGAGTAGCCCCTGGAGCTGGTGTGACTCACTGCAGGGCTGTGGAGGCCGTGATGACCGGGACTCCCAGCATCCACCCTGACGGGAGCCGTCTGATGCCTGGCCATGGCGCCCATCGACCGGGGCACCGTGGCTGGGGAAACCACCAGGTTGCACACTTTCCCGTTCATCTCATCTGGGGAAGCACGGGCCGGTCCTGTGACGGTCTACCTGCGCCAGACCTTATGCCACCTATTCACACAGACAGGCATAGGTGCGGGGAAGTTAGAGTGTGCCCCGTGGAATCATGGGAAGGAGTGTTTCAACCAATGTGTGGTCATTCCAACTGCATCCTGGTTCACTGTTAGTATAATCCCCAATCAGAAAGGCAGAGGTAGTAACAGGCAAAGTGTATTCACAGATAATTATTCCATCTCTCCCTTTTTGGTTTACAGCTATCCAATCACATTTAAAGGAAATAAATCCATCCAATTCATATTAATTCCTTATTCACTTACTGATCCAGTACTGATCCAGGCTCTCAGGAAACACAGGCCAGAAAAAAAATGGTTCAGTCTGGACTCACTGCCTCAGATCTCACATGCATTACCCAGTTTGGAGTACCTGTCCCTACCGACAGACGACGTGTGAGAACATAGGAGGAGGAGGAGGAAGAGCAAACTCTGCCTGAGGGGACCCGAGGGGGCACCGTGTCACCCCAAGTCAAATCACCACTACTGCAGAATGTGCCACCACTTAAACTGGACATCTACCACAGCTGCCATGGTTTTCTACCAGATAAAATAATACAATAGCAATGTCCCCAGTACGAACCAGCAGGAAAATAGATATTTTGAACATGAAAGTTGCACAGAAATAAAGTAGTGTGTGTGTGTGTGTTTCATGAAGAATCAACGATGATTCGCTCTATAAAGGAAAGCATCCTACTGTAATGTATCGAACTCCATTTGGGTCTAAGATGACTTAAAATGCCCCCCATTAACTTACGTGACTGGTTCTATCCAAGTAGGACAGCGCTGTGCATTTTTTCTTTCTGCTGTGGTCAGTCGGGTAACGCTGCATGGTCAGGATCAGCATGTGGTCGCTAAACAGTTACCAACCACCATAAAGATTGCAGCCACTGACAGTACTGACAACACAGACGCGACAGTGAGTGAGACCCACCTTCCTGTTCGCAGGACAAGTACATTTCATGTGCCGTATTCCTTAAACGGCCTCTGTATGCTACAACGCATGCTGCCTCTTTGTATTACATTATACAATGAGGCCAAGGGCACGCGATTCTAAAACACATAATGGCGCAGACAGTACGTTCATCTTAAATTCGTTCATTAAAGTGCTCGCATTATTTCTTTGGTTCAATATTCGACAGACTTATTCATCAGAGTCACTTATTTGAACGAAATTCATCGCAAATACCTGAGATTAGTGTGTAATTTTGTGAGTCATATCTTCACTACAAAAAGTTTTATGTTGTACCATCAAGGTATGAGGCTGAGTACTGTTTACGTGCATAGCGCCGCCTAGTGCTAAGACAGCACAATTACGGTATCCCCAGTGAGCCATTCAATACCTTAAGGGCTTCAGCAATTCACACGACGACATAGGAGAAGCTGGGTTTAATAAATAAATAAAAATTGAAAACCAGAAAGTGAAAAATAAATCATTGCAAGTGAAAGAATCTGCACGTATGAACTTGTGCTTCACGATCGCTTGACTGTTAAACTACGCTATTTTTTTAAATTAATTGATGACATGAGTAATTAATGACAAGGCAGACCCCCAAACGGTTCTTTGAATTCAGTATTAAATCTTATAATACCATTTAAATTATGGCCTTAATTGTGGCGAATCTGGCAATGTCAATGAAGTTTTGATGTCTGCATGTGTTCCATAAGGAGTTACGTTGTTATCTGTTTCATGAGTACCTGACAGCACTGAGAACGGATTTTGGGATTTGTAGGAGGATGCAAAATGTATGGTTTAGGTCTTACTGTCATAGTCAAACATGTCCGGCCGAAACTGAATTACCGACCGTTGCTAAAACAGAGCGTGTCTGCGTTGCGTTGGAAAATATCATACGATAAAAGCCTGCAGTACATTCTTAAGAACTAAAGGAAGTCGAGTGACTAAGTTGAATTATTAACCACTTTCTGTTAAAATTCCGTTTAAGTTAAAATAAATGCTGAAACTTTGGGGTAAATAATTTTAGTTCTCATTCAAACATCAGTTTGACACATTTATTAAAGTGCTACGGCAAAAAAGAATACATTTTACGACATTGTATTTAAAATGCAAATAAATGGTTAAGAATAGGCATGTCTACGAGAATAACTTGAACATGACGCAAACGGCCAAGACGACCATTTAAGAAATATTTGAGAAGAGCGGCAGCTCCGTGGCAAAACAATGTTCGATCCAAATAGGCGATGGGTTTCTTTCTCTAGCAGAACATAATTCATCCAAGCTTACCTTGTTACACTATAACCACCTATGGAAAGGGATCACAGTTCTACTTAACAGACAGTTTTGCACAAATAAGTGAAGTTCTTGAGTTTGTTAGGACAGCCACACTTCTGTTCATATAATATATACAAGATTCACTGTTCTCTGTACAAGTCGCACTTACCTGGTAATCATGGTTATTATTTTAACAAAACAGAAATTCGACGTGGCCCGCAACCGCAGCGATCATGCCGTCCTTAAAACTTTAAAGTGTCACGTCTTGTCGTTCGCAGTGAGATTAGGTTGAATCGGAGTCGCTTTTCTCTACTCTCCTTTGGGCTGAAAGTGGCCAGTATTGGTCATCTAATGCAGCAGCATCATTAAAAGCAGAAGTAGCCAGACGGGTGCTCGGATGATCGCACGCCTCCTCTCAGTCTTTTGTCGTCCTTTGCTGCTTGAGTTTGCGGAGTAGATGTCCCGCTCTTACTTGCAGGCGCTTTGCGATCCTAGGCGCGTTGCTGGCAGTGCGCACACACGGTTCTGCTGTCATCGTCTCCAGGGGCGGGTAATCACTTACTCTTTACTTCATTCTCTTTTAAGTCCCGGTTGTAGACACCTGCTGTGTAGCGGGCGACGGCGCCAAAAGCTAGTGCATCGTTTTATGAACATACTCCATTGTAATGTGTGAAATCCTGTCCATATTTAAAAGCTGCTGTGAACTCCTAAGATATAATTATTGTTTTCGTCCGTTTAAAGTCCCCGTCAATTACTGCAATACATAGATTTTTTTAAAAAAACGTATTTATGAAATTTAATGAAGCATAGTATCAAACTTCGAAAAAGTATAGGTCTACCTCCACGTTATGTACGTCTATGACATTTTGGAATTTGCAGTGCATTAATGTCGATGATATAATGGGCGATAATATATTAATGATTGACTATAATGTTAGATTAATTATTAGACATGACATATTTACTTTGTTGCCCTTTTGGAATAACTGTATGCGCTGTTATCGTTCAAAATAGTTGGTGTTAGTACAACTAACCACTTTGGCACAAAAACTGAAGCAGGGATATGAACTAACAACCTTCTGGGCAAATATCCATTTCCTTAAATTGGTTCTTTATGCAAAGCTACGTCCGTAACATAAAGCAAAATCGACAGGAATGGCACGCTTATATGACAACATTTTTGCACGAACGATTTAATTGTAGCCGTGCTAAATCTAACGTTCTTGAAGCTACGGTTCCAAGTGGGCTTGTTAATAGAGTTATACCTGCAACGTTTTGGAATAGCCTACCACAAAAACGAGAACCGCATGCTACTGTAAGGACTTAACTGTTGATGTATAGTGTTGCAGGACATCGTGTTTACCTGAGGGAATATATTGTGTGGTAATACGTTACGGATTATGCATTTAGTATTTGTACCAAGAAACGTAAGAACTGGTGGAAAAACTGACATTGCCAACAAACGAAAAACAGATGAATCACCGGAATTGTTAGTGAAGGTAATTTGTTACTAAAACAGGTAACGCTGCATGGTCAGTGTCCGCATGTCGTCACAAAACATTAAATCACAAATCAATCAGTTTACGCAGTGTTTTCCTTTCTTCAATAAAATATTCATCCACTGATTTGTAATTCTTCACCGATGGCCCTTAGACTATTGCTGACGGCTGTACGGTCACCCGAAGCCAGCCGTAAGGCAGAGGATTCCCTAGACAGCAAACCAGCCCAGGCAGTAAGAACATACTGTCAAAGTTGTATGTTGCATACGCGTAAATAGTATTGACAGAAATGTCAATTTTCTTGAATCGACTTGTACAAAAGTTCGGATAATCTGAAAAAACCTTTCTGCAATGGGTAATAAAATTAACATGGTAGTAAAATATCTTTTGTTTATTGAATGGAAAACAGCTGCCTGGAAACGGCTTATGTTATTGTGAAGGTACTGCACTGATGATTTCGGTATTTTTACGTGCTTCGCTGGAGTTGAACAATACCATATTTGTATCTGGAGCAGGAAACCCCCAGAAGGGCACTAGATCGTGAGAGCATAAGTCTCAGTTTGCTGGTCAAGATACTTGGTGACACCCTGCTGGTGTGTGCTGGAAAAAAACACACCTTGGGTGCATTGCTCCTGTAAAAAAAATTGAGCTGTAAAATCAGTTAAGTCGTTTCGTGTCACTTCATATCAACGCAACCCTCGAAAAAACTAACGTATTAATTGCTGCGACGTCGTAAAGAGGTACCAGGTGCAGGTGAGATGTCGGCTGTCGGGACAGTTGCAGATATAAAGGTAAACCTAGTACTAACATCAGCTGGTCTCACTGACACCACGAATGGGTGAAAGAGCGACCATTACGCACCTGAACATGGCAACATACTAGATTCGTAATGGACTAGTGCGATCATGTGTTTAGTTCATGGCGAATCTGTAATTGATGGATGAATGGATGCTTTTTGGAATCTATTTTCCAAAATGAATTACAAGAGTAATGATTAAAGGTGATTCAAAAACTGAAGATCTTTTTCCGTTTAGTGACATGCTTTCAAAAAATGGGCAGAACCAAACGAAAGAACCAAAATGTTAAATTAACCAAAGTTCGAATCCGATACGAAAATGAATGCTAGAAGATCTTTCTTCTCGGTGTACATTAGTTGGTTTAATTTAGAAACCTCAGACGTGTTTGACTCAAACCAAAAATGTTCAGTGAAACTCAGCAAATTACGCATAAATGGGGAAAAAGCAACATTTAATGAGTAACGTCTGAGAGGCCGTAAAATACATTGTTATGAAGTGTACGCGCCAAGCGGCTGATTTTGGTTGCCTCGTATTTATTGAGGATCTTGTGCCCGGTTAACTCCTCTGCTTGTTTAGTGCGGGCAATATATCTCCGTTAGAGCGCTTAAAATGGCAATGTTTACGAGAAAGGAGATAAATTCTTTAAAGGGCAGAGTTTTTTTTATTATTTTTTTTTACGGAATGGCAGTGATGTTTGCTTGTGGTAAGAACAGATGTCATGAATTACACCGACTACAGAAATGGACGAGGGGGTGTTTCTGAGTCCTGGTATCAATTTCAAACCTCCGGTGGGTCCTCTTGTGCCGAAAACTTTTCCTCTGAGTGTCTTGGGATGAAAGAAATCGTGAGAGAAGGGGTTTCCTCAGGCGCCCACTGAGAACTATTCTATTCTTTAATGTGTATATGAAGAGGTGAAAGCACTTGGGAAAGATTATTTTATTTGTTGTTTCTTGAGACAGGAAGGAACTTTTTTTTTTTAAAAGTCCAGTTTTCCCTGTGCTTCTCTGGGGAATTTCTTTATAGGTTTAAGTGTGATGTTTTCGAAAAACATATTATTATTGCTGGAATGCATCTTGCTCTGAGAAATAACCTGGCATATTGCATCGCCGTGTTTTCATTGGACAAGGTTTTAGTTTGTAGGCAGGGGAAACGGAACAATCCGCCGGTTTTATGGGTGAGACTTGAACTGTCCCGAAATTTGTAAGGGTCGTCTCGAGGAAAGCCAGACTGTTATGGATATATTCATTCTTTGAAATTGTGTAGGCTCGTGTTGGCAATAGGAGAAAGTACTGAAAATCGCAAAGAACTGTGAGAAAAGTACAACAACATAACTTTAATCGATCACTACAGGAGGAATGAATGTATTCCGAATTGATTCTCCTTGTCACCCACAGTTTATTCTGTCCTGTACACTGTCAGAAAAAAAGTACCAAGCTGTACCTTTGAAGGTACAATTACTTGTGCCTGTGGCTGTACCTTCAAGGGCCTGTGGACTGTGTCCTAATAAGATAAAGTACTCTGATAAAACACTCTGATTTACATCTTGTATCATTAATTTTGTTTGTACTATGAGGAACAAAACTGTACCCTTTTTTTCAGACAATGTACTTTAGTAATCCTTTGCCGCACACTGGGATCATTTCAATCCAATTCCTTTAGGTCTCAGTCCTACTGCCAGCTCACCCCATAACCCTGCCTCTATGCCCTTCCTCCATAGCCCGTGTTCGGTCGAGAGCTGCTCGCTCTCTGCGGGCTATGCCGGCGGAGTTGTTTGTACAGAGCAGGCCCTGCTCCCAGGTTGGTATGGCGACCACATTGTTTACCCTACGGTGGTACGGTAAGGTAGTGGCGTGTGCCTGGAAACCAGGCGGAGAAACTCTGCCTTTGAAGGCGGGCAGAGGGGACCCACTCTATGTGCCCAGTTCTGAAACTGCTCACAATGACAGCCTGCAGATGCAGCATATAATCATGATGAAATTAAGCATAATTACGTAGCTCCGCATGCCAGTAAAGCCCTCCTTAAATCAATACTCTATCCCTGCTAAACGAATTCATTTTTTATAGGTCTGCGCGTGACTCTGTATGCCTGTGGTGTTTTTCCGTATTCACACTGTTCAGAGACGCAAAGATTCACCGATCATGCTCAGGCATACAGAAATAAAGAGCCACTGGGGGGAAAAAAAACACGAATGTCATAAATGGGGCCATTTGCTGCAGATGGAGTGGGAAACACAGAGGTGGCAGCTGGAGAAGCGACATCACAGTGGGCTGAACTGATGCGACAGAGAATGACTAAGTCAGGTAAGGCGGTCTTAAGTGCAGACCCAGGAATCATGTTAAGCGGTCAGTTTAAACAAACATACGGTGTAATTGTCCTTTCGTACTGTACACACCGTGGCTGAAATATGTATCGTTTTTGCTTTTAATGAGCCCCTTGCTGATGTGGCTAACTGTCAGAAGGGTCAGTGTGGTCACGTGACCCCAACATTCCAAATTATTTGTGTATCTGGTGGTGACACGGTTTCTCTGTGATTACCTTATTACGATCCACCCCCGGAGCCCGGGAGCCAGGCAGGCTGCGGTGAGTCAGCGGGGCCGGTCACCAGGATGCCCGGCTCTGTGGGGGTGGGGGGAGTGGTGGGATAGGAGGTTCAGAGTCAACATTGCCTGATCATGTTTTTTTTTTGGGGGGGGGGGGGGTAACAAGGGGTTTGGATCAAAGGTGTTGGATTCATCCTGACCATTTCATTTCAGCAGAACATTTTAACAGCAAATGTGTCAGGGACTGAACTAAGTGCCGGCATGCATTAAGAGGAACAATATCATGCATAAATGGAAGCACTGGTATCGCCCTGTCCTCCTGAGGGGAAGGTGGGCAGCGAGTCTGCACAGCACAGAGGTGCTGATGAATCAGCCCAAGCAGAGGCAAGTCAGAAACCTCCCATGGTCACGTGTGTGCAAGTGTGTGTGTGTGTGTGTGTGTGTATGTGTGTGTGTGTATGCGTGTTAGTGTGTGTGTGTGTGCACGTGTGTGTGTGTGCACGTATGTGTGTGTGTGTGTGTGCACGTGTGTATGTGTGTGTGTGTACGTGTGAGTGTGCACGTATGAGTGTGTGTGTGTGTGTGTACGTGTGAGCGTGTGTGTGTGTGTGTGTGTATGTGTGTGTGTGCACGTATGAGTGTGAGCGTGTGTGTGCGCTTGTGTGTTTGCATAGATCACATTTGGCTCTCAGAATGTCCCCAAAGTGCGGTAAATCTTGAAACTTGCTATCTTTTGGGGACATTTTTCGGGTCCCCATTTGGATAAGCTCAGTTTTATAAAGATCTGTGACTGCAATCGAAAAAGTAAAAATGACGCCAAAGACACCAAGAGTCTTGTATTTGGGTTGGTTACTTGTGGTTAAGGTTAGGGCTGAGTAGGGTTTAAGTTAAGGGTGTCGCGATAGGGATTAGGGTTTTTCCCACAGAAATGAATGGATGGTACTTAGACTCTTCTCTGCTTTGGCACCTAAGTGGTGGAATGAACTTCCCCTAGATGTCGGAACAGCTGAGTCATTGGGTGCCATCAAACAAGAACTGAACACCTGCCTTTTTGGAAGGGACTTGGATTAGCACTTCCAGGATTATACTCTTCTTAAAAAAATGTGGTACTTCACAACAGAGTTCCCAGAGTGATAGTATTCTTAACTGGGTTCCGTTGAACCAGTATCATAATGTATTCACTGATGAGACTTTTAAACACTTATGTAAGTTGCTCTGGCTAAGTGTGCCATATACTGTAAACATGTGTATGTGTGTGTGTGTGTGTGTGTGTGTGTGTGTGTGGAGTTTACATTCTTCATTTGAATGAATTGGTCAACTAGTGCCTCTAAATTGTCCAGTTTGTGTGTGACCTGTGATTCAGAGGTCATCACCCTGGGTCACCCTGCCTGGTGCTTTATGTTTTCCCTAAGATCAGTACAAGGCTTCCAGCCTGGGTTTGGGTTGTCCAAAGACATGTTGGAAAGTGCAGGACAACATATTGGCAAATATCAAAGTCAAGTATAGTTCATTTCCTGATACAGTAAAAACTATACAAAAGAACTGAATTGGAATGATGCATTGCAGGCCAGAGACATTTAAATGAAGTCTTCCTTTTTAAAGAACAACTGAAAGAGCCGTTGTAACAGGTGGTTAAGAAATAGTGAAATGTTTCAAACTTTAAAACTAAACATGCTGTAAAAGTGTCTTGTTCAAGTGCCTTAAGCATGATAAATTTGCTTGTAGAACAAAAACCCCGAAAGATGAATGTCAAGTCCTTAACAATAAACATTACGTGGAAAAAGTACTCTTTGGTGTGTAGCGACCTCTGGTGGAGATATATGATATATATTGTTGACATTTCGTTGCTTTAAATACTAACAGCAGCGTACATATTCCATTTAATATGAATGGTTAATACACAAGATAATTAACAAAAATTCGTTCATCCTCCAACCATTTTTCCCGGTCAGGGTGGCGGGGGCGTGGAGCCTATCCCAGGCAGCATAGGGCGCAGTGCTGATGTACGCCCAAAACTGGATAGCAGCCCACCGCAGGGAATATAAATGCGCACGCTCACATTTATAAATGATGGGCAATTTGGTAGGCGTTAGGCTCAAATGCCAGTTTTTGAATTGCGGGAGGAAGCTAGAGAAGTGCGTTCGCTACCGGGAGAAAATACTCTTCACAAACGTGGAGTGGAAGTAGAAAAGTACAAAAATGCTTAATAACAGAAATTGACGTTTAACATATCCGTAGATTTTCCGTGCTTTTATCACTTTTTAGTTTAAATTTCACTTATCCTATGAACGATACATTTTATTATTATTTTTTTTCAGGATTTTGCAGTAGAAGCTCTGGGTGTAACAGAGGCACAAATCAGTCCCCTGAAATTCACGTCTGTATGTCGACACGCCCAGATCACCCTTTAAATAGAACACGTACATAACGTAAGGAACATCTTCCGTCTGGTTTTTATATATAATTGCATGGTATAAAGATCAAAATATTCTTAAAGAAATAGGCCCATCTACACCCGCACTGAATAACCATAGGTATTAAAGCAAAATCAACATGTGCAAAAGCATGCATTTCATTTGTATGTTTAATTAATAGAATTTCTCCACCACTGTTGTCTAAATTAAATAGGCCTATAATAATTACAGTAAATTCGCGGACAGTGTTTGTAGCCGCACCAGCAGCTCGCAGCGCCGAGTGCTGCCGGACGCGCCTGCTCAGTGGACGCCGCTCGTGCAGTTTCTCCCTCCCGCACACCGTGTCCTCTACCGTGTGACGCAAAAGGAGGCGCTGCCTTTGCGGGACAAAAGCGGTAAGATCGCTGGCTATCCGGCCAAGTCTGACTGTGGGGAAAAATGTTTTTTAAAAAGAAGAATCTCCTGTTAAAGCGCAGATTATTTCTTGAGCATGTTCTTGGACACTTTAGCTTTGAATTCTGCAATCTTAGGCGCAATAACAGGCCCGGCGTAATTGAATGTACCTATATCAGTAAATGTTTAAGCGGTTTATGTATTTTGGTACTATTTATTTCTTAATTGCATCACTGGTTTGGTGATATTTTTTTGAGGCTTATTGCACCTCCGATCGTCCAAGACCAATGACATGACCATGTGGTGATAACGGATCGTAATTGTTCTCGGCGAGATTAAACTGTAGATGCGATTAACTAAAACTATAAATAGCAGATATCCGTAGAGTTAGACCATGCAGTAGCGAAACTTGCCCTTTTATCTGAATGTGCAATTTCAAAACAATCTGGCGACGATGGCATTGAGATTAAAATATATAGTAGCCATAAATGTGAAATATATTCGTTCTTATAACGCACTTGTACTGGCTGTTTCTGCACATAGTGTTGAATTTTCGTGTTTGTCTTGCCAAGGTCCTCCGGATTATTTCTGGCAAGATAATGTCTCTGTATCTGCCTAAACCCAGTGTATTCTGTATAGTCGTTTAATGTAATTGAACTGTACCTCTGCCCAAGTCCTGCAAATTCATTCGTTTGCAGGTGATTTAGGCCTGAAACGCGATGCCGAGTGACTGTGACATTAAACGACTGACTGATAGACGCGGTTTAATGAAAATTAAATAGGCCAGCATCGCGCATGTAAGGTTACGGATATAGATCCTTACGTATCCCGAAATTTTGTGGAAGTGAAAGTCTTTAACATCCGTTAATGGCCAAAATAAAAGGGACTGGATTATTACGGTTTGAAGTAGTACACAGTGTTAAATCACTTGCGGAAAAGTGTGACCAGGGTTCCCTGTTATGTCCCTTAAATACTTCGCTTTGTCCTGCATTTCCGGAGTCCCTATATGACCTTCGATCAGATATCAATTTTTAGCCATGGTTAGTCTATGTACTTTCATCTCTCTCTCGGTTTACTGCTTTTAAGAGGTGAACAAACACCTAAGCTTTGTTCTGTTTAAAGGCATTTGTTTCCCTGCGCGGGCACTGCGGAATACAGGAACGCTTTAAGAAGAAGACTATGCTCACCAACTTCGAGGCCCTGAGCTTTATTCTAAGAGGCTTAACTAGGAGCTGTTGAGGTTGATTTTATTTTTCTTCCATTAATTGTTTGATTGGTCACCCTGTTGTCATCAAGAACACAAGTCGATTTGACCTTACGCCCAAGTCTTAAGTAACATGTCAGAAGCTGAACTGAGGTCTAGAAACCATCCCGTTCCCTGGCACAGCTGGACCAGGGACTGGTAGCCATAAAATAGGGAACTGGAAATCTTGATTTTCTTGATCTTGGCAGCAATATTGAGCCTTGAGGTGTTGTCTCATCAGTTTAGCCTGGTTCTTAGAATATAACATCTTTGTATGGGTGGTAGGTGTGTGAGTGGTTGGTGTGTGAGTGTGCCCTGAGATGGGCTGGCCCCCCGTCCAGGGTTGTTCCCTGCCTCGTGCCCGTTGCTTCCGGGATAGGCTCCGGACCCCCCGCGACTCAGTAGGATAAGCGGGTTGGAAAATGGATGGATGGATATGGGTGGTAACTTATGGAATAGTTTAAGACAGATGTTGAAGATCAAGGATTTGAGGGTGTTTAATTGTAGTACTCAATGAGAGTAACTTAACAGGCCAGCAACCCATAAGCTATTGCAGATGGAGGTTGGGTGACAGTGGTCGTCTAGCAACCACATCACCGCCTGTCAGGTGGACACTTACTCTTACAGTGTAGTTTGGGCATATCTTTGAAGTGACTTGTTCAGTTGTGTTATCTGCTATGGGTGGGGACAGAGGTGACACAAACAGGGCGGAAACCCTGTGTGATTATGGGGCACGGATTTCAGCGGGGGCACTGGAACATGGTGGCATTCCGGCAACATGCGTCGTGATGAAACATGGCTAGACTGCTAAACTACTCAGGAGGACTCAGTGTATTCTTAATAAACCCTAACCCTAAACTACTCAGGAGGACTCAGTGTATTCTTAATAAACCCTAACCCTAAACTACTCAGGAGGACTC
>JABFEA020000028.1:71509-85633 GCA_019775915.2 Cyphomyrus plagiostoma
CATGGGCATAAATTTTAGGGGGCAAGGTGTTTTAACTCCCCCCAACAAACAAAACCATTCAACAAAAACCCCCTTAAATCCCTTAAATGGGTGGAAACCTCAAACCCCCCCCCCCCCCCCCCCAGGTGCCTAGCCCAAAGTTATGTCATTTTGTTCCCATTCTGATTAACAACTCATTAAACTGCTAAGAAACTTTTTGTGTTTCAATTTTCCAATAACTTGCCATATATTTTCAAAGTAAAATTCTTCCACGACCAGTGTTCCTGCAAACCGAAGTACAGAGGTTTCTTCCACATTAGGAATCAAGGTGAGGAAAGAACATGATAGATACTATAACTGCTGACAACGCAACACTGTACTGGATGATGGCCTGGAAGGTGGATGCATAGATTGATAGACATAGTTATACGTATGCTTATAAATGTACATATTCTGCCCCCAGATGGATTTATGGGGGTAATGTGTGTCAACTGGCACTGGTGACACACATTCCGGAGAACGTGTCAGGGTCTTGAGGACACCGTTTTAAAACAGGGATCAAACCAGGCCATCCAATTCTTTATTATGACAGCTCTTAGAAACTGGCACAGGGGTAAATACCCATCTGATAGGGAATGTAAATAACTACACCAATCTTATTCAATTCAAACATCACAAAGAATTAATCCATTAAATTGTATTGCAATTCAGTATCATTGAATTATATCATTCAGTATCAGGTTCAGTGTCATTTACTTTTCCATGTATTTTTTGAAAATTGTATCCGTAGTTTAATAACAGTTCAGTCAATGTACATGCATGCTGCCCTCTGCTGGTGACTTGAGATAAAATTCATGGCAGTCGAAAACAAGGCCACAATATGCGCAAAATGAATATGCGGACAAGCTTCTGAAACGCGCAAGCAACACATATTTTATGCTTAACTTACAGCTCGTTACCCACTACAGACCCGGGTAGGCGCCTTGGTTGAAACCAGACTCTTGCCCTCATTTAGGTGATAATCCCAAACAGACAATCACCTCGGCCGCTGCTCACTGCGGTGTTCGGTGACATCGCCGGAGCAGCAAGCGTGTTTGGAAACACCTTTCTGGATGTGATCAAGACCAGAATGCAGTTTGGATTGATCTTTCTGTGACCTGTGTGAAAGTCACTGGTGAAATGTCATATGCCTGGTTAGCCTTATATATATCTAATGAACTTTGCTGTGGGAAATATCATCAACCTCATTTCTGCATCTTCTGATCAGAAGTTTAGTAATCGCTTTTCCACGTATCTGCTGCATCCTCATATGCTCCTTCCTTGACCGAGTCTGGAAGCATCCAAGTACAAAAGCACCCTTGACTGTGCAGTGAAGATCATGAGATATGAAGGACCACTGGCGTAAGTACTAGAGGAAAAACACGCAGTGTGTACAAGTGACAAAATCCCCAGTCTCTGTTTTACTTGATCGAAAAGAAACAAAATGTTTCTGGATGGATCATGAAGTATGCAGAAAACTTGGGTACTTTGTGTGCGTATTAAAGAAAAATGCAAAGACAAGTGTAATTTGATGATAGGCAAACGAGTTCTTGAACACAAGAACACACAACAGCACCCTCTTGTGGTCATCGTATAAGCTTTTAGTGTTATGCACGCTTCTCGCCCAAGTGTTTGTAAAACATAAATGATGCATCTAAAACAAACAAATTAAAACATCATAGTAACCAAAGTACATTAAAGGCGCCCTATTTTACAAATGTTCACTATCAATAATTTTATTTTTGGGATCTACTACAATAGATTTACATGCTTCAGTGTTCCGAGAGCACATTATTTTTCTCATGCTATACATCTCTATTCACCCTCCATATGAAACACTGTGATAGAGATTTAAGTCCCACCCTTAATGAGCACGGTGTGCTCTGATTGGCCAGCCTGCCTGATCGGTCAGCTTGACCTACATGTTCCACCACTGTCTTGCAGTCTGCAGGCAGATCCTTGCAGGCAAGTGGCCAATAAGGATGGTGTTATGAGGTGACCTCACCATGTCACAGAAGTAAGGGCTAATATTCCTGTGAGCTATTTCAAGCAGATTAAAGAAGAGTGGTTTCTGTAGTGGCAGTCACTCCCTGTTGTGTTTAATTTGGGCCATAAAACTTTGCAGACCATTTACATGCATATAAAGCTGTACAACAAACTGGAAGAAAGGGACAAACTGGAAAAGCATGGTAATTCCCTGGGTGCGAGGCGGCTAAAGCCCTCCTCACGTATCTGAGAATTTCAGAAAGTTAAGAGGTCTTGTAGCATCTGGATGAATGGCGAGGTGTGTTGCATCTAGGCAAGGTCATTTGTAATGGTGACCACCAAGAATAGGAAGCCATCGATCCTCTTCTCAAAATCATTAGGACAGAAGTTGCCCTGACATCTGTCTGTTGTCAGTAAGATCTGATCTGTCCTGGTCTTCTCAGTAAGATTTGATCTGTCCTGGTCTTCTCAGTAAGATCTGATCTGTCCTGGTCTTCACACAGGGCCACCCTACAGGGTAGCATTGTGGAAGTTAATTTTTTTTGTCTGCTAAATGTTCTTCTCTTTATAGATTTTACAAGGAGACCGTTCCACGCCTGGCTGGTGTGTCTATGGATGTCGCTGTAGTGTTTGTGGTCTACGATCAGCTGGTCAGGCTTCTCAATATGGTTTGGAAGACGCACTGAAGCGTGATGGCAGCGCGGAGCATCTGGGAGCTGCCGCTTCCCCGAGGGACACATCTAGGAAGTGTTCTGTTAACGTCAAAGTGACGTCCGCCTTAGGCTGTGCTTTTTGCACAGCAATAAAAACTCAACGTAAAATATCATTCTGATGCTGCTATTTCATGTTATTCTAATGAGAATTAAGCCTCTGGCATATCCAGGTTTATTTATAGCTAAAAATGTTTACTCAGTAAATAGTAAGCACGGCTACATTTTTATGAATAAAATGAGTGCAGCACTCTGGGTTGTACCTCTCCCTCGCATGTCAGGTGGCTTGACTGTTGGAACTCCACTGTCCAGGGACATTAAGTTAAGCTAACTGGCGCCTCCGATCTCCCCATAGTATGTGTGTATGTGCCCAAAGATGGACTGACACCCCATCTAGGATGTTCCCCAGCCTTGTACCCTGTGCTGCCTGGAACAGACTCCAGGCCCCTGGAACCCTGTCCATAATAAGCGATTAGATGATGGATGGATGGATGGATGGATGAAAAGACCAAAGAAATAAAACTGATGTGCTGATGTATATTTTTTCTTGTGACAGTGGCATGATCCTCCTTTAACTTGATGGATATATGGCGTTTATTCATTTATTTGCGCTTCACTTACTGAAAGTACCAGAAGGACCATTATTCTGAAAAATTCCACCTGATGTGTTTGCTAGTGTGTTTCTCCTGCCTTAAATTTAAGAAGCTCGTATTGATATAGGCGTTCTTTGAATTAATTTTTCCTTCTTAAAATCTACAGTATTGGAGTTGTCTGACTATGAAAAATGCAACTAACCTATCCGTCGTACTCTTTTAAACTGGGGAACTATAGCATTCAGATTTAACGGACGATGAGAGCCTAAGGGTAACAGGTGCACCTAACGATTATATCACTTATCTTTAAATACGTTAATATTCAGTTTTGCCTGATTTAATTTTATTTGTGGCTAAAACGAGCGCAATTTAATGGACTATCGTTGAACTAAAGGGTACCCTTGCGTCTAGAATTACGGTTAGATTGTGTCATTGATGGCCATTTATCGTATTTTAATATGCATGATATTTATTCAATGTGCATAATTTTAACGCTTTGAGTCATTTATGGAAATGAGTCAAAATGTGTCATGGTTCCATAAAACCATTTCGATATACAAAACCGTCATCTTCGCAACGACTACATGGGTGACGTTTCAAAATATACCAAGAAATTAATAATATAACAATTAATTATAACGGACTCGATAATTTAGCTAAAGTAAGAATCGTGTTGCTTTCCCATTTAAAAGTATTTAAAACAGTACAGCAGATTAGCCTATAGGTAAAACAGATTTGATAAAAACATATTTAAATGTGTTAGCTGTATGATATTAACCGAAGATAATATGCCGTGTTTTTTATTTCTCGAAGGGAAAATCCAAACTGTAGGAGACAGATGGTTCCCAGTAGCGAAGAGGATTTGCTGATATTTTAAGCTGGTTGTGGCCAGTGCATCATCGCCGCGGAGAAGGAAAAAACCCGATCGGGAGTCATTTAACGGCGCATTTCGGCCCTGGGGGGTGGAGGCGGGGCTCGCCGTCAGTCCGCCGTCAGTCCACCGGCCGCAGCAGCGCCTTGCGCCACATCGTGCCCCGGCACGTCCACCTTCGGCTCTGTCGTTTTTACCCTCGTTGGATGGAGGAAAAAAGATGTCGGTGAGAGGAGGCGGAACGACCCGATTTTATTTTAATACCGTTTTGTCGCTGGCTCGGTCCCTGGCAGCGAACCGGCCGGCTGCCCTTGAAAAGGTAGGTGTGTGTAAATTGCTGGGTAGTTCAATTATATTTGCATTTCTTGTCGGGATTTTGACTGCACAGGCTCTTGCTGGGATTTAGTTAATCAGATGTCATCGCCATATAGTTATAGACAGCTAGACAAGCTCGCCTTTCCCCAGACCGGGGCAATGAAAGGACCCGGTTTCGGTTCTCTTACTTTTATATGTGTGAAGAATCAAATGTGATTAAATGTATTGCAATTTGCAAGGCCTGATCTGGTTCGGAATCAGTTTGCTGGCGGGGTGCTGATCCACTTTCTGAAGCGGCGCTTAGTCTTAGGGGATTTGGGTAGCCTAGTTATTTTTATTAAAGTACCTTAAAGCCGCTGCAAATATGTTATCGTTTCCCCCTTAAAAATCGGTATTTAAATAATTTTGAGATGGCCGTGATCGAGCTTGCGTGCAAAGGCGAGCGGCTGACCCGCTGGCTGACACCAGTGAAACTTCACTAGTCGATTGGGTGTTACTATGTGGTGCAGAATAACTGCTGTCAGAACATGGATTTTCTCCTGGGGTGACGGGGGTGGAAAAGGGCTATCCACGTGTTTGCCGATTTAAAGGAAACATTGGGGAAAAAGTTTCGCTTTTACTAGCGGTTGATGTTTACTAGCAGTTGTATTATAATCCGAACGACGAGCAGGTGCAGAAGCTGCAGTGCATGTGTCCCGTGGACCAGCGAGGGGTTTTCCAGCTGGACGAGCGGCGCCGGGTCGCCGTCATCGGGCTCGGTATCTTCCTGGTGGAGTCCGACCTGCAGGTGAGCCGGCGGCTCCTGATCTTGGCTCGATCGAACTGCCATGGTGCCAAGATGTCCCACTTTGCCACTTTGGCGTTTTTATTTCCCCGCAGCACAAAGATGTAATTGTTCCCTATCTGCTGGGTCTGCTGAGGGGACTGCCCCGGGTACAATGGATAGAGGACAGCACCCAGAGCAGGGGGAGAGGTACGGAAATCTGAGGCACAATAATCTCCAGTTCAGAAGTTTACATCTTTCTTTGGGTTTTAAGTCTCAGGCGGCAGATTTACCGGGTTTGCTTCAGAAATGCATATTAACGGCATTTCTTTAGAGTCACACATGTACGTTTTGAACCATGAGCATCACTAGATGTGTATGTAAGCAGCCCTTATAAGGGGGGTCTGGTGGGAATGGCTCGCATTAGTTGAAATAGTGTATGTTTCTTTGGGGGGGGCTAAAAAATTAAAGGGGTCTTAATAAATAGGCCTAACGACGCTCCTGTCTTGAACACACGGCTCTTCCTCGTCCTGCTGCTCAGCAACTCTCCCTGTCGCCGAGAATTTCTGCTTCTGCCTGGTGACCTTGCTGTCAGATGTGGCACAGAGAGACGTGGCGCTGCGGGGACAGGTCAGTCCTTAACGAGGGTGTTAGTGCCGGTGTGGGATGGCGGGGGGGGTTGGTTGTTTGAAAAGGGGCGACGTGTGAAACGTTTACCACCATGGTTCGTGTCAAGCCTGGCTTTCCTGGGGATTTAGGAAGCGTGCGCTATGTAACGGAGCTGCGCGGAAACTCATCAGGTTATTCACGTGCAAGGATAAGCCAGACTGATCCCAGTGCTCACGCTGAAGGAACGGGGTCAGATCCCACGGAGGGATCGGCTGTTACCATTAATATGTGATTGCTATCCAGCAGGATAAATGGGAAAAGAGGAAAACGTGGGCAGCTCATCTGCTCAGGCACTTTATTCCAGATTATAGAAGCTGTGATGGACCTCATGCAAGTCCTGCTGAGGATCTGCCAGATGCCAGAGGATCACGATAAAGGTATTACTGTGGGTACATTTGTAACACGTCCTTCTACCATGTGCCTCCGAAATGATGGGCACGGTTACTGAAATTTCACCCCTCCCCCAGAGAACCTGTGCAGATACACGGTGCCCAGCCTGCTGGGGGTCGTTCGCGCATTTGGTCGATACAGCAGCTCCTCAGAGTCTCTGCTGTCTAAGCTGTTCCCACGGACCGTACCATCCCCTGTGGTGCGCGGGGGTGATGACCTCGACACCACCCGCCGCCGCTCTTTCAACGACTTCCGTCCCATACTGCCCAGCTCCCTGCTTACTGCCTATCAGGGCTCCGTGGCCCGACGCAAAGTCGGCAGCGCCTCCGCCTCTCTGCAGGTAGGTGCTGCTGCTTCTGGCGCCTCCGCCAGGGGGCGCTGTTAAGCTCACACCCTCAAATGAGTCACAAAGTGACTCTGTCCTATTTCTGCTCTGTTAACTGAGACGTTTTTCAGTCTGTCAGATGTCAGGCATTCTGGGAGTTGTGCTGCAGAACATTATGTGCTTTTTGGCCGAGTGTGACTTTGAAAGCTCCCCCCCGCACGCTGCACCTCGCTCACATGCTGTTCTCTAAGCCTCGTGCTCTGTGTCGCAGGCCAGTCCGGATCGCGGCGGCCATGTTCCGACCTCCCCGGGGGATTCCGCCCGTTACTTCGAAGGTATCCCACCCGACTAACTGTGCGCAGGATAGTCTTAGCTCCGGCCTGGGGCGGGTGGTGCGGACAGTGGGTGCTGACCGTGCTTCTCACCCCCCCCCGCAGCCCCCGACATCCCCGACGGCGCCACCATGGACCCCGACTACTACTTCTCAACCATCAGTTCCAGCTTCCCTGCCTCAGTGCTGTTCGTGGGCAGCCAGAGCTGGGAGTTCCACGTACCGCTGGACTTGCTGAAGCAGCTGGTCTGCGTGGTGAGCCCACATTGCCCCCCACCCCCCAGGCCTTACCCCTCCAACCAGGGCATCTGAACCCCAGCTTGCTGGCTGTACTACTTTATCCATCCTGCTGAGCACTTAATTGAAGTAATTGCCATTACGAACAAAGGACTGTAATTAAGATCCCCTCTCTGTATTAAGGTGTCTAACTATAAGCGGCAAAGTGCCCCACGTTTTACCCTCTGTGTGTTACAGGGACTGAACTCTCCGGGTTTTATGCACCTGCAGTGAGACCATGAGAAATTCAGGAGCTGTCACACATGCAAATTTTTTTTAAATATATGTTCGGAAGACAAGAATATTTTATGAAGTAACTTGTTTTATGAAAGTATTCTTTGATGTAAGCAGTTAGCATCTCGGAACTGATTTTTAATTTGATAACTCTTTCAGGTTGAACAATGTGTTGCGGAGGCTTTCCTCAAAAGTCTGGATGCAGCCATGGTTGAGGTTTTGGAGGTGAGCACTGCACAGGTTTTCATAAAGACAAAAAAACACCTCAGGATCTGTGGAGAAACTCATCTCATCCTTTAAATGTTTTTTACTGTAGGAGAACCCAGGCATAGACCTGTTCTACAGGACCTTCAGTGACTCCATGTATGTGGCCATGTTTAAAATGTTGAGGGACTCCCTGTATTACGTGAAAGGTGAGTTCCCCCCGGTAAGCATCCACGTCCCGTTCTGACGTCTCAGGGAGCTTGGAGGGCAGTGGAACACTGGAAACGTAACTCATTCACAATGCAGCAGTTAGGTGACACACAGTAGTGAGTCCCACCTTAGCTCTGGATGAGTCTCCTCTCTGAACATGTCCTCGATTGGCATCTTCCATCAGAAGCCATCGTCACGCTTTTGAGTATCTTCGCCTTGGTAACATCTGATGTTCTATTGGTGCTTCGCTGTGAATTGAGTCTGATGTTTGCAGCTGGCGCTTTAAATACTAAAGGAAAGGGGCTATTGGCTTGTAGGCCCGATGTGTCAGTGTGGGTACCTGATGCCCCCTTAACCCCACCCCTGGCAGACCTGCCCACCTCCTTCGTGAAGGAAGTGCATGACTTCGTGCTGGAGCAGTTCAGCAGTAACCAAGCAGAACTGCAGAAGATACTGCATGACGCCGAGCGTCTCAACGCTCAGTTCAGCCCGCTGAAGCTGCGCTGCCAGGCCAGTGCCGCCTGTGTGGACCTTATGGTGTGGGCCGTCACTGAGGAACAAGGTATGAGGGCCCCCTCTGCAGTCACATGGCGCCTCGTGGAGGGCCCTTGTCACGTGCTCTCCAGCCTTTCGTTTATTTCCAGGGGCTGAGAACCTCTGCACAAAGCTGTCAGAAAAGCTGCAGTCCAAGACGTCCAGCACAGTCATCATGGCGCACATGCCACTGCTTATATGCTGCCTGCAGGTGGGTAGCCATAAAAAGGAAGTGTGGTAGTGTCCCAATGCTACCTATACTGCCTTAAAGGGCAGTGAGCTAGTGTCCCAATGCTACATATCGTACTTTAAAGGGCAGTGTGGTACTGTCCCAGTGCAATGTATACTGCCTTAAGGGCAGTGAGCTAGTGTGTCAATGCTACCTATATTACCTTAAAGGGCAGTGTGCTAGTGTCCCAATGCTACATATCGTACTTTAGAGGGCAGTGTGGTAGTGTCCCAGTGCTGCCTATACTGTCTTAAAGGGTAGTCTAATAGTGTCCCAATATACATCTACTGGCTCTGTTCTCTGACAGGGTCTGGGGCATCTTTGCGAGCGCTTCCCTGTGGTGGCCCATTCTGTCACCATGTCCCTTCGAGATTTCCTGGTGGTGCCTTCACCTGTCCTGGTCAAGCTCTATAAATACCACAGCCAGTACAGCACAGGTGGGTGTGGGACAAGTAAGGCTCTGAAAGCTCGTAAGGTGTCCAAAGTTGTGTCGTTAATCAGATCATGTGCAAAGGTATGCAGATGAGGGAGGACCATAGACACCAAGAGGTGCCTGCAGTCAACAGATATGTATTATACTGGTTTACATGGTTAGAACTGAATAATGCATAGACACAAAACTGTTAATTTATCATTGACACAAATCCTAGTTTGCATGGGATCTGATTAGCACTTACTGAGTGAGAAAGTGAGAGACGTGGGAACATGGAGCCTCTTTTGGGTTCTTGCGACCAGGGCCCGGGGAGCTGAGGATCAGTGTAACCAATGAGCACTCCCAGTCCATGCTCAGCGTGTCCAGCAAGAAGGGCCAGCCCTCCATGTACGAGCAGCTGAGGGACATCTCCATCGACAACATATGCAGGCGAGTCAACCACAGGCTCCAGCACTTGGTCCTTACTCTTTGGTACAAGGTGCCTTGCTAGTATGTCCGCTAGCTACTAACATGCTAAGATACAGGTAGCATGTAGCATTACAGAGCATGCTAAGATACAGCTAGCACTTAGCATTACAGAGCATGTTGAGATGCAGCTAGCACGTAGCATTATAGAGCATGCTGAGATGCAGCTAGCACGTAGCATTACAGAGCATGCTGAGATGCAGATAACACGTAGCATTACAGAGCATGCTAAGATACAGCTAGCATGTTGAGATACAGCTTCAGCTAGTGTATTGAAAATTTCAACAACAAAAAAAATACTTGGGGCTACAGAAGTTTAGTTGATCTTCAAACCTTGCAGATGATGTCTGAACATAGTAATGGTCATGTTGTGCTCATCTACAGGTGCCTGAAGGCAGGTCTGACCATGGACCCTGTGATTGTGGAAGCATTCCTGGCCACCCTCTCTAACCGGCTGTACATCTCTCAGGAGAATGAGAAGTGAGCAGCTCTCTGGTTATGTTCTCCTTATCATGCGGAGAGCAGTATGGTGTCCAGTTGAAGATGGGGTGTGCAGACATGATTTTTTGGCAAGGGAAGTGACAGTTGGTATTTCAGCTGATAATGACATGAGCTGTGATGGCGGCGATGATGATGATGATGTGTAATCTTAAGGGACGCCCACTTGATCCCGGACCACACCATCCGGGCACTGGGCCACATTGCAGTGGCGCTGCGGGACACGCCTCGTGTGATGGAGCCCATCCTGCAAGTCCTGCAGCAGAAGTTCTGTCAGCCTCCATCTCAGCTGGACGTGCTCATTGTGGACCAACTGGGCTGCATGGTCATCACCGGCAACGTGGGTAGCCCAGAAACTCAGGGAACACAAGATACTCATGCGTATCCTAGATACTCCGGGAACCCCAGATTCTCATGGAGCCCCAGATACTCTTGGGTATTCTAGATAATCAGGGCTACTCCAGATACTCAGGGACCCCATGATACTCACGTGTGCCTCAGATATTCAGGGAATTCCAGATGCCCAAGAAACCCCAGATACTCATGGATATCCAAGATATTCAGGGTACCCCAGATACTCATAAGTACCTCAGAAATTCAGGGTACCCCAGATACTCATAGCTACCCCAGTTATTCAGGGAACCCCAGTTACTCAGGAACCCTGAACCAAGGGGTCAAAGATTAGAGCTCAGAGTTATTGATGGTCTCCTAGCTTTCTTTAGTACCTTTATATGTCCTTGATTCTTCCAAGGTGGATGAGAGAGCTTTTGATAACAGCTTGGTTTAGTCTGGCAATCGGTGATAGACCGCTCAGACCAATAGCTCTTCACAGATGATCGATGCAGTTACTTACCTAAAAACTCACATTCTCATTTAATTCGTCTGCTTTCTGTTTATTTGTTCCTCAGCAATATATATACCAGGAAGTATGGAACCTATTTCAGCAGATCAGCGTCAAAGCTAGCTCGATGGTGTACTCCACAAAAGACTACAGAGACCATGGATACAGGTGACTAAAAAGGGGTGGCACACCCGCAGGGCAATGGTGAAATTTAGGCAGTGAGACAGGCAATAACATCGATACTTCTGGATATCCTTTAGCATATCATATGACAGCTAAGGGTACATCTTTAAGCATGGGTGTAAATTATCAAAACCAGCCAATACAACCGCCTGGACCCCCTTAAATGGGTGGAGCCTTCAGCTCCCCCAGTGCTCAACCCAAAATCTTGTACTCGTGTTCAAGAAAGGAGAAATAATTCTTTTACTGCAGATATAAATATGTTTTGGATGGCCTGCTTTTTGAAAGTCTTCTCTTTTTTTCGGAGTAATGGATCTGCTGAGGTTGCAGTGCAGCCTGGTGGGAGTGCACTCACACGGGAAATGCTCACTCTGTTGTCTTGCTTCCAGTAGCTATTACTCGCGTAAACAGCTCTGTCAGTGGCCTCCTTAAGAGAGTGATGGGGTGGCTTTTCCTGCAGGCACTGCTCCCTGGCTGTTATCAACGCCCTGGCCAACATCGCCGCCAACCTGCAGGGGGAGCAGATGGTGGATGAGCTGCTCGTCAACTTGCTGGAGCTGTTCGTGCAGCTGGGCCTGGAGGGAAAGCGAGCCAGCGAACGGGCCAGTGAGAAGGGTCCAGCCCTCAAGGTGTGCCCCATGTGACTAAACCACAACACTCGGCCCAAGTGGTTAGCTTCACCTCAAGCCCTGGTACCGGCAGTAAATCTTGGTGTAGGCTCTGGTTCATGTGGTCAGTCTTGACGCAGACCTTGTTTTTGAAAGTAGATCTTCCTTTAGGTGTTTATAAACAGCTCACTGAAGGTTCAGCCCCATTGTTTATATCTGAAAGGATTCTGATGCCATTTGTCCGGACAGTCAGCCTTAGACAAGTCAGCCTTACAACGGATAAAGTATTGGCTTGGCATTTGGCCATTATTGGTCTCCGGTAAGGATCTGATGATTTTTCTTTTCAGGCTTCAAGCAGCGCTGGCAACCTCGGTGTCCTCATTCCAGTCATTGCTGTGGTAAGAAATGGTTCCTTGTTATTTTATGTAGCCGTGGCAGTATTGGTTTAGGGAAGTTTCTGACAAGAAAGCTTGTCTAATTTTAGGCTCCCTGGCGTTTAACTCGAGGCTGGTTTTGCCCTTGAAAATGTGTTAAGATGCATTTCTTACCCCTTAACGAGTGCAAATATGGCCTGTCGAAAGGTGTGAGCACGCTTGACGACTGTGTCGAAGCCCACGTCTGTTTGCGCCCTCTCCACCCCCCAGCTGACCCGCCGGCTGCCGGCCATCAAGGAGGCGAAGCCTCGCCTGCAGAAACTGTTTCGGGACTTTTGGCTGTACTCCGTGGTGTTGGGCTTCGCTGAGGAGACTTCAGGTATACCGGGGGGTCATATAGGCAAAGGAGCTAGCGTTTAACCGTTCACGGGAATTCTACTTAGACAAAAATGTTCTGAGGCCAGAAAAAAATGATTGGTTCAGAGTGATCACCAATCAGATTATAGTGGAGGTGGGTCCAAGCACCTAGAGGAGGCGGAAACAATCAATCAGATATCTTGGTCCTACCTCTTGTAGTTGCTTGGAAACACCTCCTCTACAATCTGATTAGTTATCTCTCTGAACCAATCATTTTTCCTTCTGCCCCCAGAACATTTTTGTCTAGGTAAAATTCCCATAAGCAGTAAAGCTGGTTTCTCTAAAATGCTCCCTCTTGACCCATCTAAGGTGCTGCTGGAGGATCTACAGAGATATTCTCAGGATGAGATGGGTCCTGGCTGGCTGGTGTATATTATGATTGCTAATGCTGGAGTGTTTCCTTAGGGTTAAATGGTTTGGGCGGTAAATAGGACTCCCTGTCCCCTGCTCACAGGCCTTTGGCCACAGGAGTGGTACGAAGGGGTATGTGAGATCGCCACCAAGTCCCCACTGCTGACCTTCCCCAGTGGGGAGCCACTGCGCTCAGAGCTGCAGTACAACTCGGCGCTGAAGAACGACACAGTCACCCCGGTATGCGGAGGACGTCTCGAATCCCTTACCTTCCCCGGTCTGTCATGACTCTGTCATGGATAATTTAAAGCAGTGTTTCACAAACTGGAAAATAAAACAAATTACAGATAAATTATGATCATAAGGTGCCATTACAGGACAGAAATGCAGTCACGTTTTAACTTGTAGCCCTTTGAGTATTATTGAGTGTTGATGTAGTATTATTATTATTATTATTATTATTATTATTATTATTATTATAGCGTTAGCGGAGTGTTAAGCTGAACTAAGAGCCTGGTCAAATAGCCTGGTCATCTTGGTCAGTGTTTCCCAATCCAGTCCTCAGGGATCCACAGTCCATGTTTTTGAGCAAAAATGTGGACTCGCCGGCTCAGAGTGAGCAAAAACATGGATGTAGGTACCGGAGGACCAGATTGGGAAACGCTGATCTAGGTTCATTTATGAATTTTCATTGGTCAGGTGATGGTTGGGGAGTGACTTGTTCAGATTATTGGTTGAGGAGGATGTGCTGAGTGCATGTAAACTGGGAATCCCCTACCAGGCAGAGCTGAATGACCTGAGGAGCACCATCATCAACTTGCTTGACCCGCCCCCTGAAGTAGGGGCCCTAGTCAACAAACTGGACTTTGCAATGTCCACCTACCTGCTGTCTGTCTACCGGCTGGAGTACATGAGGTGGGGGCTGGTTGCCGTCTCTCAACTGATTTAGCCACTATTGGGTGCAAATATTAAAGTAAACCTGTAGTAGCTAGACAACTGGCCTCGTTTGTCTGTGTTTTGGTCTGGGACACCAGGATGCAGTAAATCTGGCCCAGATGGTAGAGCACGGAAGAAGCATTTACAGTAAATGTAAAAAATTGATTGTTTTGACATGTGATGCAATATGATAAACTTTATTGATGCCAGGGGAAAATTCTTGAGCATAGAGCAGCGAGGAAGACAAAGTGTATACAAACAAACGTGTAGTGCCAAACAAGACAAAGTGTATACAAACAAACATGTAGTGCCAAACAAGACAAAGTGTATACAAACAAACGTGTAGTGCCAAACAAGACAAAG
>JABFEA020000028.1:121066-134476 GCA_019775915.2 Cyphomyrus plagiostoma
GACCGTGACTGGACTCCTTCCCCCACTTTGCCTGCTGTTTATGTTTTCCTGCCTTCCTCTGAGATCAGGGTGCCCGTTATTACAAAAAGCCACGCGCGATGATCCTCTGTGGCTCTGTTACACACTCCGCTTTATCAAAAACAAAGTCTTGAGAATGTTTTCAGGTGGATGCATGACAAGTGTAGACCACCAGAGACAAAGACATCACAAGCACAACCCCAGGTGCCCAGCTAGACGACTGCCTTCATAAATCAGAACCCCCACCGCCAGGGCCAGAGCTGTTTGCCAGGGGTCTGATAGAGTCAGCAGTTGTTTAACACAGAGTCTTTTGGGCTTTTAATCGGGCCTCAGCCTTAGGTGCTGTATAACCCACATATAAACATGGATGGAATGATCAGATGTCCGTCCCTCCAGAAAATCGGCAAATAATTTCAGGTAAGCATTATTTTTTTTATTTACACCATCAGCTGAAGGAGAATGAGCCTGAAGAGCCGAATAACTTTAATAGGTAAGCGAAACGGTCACCTGTGGGGAAAGGGAAGGGCGTGTGACTGTAGGACGGGAGCAGCCTGGCTGTTTCAGCGTAACTGTGGAACCCAGAAAAGCAGCAGAGACAAGGGGGGTGGTTAATGCTGGCCTGCACTGGACAGTCTCCTTTTTATAGCATCCCCCCAACCCCCACCATTATACGCCTCTCCTTAACACCTAAGCGGTCGGTTACTGGTTGCCATGACGATCCAGGGGGCTGCTAACGCCAGTGAAAGAAGGGGGCAGAGCAGGGGCTCCGTCTGGGGGCCCAGCGTGTCCACACCTTCTCTACCCCCTCCAACCCCCAAGGCAAGCTTAGCAGGCCTGCATTACGCACACATACAAACAGCGCCCTCTGCTGTCCATCACTGAAAAGCACACCACACTCTGCTTGTGCCTGCTGGTGTTCTTTTTCGTCCGTTTTACAAAAGGTCCCCCTGGCTTTTCTTGCCCACTTGTTCCATCTTTGTGGCACCGTTATAAAAAAATATGGTGTCAAACTTTAACATTAATTATACCATGAGCGATACAAGCCTTTCAATCAATAATTTTCCAAGCTAACAATCATCTACAGAACCTATGGTGTTATGGATGCCTTGATGATATTGTTTTGTAGGTTCTTTGCAATCCAACAACACCAAAATATCCAGAGATTTCAAATACCAGACCTGGACCTAGACTGACCGGGTTGGGGGGGAATTCACATAATGGGTTATACTGCAGTGCAGTAGGGGCTTGTCACCAGAGAAATGGGGGTGGGGGGTGCACATGGGCATATTCATATGTTATGTTTCAACTATTTATGAACTATAAAAAAAAAAAACGCCAGCATGCACTGCATGCACCCTCCTCCCTAGGGCCTCCTAGTAGGGCCCTCATAATCAGAGGGCCCTCTAAAAGCCCCCATCCTCCCTAGGACCCCCTGGTAGCCAGAAGCCAGGACCATAATAGGAGGGCCTAAGAGGGCCTTCTAAAAGTAGGCTCCCTGCACCCATTTCCCTTTAAAGTTCCTATAGTAGGACCGGGGGCCCCCTGAAAGCTACCCCCCCACCACCAGCACCACCACCACAATCACCACAATTCAAGGGCCCTTGGCAGCCAAACACCCTCCCTCCATGTTTCCATCAGAGGCCCTATAGGGTCAGGGGCCCTTGTAGGCAGAGGATCAAAGAATGTAGGCCCTCTAAAATAGACAAACGAAAATACATTGTTGATAAGCGTCGCAAATTGTTTTGGGCTAGGGGCCCCATGCACCCCAAGGGCCCCTGGGCAGCAGCCCCGCTGGCCCGGTTCGTAATCCGTCCCTGGACATCAGCATTAGCAAACAGTCAAATGTTGAAAGCAGCAGTGCCCCCATATCTGCGGGGGATGCACTCCAACACAGACCGCTAAGATACAAAATTGTAGCTCGCAGCAAATACTATAAATTACTTGTTTTCTGTGTACTTACATACCTATGATAAAGTTTAATTTGTAAATTACACTGAGGCTGCCGTTACCAAATCAGCGGTTCCACTGTACTGATCTAGTGAGCTTCCTAGCCAACAGTAATGTCAGCTAGCTAACTATCGAAGAGTTAACTAAACCCCTACTAGCAAAGTCCCTATTTAACACAACATTACAGAAAACTACAGCAACAAAAGACACTTTTTAACAAGAAGGAGCTTTAGTGAGAATAAGGTAACATTCCTCCTCCACTTTTCAGATGCTCCGCAGAAGAATATCAGACTGGATGAAATAAATGTGATTGACGGATTCAGATGGCGCAGGTTAAAACTGACCAATTGAGCGGGCAGAACAGAAATTTGGGTGCTACATCCGGCTGTCAAATACACACATTCAACATGCTACTGATAGAAATTAAACTTTTTATGTTTAACGTAAATTTATGACAGCTATGCATAAGATGCCATTAAACAATCGATCCTTGTTCCAACTGTATTGGGGGGGGGGGGGGTTCTGTCCTAGCCTGCATTAAACAGCTTCCTCTGGGATAAAAGTACGTATTGATTCTGATTATGGCACTTACAAGCCACTTCCACCACTGCTAATCATGCTAACAGTATTTGTGTCAGTGAATAGAGTTTCAAATTGTGTGATAAAACATCCATATCAAAACATCTCTTGATAAAATATCTGTGCAAAAAAGGTGGGATTTGTAAATTTCCATCCATTTTCCAAACCGCTTATCCTACTGGGTCGCGGGGGGGTCTGGAACCTATCCCAGAAGCAACGGGCATGAAGCAGGGAACAACTCTGGATGGGGGGCCAGCCCATCGCAGGGCACACTCACACACCAGTCGCTCACACACGCACATCTACGGGCAATTTGGCAACTCCAATCAGCCCCAGCATGTTTTTGGACTGCGGGGGGAAACCGGAGTACCCGGAGGAAACCCCACGACGACACGGGGAGAACATGCAAACTCCACACACATGTAACCCAGGCGGAGACCGGAACGCGGGTCCCAGAGGTGTGAGGTAACCGTGCTAACCACTGCACCACCATGCCGCCCCTATTTGAAAATTTAGTTTGATTAAAAAAAATCAGAGTGTATATATATATTCAAAAAAAGGCCTAGTTCTCCAAAAGCAAGGATGGGTTGAGGCGTGCCAACTTTCCCTGTATGTCAAAAATCCAGCATCCCTGAAGACAAATTACCCAAAATCATACTACCGGTATTTCATCCACTACAGTGCACAATATGATCAAAACATTTAAGGAATCTGGTCAAATCTTGGTATGTAAAGGGTTAGTATGAAAACCACTTCTGAATGGGCCTGATCTCTCGTCCATTGGACATCACTGCCTTAAAAAACTATCATGCATCAATTATGGGTATCGTGATGCATTTTTGAGGATTCTTCCACAAACCTTTGTCAGTCAACATCATTTACTGCTGAATCTATAAATGCGAGTTAAGGCTTTACTATGCAAAACAGAAGCCATGCACCAACTCTGGCCCGGAGCTCCAGTGACGACTTCACACTTGATCTCATCTGAGATGGACAGTGACAGAGGGAATCCTGTTTTATGGTCCAACATGTCAAACAGGTTTTGGGAGAATCCAGCCATCACTGGAGGAAAAGGACCATGGAGGGTTTTATGGGCGTCTGGTCCAAAGGCCAGCATCTGTCCTGATGGCTGTGTGGCTGTGTCCCTGGCTTGGGGATATTTCGGAGGAGCGTATGCTGCCATCCAAACGCCAAATCACGTTTTGCCCAGACTGCCGGTGCATGCCTGCATAAGCAGAGAGACCAGGCACAAGACCTGCCTGCCTGTAGTCCTTACCTGTCTCTGTTTGAGGGGAAAATTCCACCTGCTAAACATAACCAACTAGTGTCATCAATGGCCTAATGCTCATTAAGTGTCTTTAAAAGAAATGTTGATTACACAGTGGCAGAGGCTCCCATCCTTTGGAGCACAAAGCAGTCATCTGATCTGAAATATACATGCTTTTTGCTTTCATTGGCATTTTCCATACTGTCTCAACGTTTTTGATATTGGGGGTTGTATGTATATTTTTTGATATTAAGTAAAATGTAATTATAGCAAGAGAGACAACCCAGCAGCTGTCTGTGGTACCGACCAAAACACGGGATCAGACTCAAGCTGGTCCAGGCTGGTCCAGACTTCTCTAAATCTGCCCATTTTGGAAGATTAAGGGATTTTCCATAAATCACTGGGATATTAAGATGGATCGTGGCACTGAGTGTTTAATTAATGCCACCCAACCGCAGTCCATAAGCCTTCATCTTGGGCACAATTACAATGAGCCTGTAGGCTGAACCAGCCAGCACAGGTCAAGAAGCGGGGGCACCCTGGACGGCATGCAAATCCATTACAGACCACACACACTCACACACACTGCGGACAACGTATAAACAGCACTGGACCTCCAAGTCATTCAAGTAAAGTCAGGGCACAATGTTTTCCAAAGGCACTGAACACTATTAGAAAAAGATTAGGCACTGACTGAAATTAGTTACCATCTTACTTTACTAAAGAAAAATGTTTAAGACTAATTGTTAGTCAAAAGAATTCAATCACACATTCCCCCAGTCACTTCCATTACTACCTCTCATTTGCTCTGAAAAGTTAAGTAATTGAATTCCTCACCTTCTTTAATCATCGTTGTTCTGAACTTCCATGCAAAACGGGGACGACTTTGTGCGATTTTGTAGGTCGTATATGCTGGCGTGTTTCTCCTTAAAATATCAACACGATGATAAACACGAAAACTTGTTTATCTCCACGGGGCCATAGTCGAACAAGCTCCATATCCGCGGGGCAACATATTTCAGCTGAATTCGTTGCTTTTTCGTAATCATTTGTTATTGAAAAACCCCCATCTACACTCTTCATTCATAAAAAGTCCACGAAAGTCTCCTATAGCGGACCTAATCACAGAAAAACTGCGAGTTAGAACTGGGTCCTGCCCACTAGGGGGCGCGAAACGCTCATTATTTGCACGAAAGCGTCGTAATCAAGTATAGATAGACGGAATAAATAACGCAGGAAAATGGGACAATTAAATGACAATTTGCTATAGTAATTTCAATTGAAGGGGAAACAAATTTGGCTGTGAAAATTACTATTAAACAGAATCGATTTGGTCACTGTAGCGGGTATTAAGCTGCAATGTAAATTGCAGTTTCTTGCGGGGCAGCATCAAATCAAAAAACCACTAGCAGGGGGAAAAGACACAGATTTTACAAAATGTGTCATATACGCTCATACACGTATACACAGAGATGTAGGACTAGTCTTGTACATTTATTTCATTTTTCAGGATCACACTGAAATTTACAGAAGGGAGTAACGGGAGCTCATTTTTACATCATTTGCCCATTAATGTGTGATTTTCCTTCAGAGCAGTGTTTGACTCCTTAATGCCCCATCATACTCAGCACACATTCATGGAGGGGGAGGGGGGGGGGGGTCCGACGGTCACAGGCGATAGATATCTGGATGGTGACAAGCCCTGTCGTGTTCCTCAGTACAGCAAGAGACAAGGCCAAAATAACGTAATATTTCCTCAAACCTGGTTTCAAGAAAGCATTGAATTATATAGAAAAAATACTTCAGTAATTCTTTAAAAATATATAATTATGTTCAGTCACACACAGACCTAGTCTTTTTTTTTCTCCTCTTACCCTTTTGGGAACATAAGTCAATATATCAATGGCCAAGCTGCAACTCTCGATTATTCAATGCGTTATAAACAGAAGGATTCATGAAAACCTAAAAAGCTAATTCCACAGAATACAGTGCAACTTGTGCAAAGAAAAAAAAGGTGTTAAGAAACAAACATTATGTCACACACCCCCAGGACCTTGCGGCTTCAGGCGTCTTCCTGTTTACTTGTTTTTTTTTTGTTTTTGTTTTTTACAAAGATGATTTGTTTGAGAAAAGAGATAACATCAAAGATGAAAAAGATGGAATACTCATCCCCGTTATGGAATTGCATCTTTCCTTGAAAGGCGAAAATTGTCTGCAACAGCAGGAATTCTAGCTAAGCAGCCATTACCATTATTATTGAACAAATGAACGGGAACAACATTTGTTACACAAATTGCCTTATTTCCTCATTTCTTTAAGTTCCCCAATCTTTACAGATTCTCCTCTAACCATTTTTTTTTTCTCAACAAAGGAAAACAGTAGAAAGTTAGTAACAGCCTCAAGCTAACCCCAAAAGGTGAGACTTGTCTGGTTCAAAGTCCTGCTTCAAGATGGAGGTGGGCAGAGCGGCGGGGCTCCAGGTTGGCTAGAATGACAAGTGCGCAGATGGGTGGTTGGTTGGTTCTGGAAGGGGGCGGGGTCAGAGAGATGGGCAGAGACAGGAAGGGGAGGGACTAAAGGGGCAGGGATGCAGGCGAGGGTCTCATCAGTCCACTGGCCGCTTTTCGCCATGTTTCTTTGTAAACTCCTCTGCATTTTTAAAGAATTTTTTACGGTCCTTTGAGTATTCTTCTGCTAGGTCGGCCCTGAGGGGGTGCTCGGGTTGGGGGTCATTCACCAGGGCGATGAGAGACTGGATTACTAGTTTGAAGAAAATAAAGACATTAAAGTTAGACAGAATGTAACACACAAGCATTGATATTTAAGTAAAATAAAGAAGGATGAGATTAAAAAATATAAATAAATAAATATATATATTATATTTGCACCATTCATTCAGGCAGCAGATTCAAAATGCAGCAGATGTTTGACACTGGAGGGAGCTACACTGTGGATATTTGCGGCTGCCAGGAGTGACGTCACGCTCCCTACCTTGGTCGGTTTTGGTGGCTGGCTTCCAGTTCTCCGCGCTGATCACTGGCAGGCAGACCTGGCCCTTCTCATCAATGTTGGGGTGGTAGATCTTCGTTTTGAAGGTGATCTTGGGGGGCTTGAACGGATATTCAGCAGGAAATATGATCTCAATCCTGAATGCTCCTTTGTCATATGGGGGGTTGTCCTTTGAGAGAGGCAGAAACTGGGTGAGGACCAGAAATATTCTTGTATCCAGTGATTTATACCCTCTTTGGCCCCTTATCTCACAATCAAGCTCCTTAAAGCAAAGTGAATGAAACAAACACGGGCTTGTTCCACAAAGCTCAACAAAAGCTTTATTATCTAAACCATTGATACTCAGTTATTACTCATCCTCGGACATTTACTTCCACCTGTAACTTACTCATTCACCTTGCTGCTTACAGTTACATAAATCTGAATATTAAAAACGAACACTGCAGACTTCAACTAACCAGGAGAAATTGGACATAAATCAGTTTATAGGTTAATCGAAAGCAGGTATGTCTGTCGTCGATTTCTAAGCAACATTAAATACTCCCATAAATTATTGCCTATGTCCTTCTTACACCTCAGGCATTATTATCATCCAGCTAGAGGCGCTCTCTCTGTAGTCTGAACCACGTCTAATGGGAAAACCTGCACAAACAGTTTCTAAAAGCTCTCATGGGGCAGGCTGAGCCAGAGGACCCCACAACTCCCACAAATCAAATACCACATACTTACAGGGACAATAAGACCTTGCCAGGTCAAAATATTTGCCTCGTCGACTTGGATGTTACGGAAATTTTTCATTCCAGACTTGCGGATTTCTTCAAGTTCCTGAGAGGTGAAAGAAATGAAAACAAGAATGTGTGAGAATCCAGAGTAATTAAGTAGTGACTGTAACCCCAACATGCAAAGGGGGGGGGGACACACACACACAAACCCATACGTTATATTCACAAGCCTCTTCAGATGCACAGGCTGTGCACAGAATATAGAGGGAAAACGGCAGTGAACTATCTGTCGGTGGTCGGCAATACGAAACATCCACTGCTCCCCCATCCTAAAAACAGACATTAGTGGATGGCCACAAGAACCAAGGGGGTCCTCTCATCTGCATCATCACCCTGTTCCTATTGCTGTACAGCACATGTAGTTAAATGCTTCTGCTGCTTCCCGGTGAACCGTAGGAATTCTGTTCATGTCATGAGAAAAGGGCATCTTCCTGTAATGATTTGGTTGAGTTGTTCTGATTTTAGTTTTGAAAAAGGACCTCAAAAAATCCCACATTCATTTTGATTTGAGTGAAATGTTAAGGAGCTACTATGGTTCTCTCTGGACACCACGGACGGCAACCCTCATATCTAAGCTGGGGTGGGGGGGGGGGGGGGGGAGCTGTGTGTTTTCAGAGGAGGCCGAACCCAGGGGGCTGACCGGCGTAGATGAGAATCCCGCGGCAGACGAGGAGACGGTTTCCTGCTGCTGTCCATCAAAACACTGACTCCTGTGCATAGATGTGCTAGAACCTGTTATTTCAGGGCTTACTGGCAGTGTTCTGAAGTTCCTTGAATTCCACACCAGTGTTGCCTAAGACGTACCACATTTGGAAGCCAAAGAAACAGATACTGCCATGTCTGGCAAATCCTGTTTATATCCTTCTTTAAGCCAAATCTCAAATGCAGACCAACTTCTACCTACCAATGCCTTGGTAAGCCATTACCGAACAAACCACTTAAAATATCTACATTTTTTCAAGATATCTACTCCATTTAACAATACAAACAGCCAAGCAAATACAAATGACTGGTTTAATCATTTGTCTATAATTTATGCTTATGCTACTGGTTTCCAAGAAGTTTTTTCTTCCTTCCAGAATGTTCCATTAGCAATTCTGTTTCAATAGTGAAACTTTGACAGTGACAGACTTTGTTCCATTCAATACAAACAAGGCGGTTTGTTAGATACTTGAAATGCCTTTCAAATGACAGATTAGAACCCGACCTCTGGGTTCTTCAGAGCTAATTTGAATAAGGAAATTAAGTATTTGACTCGTATTATTGAACATGCGTGCACATAGCGCATTCGCCTGACGCTGAACAACCGGGTTTATTAAAAATAAATTTAAAAGAAGTATACAGATATTTCTCCATCTCAACTGTTCAAACATTGCCCACAGAAGTTTGAATAAATGTTACACATTCACAGTATTTAAAACGAGTATCCAACACCTTTAAGGAACCGAATTATTCACTTTGTTAAACACTGGTTAACGCCTGTTTTCAATGATGTATTAAGAGATATGTGTACAATGTACACGCAAGACAGCCCAATAAATAAGCAAACATCTACAAGGAAATAACATGTTTACAGTAAACTACTATGACGGGTGAATTACGCGTGGAAACCACCTCTTCCTGGATGACTCGAGGATCCATTTAAATACGTATACAACTCGGTACAATGGATACACACATGAAAGGCCTGATTTCTTCTAAATTCATAATTTCGATTGCGTATATTTCCATCACACAAAACATCGTACCTAACTCCAGACTTACCGTTTTACCCACCAAAGGAACAGATAGACAACACGCCATGGGAACAGCGTTACCTTCGCCACATTCACGCTCACAGTCACGGTTAAGAGAGAAGAAACTTCCGCTCGATTAAAAAGAAAACTGTACGAAAACACCAGACTTTACATTCACTACCCTAAAGATCAGCCGTCCTGCCAGCCATGTAACGCGGGTCCGATGATTCAGACAATAAGACTGCACTTCCTGTGTCGTTAAAAAGTCGCCAGTTAGCCACCTAGCCCGCTAGCCAGTGCGCTGTTTATCATTCTCACAATAACACGCCGAACTGTCACTAACATCAAAAAACGCCTCTCCGGGTGTATTAGACGATGGCATTTCATGTTGTGAGAACAAATCACCTTCCATCATCCGCAGAGTTGGCCCCTTCCCGGTCGGCCCCGGCCTATTTTGCCGGTGCTTCGCTTACTCACTGTCACGCAAAAAGGGAGCTAGCTACATATAATGAACGACCAGACAACTACTTAGAGTGACACACATATGAGCTACGTCGAAGGCCCTCGCCGAAATGTACGCTTTAGAGAGTCGTATGACCAGATACGATAATGAGTTTCCATGAACACTCTTTTAGGAACGAGGAAGAAAAAAATGGAATGGATAAGACAATTTACCTTATGCAGCCTCCTGCTCGCCGCCATCTTGGATTTGCTGGTTATTCCCAGAATGCACCGCGGCGACAGGGCGTCTCAAGTTCCTGTGTTTCCCGTACGGCGGCAAAAGTGCTTTGCTGGCGTCTGGTGCCAGTAGTAGAGACATTCTTGAAATATCAAGGGGTAGTGTAAATCCATATGACTGTACATATAATTAAAATATTTTACAGATCCATAATCCTGGGATGTTACCTTATTGTGCTATCGATTAGCTGTTTAAAGATGTTAGCAAACTAGCTAGACAGAATGTTCTAGGATGTTAAGCAACCAAGCCAATTATTAAACACTTCAGAACGGCCACATCACCGCAATTAGACAAGTTACCATTGTGTTAAAATGCTAGGATTGTGATTAAGGTAGAGTAACACCAGTTATGTAAAAAAATGTATTAAAGTCAAATGTGTTACATTTGCATGGTTAACCATGTTTGTTTAAGCTTTGTTTCAGCTGCGGAGCTGAAAATGCTTTTCGTAGTATTAGGCAAGAGACACCTATGTGTTCCAGATTTAAAAATTCCATGCCCCTGTTTTATTAAAATCCGTAGTGCATTCATTATCAGATCTCCATAAAAATTACATGTGGGCGTCTTTAGGTCCATTTTCAATAACCACAAAAAGTATTCGTGATGGTAAGCTCTCGATTTCATAATCTTCTGATTGTTAGGCTTTTTGACGACAGTGATAACTTGCTCTTTTATAGTAATGGCATGAATGAAACTAACAGGTTCTACTAGGGTGATCACACAACTTGACTGAGTTTTCTGTTTCGAATTAAAATCCTGTGCGTAGCGCTGAGAGGGTGGTACCGTGGTTAGGTTTTAGGTATTTAATCAACCTCTGTTGAGCAGGATTCGCCTCCCCGCCCCTGCTAATGCGTGTGGATTTGTGTGTTTCCTTCATGTTTTCCACACAATCTAAAAACATACCAAGGTTATATGGAGCTGCTAAATTGCCCTGTGAGGGACTGGCACCCTGTCAAGGGTTATTCGCCGCCTTGCACCTGTTATCTCCGGCATAGACTCCAGAACTCCGCAGCCCTGCATAGGACGAGCGGATATGAAAAATGAATGACTGAATCCTGTGCATGGGATACATACGGGGTTTAATTAAATATTTTAAAATGTACTGTGAATTAAGGAATCTGCGAGATTAATTAAATATGTACTGTAAATAGATTAAAGATACATATCGGAAACATGACAAACACACGCCCTAAATCGGTTTTAAAATCAGCAACTGATATCCTGAAACATATTCTTGCATTCCTGCTCATATGATCTTTCGGTAGGTTACTTGCACTATTGCACAGATATGAGACATTACACTCCGCATGCTGTTGTCTTTAGTTTTCAACTGGGGTTTCGAATTTCTCCAGTAAATACATTTTAAACTATGTACATAGAACACGCTATTTAATAAACTGACCTAGGTAATTGAAGTAACATGAGATTCATGAAAAGTAAAATTGTATGTTTTATGAAAATACAGGTCATTATTAATATATTTAAAATGTTCCTTCTAAATATAACAATCTCAATTCTATCAGTACCTGAGAAGTACATAACTACCCAGAAAGATGAACGTTTACGCGCAATCTCCAGAATTCGCTGAAGAGACCAATCAAATACGTTCGCATCCCTCCGAGAGTCACTGTAACCAATCAGAAAGTAGCATGTCGACCCATTACTTCCGTATACTCTACCTGTCAAGCTGTGGTTGGCTGAGATCAGGGGTCTCATTATGCTCACTGACTGTATTATCCCGTGTGCGGAGCACTTCCTACAACTAATGCTTAACAAAATGAGGTCTGTGCGTTGTTTAGGAAGGCTGGCGTTACTCATTTTTATTGCGCTGCAGTGCGACTGTCGAGACACGGAGTTTAATTACGTGACGTGTGGTTCCCTGGTTAAGTTGCTAAACACACGGCACAACGTCCGACTGCACTCCCACGACGTTAAATATGGGTCAGGTAAGTTCATTGTGTGTGATTCTTTTCCCGATCAGCGTAGGGGGTTTAAAATACGATCATGGCAGCGATGATTCTGTGCCTTTGTGAATCCCACGTATTCAGTGGTATTCAAATCACCGCATCACTAACATGGCTATTTTTGTTACGATTTAAGATTGTAGCTAATTTCAGCTGTCAGGTTGATGTCTTTTCTCAGGTTAAACATGTATGAAGTAAGATCCGCCACATCGTTCTTCAAAGTGAGCGATTAAGGTGCAGGCCTCACATCTTATTCGTTCCACACATCATACCCTCACTGTTCCCTCATGTAAAGCACCTGCAGCCTCCCAGGCGGCATCCGAAGGGTGAAAGTGCCGATGAGGAAGTGGGGGGCGGGACAAGCAAGGAGGCACCTCGCGTTAGTCTTTCAATCGACGAGTAAAAATCTAGAGGTTGATTTTAGACTTCAGACCACATTTTGACATGTGCTTTTAGTAGTTCATCTGACGCGTTTATCAGACATCATTCATGTATATATCTGGCATTTATATTTTTATGAGGGTGATTTCGTTTAAGTAGGCTACATTTCTTAGAGTATCACCGCAGGACTTTTTCTGGGATTTGAATCGGCAACCTTCACGTCGTTAGTCTGTGTTATTAAACACCATGCTTATGTGAAGTAAGCTGCTAAACAGTGAATTTCATTACATAGGCATATTCCTCTTGGGGAAACTGTCATAGTACTTTAACTTTTGTAGGTTGAAGAAAATAGGAAGTACTTTGCATTTAAACATTAGATTTTTGTTTTGCAAGACAGCAGGATGGATGTGGATCTCTGTTTTTGGATGGTGGTGACATTGGAGCCAGAGTTCCAGTAATGTCCATGGGCTTTTTGCTAGGGCCCTGTTTTGATTCTGGTTTCACATATCAGCAGCTGATTTAGGATTCTTCTCCTTTCTGCAGGTAGTGGGCAGCAGTCAGTGACGGGGGTGGAGAGCTCAGATGATGCCAACAGCTACTGGCGGATCCGGGGAAAGCCCAACATACCATGTGAGAGGGGCGCACCAATCGAGTGCGGCCAAGCCATTCGCATCACTCACATGAACACAGGCCGCAACCTCCACACTCATCACTTCGTCTCGCCGTTGTCCGGCAACCAGGTATGAGTGTTGCCAGGCAATGCGCCTCTTTTTTTTTTGACACTAGAATCTACTCTTTATTCCTGTTCCGATGTGGTGCTGTGTGACATGCCCAATAATAGACATGTCAATCCCTGAAACAAACTCTTAAAGGCTTGGCATGTAACTGGCAGAGAGCTGAGGTAGACATCTGTAGATGATGATGATGATGATGATGATGAAAACCCTTTATTGCTGTTGCAATACACCATGTCACTAGTCACAAGTACCAG
>JABFEA020000028.1:145135-155599 GCA_019775915.2 Cyphomyrus plagiostoma
ACACACACACACACACACACACACACACACACACACACACACACACACACACACACACACACACACACACACCTCTGCAGCGAAAACACGACGCCGTTTGCAGGGTGTCTTTGAACAGCTCAGTGACCAAGGATGGATTGAACCCCTCCCCTTGTACCCTCCCCATCTCACGGTGGAGGTCCTGCCTTCCTCACATTCCACAAAAATAAGCCCCCCTCCCCCCACCGACCTGCTACCAGCCAGACGCCCCCCCTCGCTCTCCCGGTGTGGGCGCACACACACTCCTCACAGGCTCCTCTGGCCCCCTTTTCCTAAAACATTAGTTCTGTCCTTCCGTTGCCACGGTTCCTCACGGTTTTCTCGTTGTGCTCAGAGACGGCGCGCTGCACACACTGACAGATCACACGCCGCTCCCAGGACGACACACTCCTGGCACTTCCACCGCAAAGTCCACACACCACATAACTATGAAGGATCATTGGGAACATTTAGTCTCTATTAAGCTAAAAACACATTTCTTTGGACCAAATTAAAAAAAAAAAAAAAAAAAAAAGGATTCAATGACAATTAACCTTACAGATTAATTCAAGAAAATACACATATAAAAAAGGTTTGGTAATATATTACAACTGCTTTTAAAAAAAAACAAACACTTTTTTCCCATTTAACGGCACAAAAAAAAACTCTCTCCGGTGATTTATGTATTTATATATGAAAGTTGCTCTCTTTGTGATTCCGGAACCTTCAGAATTCTAGGAATAAAAACTCTTGAATTTTCCATCTTTAATTTATGGGAGATTTGGTACCATGGGCAAATGTGTTAATTTCTCCTCAAACTCTTCTAAACGAGACACACACAAATCATAACCTTCTGCTTACGATATGAGGAAATCTACCAAGCTGCCTGTAATATTACATCAGGGGGAATAAGAGAAGTCGGAAATACCTTCATAGAGTTTCTCGCGATCATTTCCCCACTGCAGCATATTTACAAGACAATCATAAACCAATTTAAAAACAGGAGCTGCAAACAAATACCTACATATTTCGGCATATAAAACAAGAGAAAATTATTTCCCCCCCCCCTTATCATTTAGATAAAACATAGTTTTGATGGAGAAGCACAAAGACACACACACACAATAAGACAGTGTTAGGTAACCTCACAGCAAATGAAAATACAGCATCAGCCAATCAGGCTCAGCCTAAAGGAACACAAAGAGTAAAAAGCCAGCACTCACATGCACACACGTCCTCTGGTGTTCAGTGACGGTGGCCATTTACACAAACTTTACACAAACACTCAATGCCGCCTCCAGAAACACCCCCGACCACTCCGGCCTGGTGACTGTTTACATATGTAGTCAGCCATTTGCTCCCAGTGACCACCACCACCACCACCACAAAAAAAAAAAAGAAAAACAGGATTTCTCATTCATCCTTATCCTCCTGCATTCTCCAAGGGCTGAGGGCACGGAGGACGAATGCTATGACAATACTGTTGCACTGCTTCAACGGTGGGACAGTAGTGCAACGTCGTCAGAGCAACTGACCCCCGCTTGTGCGACAAAATTATACAAATAAAGCGAACGTGCAGTGCAGCTGCAGCAGTTTCTGGACCGACATAACAGGGGGGGGGGGAGGTGTTTTTGTAAGACAGGTACACAGGAATCAGAAAACCAAGGGATCAGGCGATATCCTGCCCAAAGGAGAGCAAGAACACAAAGAGCAGGCCAAACCGCTGCCTTCTCACAACACAAAGCCACCAGAACCATTTCACAGCATCACAAAAAAAATAAAAATCACCAGTAAAGCGACACCACCCCTTGTACAATATAATAGATATAGACCTGTATGAATGGGTGTAGCACATTATTGATGTGTAGATGTGTTTAAGCAAAACTGTGCAGGTTCACACTAGGCTCCAGGTGTGTGATTCCACACGTTACACCACTCAGGTAGGGAGCCTGCTGTCACACTCAGCACATGACAAGGGAAGGCATCTTTCCTCCCTCGTCCTTCATTCTGACAGGCACTACAGTGGGCAGCTTCCCTAATGTGGACATCAGGTCCTTCCATCTGATAAAAACACATTGTTTGCAAAACAATCATAACTGGTTCTTAAAAACATGCTTTGAAAGAGGCAAATATTTAAGCCGTATTTTAACACTAAGTGTATAGCAATTTAACAAGATACCCTTATACACAATCTATTACAATTCCGAGCCCCCTTTACACCATTTAAATCTATGGAACAAAAAAAAAAAACAACCATTTTGTTTAGCACTTGCATAATCTTATTAATTTGTGTCAAGGATGATGCATATTTTCACCTTTTGGTTAAATGCTGAATTGTCAGTGCCCACAATTTAAAATGACTATAGCAAATCCTACCCATACATATAAGAAGCTAAGATTTTTGAAACCTGCATACCTCTGTACACTTGAATATAAATTGTTTTAAGTACAAAGGATGCAGTTCAAAGTAAGGGCAGTCAGGGCTATGGTGTGTTATGCATCTGTCAGCCAATGCCCTTTTAATATTGCACTGCTCATTTTAAATTTCCAGTAGTACAACAGAAAAAGGGCTTTGGACAACAACATCAGTGAAGCCAGGACCTTCTCCACATCTCCACATTTTTACAGAAAAATCCATAGACCAACTTTACATTATGAGCTTGGTTTGGCTAAATCTGTGCTTTAGTACTGAAAAGAACAAGCCCTATCCGGCAGGTTCCAGTCAAAATACTATTATCTAAATTTCTACTTCAAAAATCAGCAAGACCATAACCATAAGGCCACAGACATACCTTAGCTATTCTTTTTCAAAAAACGATTTTTTTATAATTTATATATAGGAGTTATAAGCATATAGAGAAAATTACAGCTCTTTGATTTTAGCGTGTTTTTATTATAAGTACGTACTTTAAAAAAAAAAAAAAAACATTTTGACAATTCTTAACTTTCTTTGAATTCCCAAATATGTCCACTTCGTTTAATGTCCATTAAAACGTTTAAATACGCATTTGAATTAAGCCAACTCGAATATACAAATTAACAAAAAAATCTACTCGCTGTGCACAGAGTTTAAGTTAATGTGTATAATACAGATGCGTTCGTTTCAGACGAGCCCGAAATGACTTCACTTGAAAAAAATGCTTACAATTTTCTTTAAAAAGATAAACCGAATTTCACGAAACAGATGAGAAATGTTTCTGTGGTATAATTAAGGTAGAAAATCAAATCCTGGAGAAAAAAAAAACTGAAATAAATGGGACAAAGTGCACATTCCGCTATGCAACGCCAGACGCCATAATTTAACATACACTATTCTTACTCCTTTTACCAAAAAGGCAATTTGACACCTCATGGGCGGGGGCTCATAGGTGCTTGTTATTTCCACTGTTAAGTAGCAGACTCAAGTCAAGAATGGACCAATGTAACGAAAACCAATAAATGTTCGACTGAAAATTAACTGCATTTACACTTATACCTTAATGCATGCTCGGACCTCCGAAAAATATATACATTTAGCTAATATTTTTGTCCCACTTCTACAAACATTTCAGACCCTCCTGATACAAACAGATACAAAGATACAGCATACTGAAAAATTTGGGTACTGCATTACATCAAAACGCTGGACCCCAGAAAAAGCAGACCGGTCTTCTTTTCCCCACGTTTGCACTAGATACAAAATGTACGGGAATAATGGCAATTAAAAAAAACGTTTGACATCAGGTATTAAATATTCCCACAAGGCAGACCATTAATTTGCATTCTAAATACTGGGCCTAACAGTTCTGCTTTCCGCATATTGCCATTAATACAGCCAATTTAAGGTATGATCATTAAAATTATACAGACGTATACTATGCATTTAGAAAAAATAAATAATCATAACTAATTGTACGGATAACATAATGCTATAAAATCAAATCACCTCTACAGTACAAACACTGGCATAGTCACACCGACAACACAACACACAATAAAAGATTGCCAAACACACCATGGCTCGTACTGCAAGAAGGTAAATCGCGCTTCCAGCGTAACTAGCTGCTCAGCAAACGATGCCTTTTCAAACAACACTTTGGAAATAATTAAATCGTACCTTTTTAAAGTAGCCGGGGTTCCCATCTGCCTGACAAACAAATTAATACAAATCTCTGTCAAATTCATATCAGTCGCTCTACGCAGAACAACGCATGGAAAAAAGGAGAGAAATATTCACGCAAACGGGACGTTTAATCCTCCCTAGGAGGGGTGGGGTACATGCCATCTCAATCCGGCTGCCCATTCTTGAGAAAAAAAAAATCACGCTTTCTGCTTTGCATAAGACAGGCACATGCAACGCGGAATGCCAACCCGCACACCTAATCCATTTAAATGACCCCCGTTACCTCCCATCCCTCTCCACCCCAACTTCCCCGTTTCGCCCTGAGCTCCCGCCATTTCCGCTCAATCACCCGGATGCTACTCACAAACAGAGCGAGGACCCCCAAATTTCATGAATGGTACCTAGCCAAGAGAGCGACAATCCGCAAGGCAAAGGGGGGGAAAGTTGATCAAAAGATACGGGAAACGCGTCTCGTAAACCACTGAAAATTCGTTTCCTCGCCTTCCTCGGGTTTTACTCCATCTTATCTAACAGCGACCGCAGGGTTTCATCTCGCTGATCCACGAGAAAAAAAAGCCAATCGTCCACGGCCAGCCTCACGGCCTCTCGGCTCCAGACTCCATCTTTGACTAGTTGACATTCAGATCCTGCTGTAGCAAATTCCTTATTTGCATGCTTTTTTTCTATTGGCTGCTTCTTGCGCTAGTCTCTGCCACATGACATGCTATTGGTTGAATTTCGGGATATTTAATCAATTTATCTGTTCCATGATTGGTCATGTAACAAAAGTGTCATAGAATATATTTATTTCAACAATGAATATACAATTACTGTCTTCCATTCACAAATCCCTTGTCACACTTCTGTTTCGGAATGCCACTATATTTTCACTTACTACATTTTCTGCTATCTCCCTGTCAACCTTATATATGAGTGATGCGTTATCTTGAAAAAACAGCTAATCTTTATAGGCTATATATATATTAAACGATCTACAGGTACCTTCACAGTAAGCTTAACACAGACGCTAATTTATCAACATGCTTCTTTATAATATAGTTTGTGAACCCCCCCCCCTTGAATCCCTACGCAAATCAGAGAAAATGTGTGTGTGTGTTGTATGAAGCATGAAGCGTTGCCTATTGTATTTAATTGTAATAGACATTTTAGAAAATATGACATTTTCTAACGATGAAGAGAATGAAAACGGAGGTGACACTGAAATAACACGTGGTTACATTATGTTAAATGTTCTATTCTGCTTCTCCTCTTAAACAATAACCCCTTTCCTTGATTTAGACTGAGTATCAAATTGCTGTTGAATTAATATTAAATCAATGTTGTAGCCTATTTATATAATCAATTTAAAGGTAAAAACACACAATTTTAGCAGGTCTAGGCCAAAAAATCGTTGTATCTGATAATTATTCACTACACTAAGATTGCATCAATTAAAGATTTTACAATAAATTGGCAAATAATTTTCTTATGAGGATACTTCGGACAAAACACTAATAAATCACTATTTAAGGTTTAAGTCGGATGTAGCCTAAGTGGCAAGAAAATTTAGACTTTCGTAAAGTGTGAAACGGTATTACAAGCATCATTTTTATTTTCAGTTTGGTATTTTTGGTATAGGTCAAAGATTGTGGTTGCCTTTGTACCACAGCAGTTCAGCAGCTAAACCATTCAGACAAAACAGGTCAGTTTACGATAAGGCTATAGGACGGCTGAACACTCGCAGCTTAAGCATTATGGGAACGACACATGGAAACTCCGGTGACAACACGTGACTTGTAGTAGATACATTCCACAAAATCCGTTTTCTGGTTATGCTGGTGTCCAACGCTTTTGGGGTTAACCCCTTGAAGTAACTGGGTGTGGCATGTGGATTTGTGTAAAGTAAATGAAATCTTACCATTGCGAATAAAAAAACATAATAGCCTGATAATAATAATAATAACAATAATAATAATAATAATAATATAGGTGTGTTTAACGTGATGTTCGAAGCCTTAACATTTATCGTAATATTCTTTATGTCATTGGTAGTATTAACTATATTTCCCCAAATGGGCTAGATGGAAGGAATCGAAGGTGGCGCTCAGATAGCGCTCGACGCCTGGAGGAGAGCAATGGGCTGTAAAATGTGGCATTCCAAGCCACGGGAGCTGAAATAATGGTATTGTCCACTGGAAAGGACCCGCCTTTGGTTACCCCCTCACTAGTGACATGCGGGAACTGGATTGTGCAGTTGGTCGGCAAAAAAGCGTTTGATGTAAGGCAGGGCGTGAATTCAATGGGACACAAAGATTGGGGAAGTACGCTCCTCTTGGTCTCTCTCTCCCTCGCCAGTCTTCTAGGTTCGTAATAATTTATTCACTCCGAAATAGCTGCAAGCTACAGTTCTAAACAAGTAACCATTTCTTTTATATTCTTTAATAGCGGGCACATACACTTAGGAAACACTCACGGGAACAAACGCAAACAATCGGGCAGCTTTGCATAGGCTGTGGTGTGTGAAATATGATTCAATTCACAATGTAGTGGCGACAACCCTAAATAAAGGTAAGGGGCGTTTTACATATTTACACCCTTGCAAACACTTGAAAGAGAAAGGATTGTGCGAAGACGGGGGACTTTAATAGAAAACGCGGGGTTTTCGAAAGAAGGAAAGATACTGAAACACAAGACAAATAATCGCGCTTGATCCATATTGTTTTTGTCCCGAAACGTGGTGAGAGTAAGACTCGTTTTCGGTAACCACGTATTAAACTGTGCTGACTGATGTCACATGTGCTTTGAACCCATGCAGTCACAAACTGGAAATGTCCCAGTGACTCTCGTACACCAGGTCACTGTTTTCTCGTTGGTGGTTACTAGTTGTATGATTTTACGGAGTGCAGTGTCGCTTTCCGTTTCTTGGAACACGCACGTGCTTGCGCAATTCTTCACTGTTTATTCCCAGATACATAAACACCCCCATGGATACGTGTATCTATTAATTACACATTTTTTCTTTTGAGTTTGTATTGTGTAGAAACATGGAAATAATTAACCGTAGGGCAATCCCTTATTAATTAAATGTAACATTTGCCATGTATTCCTACGTTCAGATTTCAGGTGCACACAGAGATTTGGATGTTAATGTTTTAAGAACTCAATTTTCATGGAGTTGGGCACAAGTACGAAACGAACTAGTGATGATTTTTATTTACTTTATGTCTTATGACCAGTATTTTTCAAAAGTATATCTGATACGCATATGGAAAAGGTGAGTTGATGAAAAAAGGCAAAGTCAGGGTAATCGCCTTGCAGCTTTTTGTGTGTATATACACGGACATTTGTTATGCAGCTCTGCTGTCCATTGACTTACGTGTAATTGGGAGTGCCTTAAACGCAAACAATCCGTGGGGCACTGGCAAAACGGAGGGCTTATGCGCGTCCAGCCTGTGGTTGGAGGGTTTTGAGGTCTTGCAATGGAGACGAGCTATTATGAGGGCGGGACATCCGTTTTTCCCCCCCAGCAAACGCAATCTTATGCAATTACGCCAGGTGTCTCATAATTGTGTTTTTCATGTTATTATTGTTGGCGGTGTTTTCAGTGACGCTGAAATGAGTGCTGATATATGTCGAGGCGATATAGGCCAAAGTCATAATTGAATTTAAAAAACTGCTGACTTTTTTGATGAGAAAACATTCAATTTGCCCTGCCTTTTGCTTAGTTGACTGTATTCATATAACTTGCCTTATTTTTGTGATTATACGCGGTTACTTTCAGCCTTTTAAATATATCTATCTTTCATCGAGACAAGGGACCTTGCTCGCAGTATAACCGAAGTACTGTGTGCACGGTTGTGCTAACTTTAATTATAAGAAAATTAAAGTCTGACAGGTCGTATACTGCAATTGATGAAATTTTAAACGTTAGTTTCTTTCAGTTACTTACATAGGCTGCCCTTGTTCTTGCAGAAAAACGAGGTGTTCAACTTTTTAACATTTTTTACATTCAGTTCTGGAAACGTTGTAAATACCGTACATCCCAGTTTGCATTCCAATTTATTTTCAACTGTCAGTCAGATGAAATTTGTGTTGTAACGTTATATTTGCTAGGCACAAAGCCATTTCGCTCCATTTCGTTTGCGCGTTTTAGCTGTTAATTCACGGCTTTAAGTTCAATTTTCCCAATGGAGCAAACACTATTTGGGAGTGTCGGGGGTGGGGGGACGCGTAAGACCGGGGCGTGGCTATTACACATCGTATAGTTAGGATTGCGCTCTGCCATGTTCATACTCGTTGCCACGATTGCATTTCGACTTCGACTAAATTATACCGGTCTTTAGAACTTAACTGGATCACTGTGAAGACTACGGCTAAATATACATTTCAAGTAAAATATACTGGTAAATCGAGGCTTTATTTTACTCCTTTAACCCATAACTTTAGGATTCCTAATTGGGGATTCTTACAGTACACTCTTAAATGTTTCAGTAAACATCACACCAGCAATGCATGGTGTATATCATGAATTACTCAATAGCATACAAACACGAAGTAAAAACAAAATGTTATCAAAATATGTATGTAAATCTGCAGTAAGTTTTAAAAAAATGTTAATGTAATATTGTACACACCGACAATTAGAAATAAATGTAATCTCTCACTTCCCACTATGCAGTAAAACGAAACGTTTGTTTCTTTGGGAAATCTTTTTGTTTGTAAATGAAATTAACAGTTTTGTGTTTACTTTTTTACATGAACGTTTAATTTCAAGTTGAGATAGACAAAATAGCAAACAGCAACGTGTTAGTAGTAAACAGTGGTGTTAGTATTAGACAAAGAAAATCCTTGATAACCGTCTTGACAGAACAAAGCAGGATGTTTTCAAATATAAAATGGACACGTACCGTGTAATTGGCACAAAAGTATAATGTTCAACAGCAGTTTCATTGAGAAACTTTATAATGTACACTAACTTCCAGATGGTCTGTGTAAAATTAACAATAATTAAAATGGAATTATATCATTTATTTGAAAATGATATTTGTATTAATTACTGTGATGTTTATCTTCCATTTCTTGGGGTTTACTGCAGATTGACACGGTGATATTTTCCCCTTATTATGATTATGTATCTACTATAAATCAAGCATAATAATAGCATTATTGTGTCAGGTGGTGCTTCCCATAAATCTGCTTTAAACAATTGATTATAATAATTATACTTGTAAATATATTGAAATACTGAATCATTTATTTTTTTACACTCACAAAAAATGTTGCATGTCTATTTTTGTATGTTTATTTCTGTTTTAATAGAAATCCTACTTTGAAATATAAAATTATGTGTATTTTACAATTAAAATTGCAATTTGAATTTCTTATTTTTTTAAAAAATCTTTGTTGATGTTGTTGTATTACTATTTTCAATGATGTCCTTAATTTTAAGGCAATGTTGACAAATACAAAATACAAATATTCCGAAAGAAGGTGTTGTTCCTTTTCTTATAAATTTTCTTATGAATTTCTTATAGCTTTCCTTATGCTTTACAGCTATATCCTAGTTGTTAGCTTGTTATTTGAACAGTATATATTTAAAACGGGGGGTGGGGGGCATGATCTTTTTCTGTGAGGAAGAAAGCATTTAATTTGAAAGGGTGATCCAAAATTATATTGCCATTCAGTAATGCTGATTCATGTGTGTTGTGATATTAGTATCATTGAAATATTGATATTTTCTCTGGTTATTTTTGTTATGGCCATGAACAAAATCTTTATATGTTTCGATAGTCAGGCATGTTTATGATTATTTGCTTTTCTTCTAATTAAGAAATATAAACGATTTTCAGCTTATTTGTATGTTTTTGTATCTGTGCACCATAATAAAAATTGGTCTGAATTTAATTATTTTGATGTCTGTTAGTCCGATTTTTCTGGTCGCTGTTATTCAGTAATAATTTCAATAAGAGAGAAGGACAGAATGAATCAACCAAAACAGTATCAGGCTGAGGGGTGAGAAGAAAACACTGCGATGTGCATGAATGTGAACCAGTCTGCTGTTTTCCTGCCTTTTAGCGTGATCACATCCCCTTCTCTCTCGTCTTTGTGCCCAATGAAGAGCCGGGCGATAAGAATGTCTCCTCAAATCGACGCTTCCCTTGCTGGATCGTTTTTAAAATAAAATGTTCTACCAGATTAGGTGCTTCTTCCTAATTCCCCACACGTTGGTGTCCCCAGTCAGGAAGGGGTGCTTAAGTGGCCGTGTGGCGGTGAGGTGGGGGGGGTGGGGGGGATACTCCCCAGCTAGGACCGAACCTGGGATTAGAATGATGTGCAAATTATAA
>JABFEA020000028.1:166468-177028 GCA_019775915.2 Cyphomyrus plagiostoma
CTCTCTCCAACACCCACACACACACACACACACACACACACACACCACCACACTCACACACACACACACCCACACACACACACCCACACACACACACACACACAGCATGGTCCCACTGTCAGCTCAGCCTGGAACACGGCGGTTAAATGGGGAAGAGAAGAAGAATAGCAAAATTTAAAAGAGCCCAGTAGCGGCCGGTCCCACTGACGTCCAAGGCGGCCGTCTCAACGGCCTCCGACGAAAAACAGAAAGTATATATACGTGTTTTTGTCTGGATGAGGGGTGGGGTTTATGTCTGAGGATGAAAACTCCCCTATTAGAAACTGACTTCCGGTCAAAGTGACAGTCACACGCCAAACTGATGACACGGGGTGGATTGAGAGGGGCGGGGCATCCGGTCGTCAGGTCCGCGTGCAGGGAGGCGTCCTGCCCAGGGAAGGGGGGGCCAATGGGGAGCCCCACCCTGTCCGTCTCTCCGCTGCGCACTCCCAGAGATCCTGGACGCCGGATCATACCTCCAGGAAGCGGGAGCCGGTGCTCTTGGCGTGGAAGGGCTCCGACCACATGCGACGCAGGTCTCCCTGCGTGCGGAGACACACACCCACGGCCGTCAGCAAACCCGCCTGCCGCCAGGAAGCATCTCACTACGCTGCTGCGCGGGAGACTCACCTTCAGGTAGGCCATGGTGAGCAGAGGCAGCAGGGTAAAGGGTACGAGGTACAGCAGCGCAGGCTGGGCGGCCCGGTGGATCCTGGAGGCCACAGTCGCGGTCAGGAGGCCTGGCGGACGGAGGGGGGAGCGGCAGAGGGAAGGAGACGCACATCAGCCCAGCTGAAGACCAACACACCTCCCTGTGCTTCTGACTGAAATGGCCCTGAGGGACAGGGCGGAGCCTGTTCGCAGATGGTCATGGCCAGAGCAAACCCTAATGCTCCAAGCCGCGTCCTTCTGGAAGGTTCTCCCCACTACTCATTCCTCAGCAGCAGGTCCTTTCACAGATCCAACAGCGGCAAGATGAGCTCTAAAGAAGCGGCGTTACCCTGGCGACGCTCCCCCCCCCCCCCCAAACTCACCAACGAAATATCCTATGAGAGTGCAATGGAAGTAGGAGACGCGCTGCATGCGGCCCGACATGTTGGGGGGGGCCAGCGGTTCGCTGCCTGCCTGCTTCTTATAGTTGTCGTAGCGCAGAACGAAGCAGAGGAGCAGCCCTGGCATCACGATGTCCCCAATGCCCAGCATAGAGAAGTGGCTCCCTGTCGAACTAGGGGGCGGGGGGCAAAGCCAGGGGGTGGAACAACAAACAGAAGGATGCATCTGACCGATTCCCCAAAGAGCGCTTTGTTTATGAATTAACCCTAAGGTATGAACACGTGGCACGGACATTTAGCATAGGATGAAACGGGCCAGCGTTTGCCTTGGCCGAGTGATGTGTGCACTCAGGGTTCCTCAAGGTTTCTCCTGCAGCCTAAATGAGATGCTGGCAGGAGAACAAGCCTCTAAACAGGCCATAATGTGTGAATGTGCTCAGAATCCTGCCCGGTCATGTGCCCTTGACTTAAGGCTGCCCTCTACTGGCTAAGCGACTGCACGGCTGAAATAGGGACCGGAAACGTCGGCCGCCTGCTTAAAAGCAAGGCGAGAAGCTGCGACGTCTTTTGGTGGCGGCCAGCAGGGCCGGGCCAGAAGCGGCTCCTACCTGGGGAAAACCAGCTTGCCCGGCAGTGAGAGGCGGGGCACGTCCCGGCCCACACTGGGCCCCAGGTGCAGCTTGCGGGACAAGACATCCAGGGGGTTGTCAGCTGGCTGCGTGGCTACCTTCACCATCACGTTGCTGTTGAAGATGTAGGCTGAGAAGAAGACCTGGGGGCAGAAGGGGTGGTCGTTACCCCAGGAGTATGGCTATGGGAGCCCAGGCAACCTCCCATCTTCCTACGTCTTACACACCAGGTTGTCTTCAGCCCCCACTGCAGGCCGACACCGCAGAACAAGCTGAGGCAGCCAGGCAGCCCCCCCCCCCGGCTCCTCCGCCTCCACACGCATGTCACATTACCCATCAGCACCCACTGGCTGCGATGTGTGCATGGATACAGCGGTGATACTCCACCAGACCAGGCAGATATATTGCAAAAACCACAAATACAAGCAGTAAAGTAGTGAAATGTTGAAACTGAACATTTGTAAAGGTATTCAAGGCTATCATAGTATTAAGGTAACACCGCGTATCAAGGTATTCTAAAATCCTTCCGACAAAATTAGCTGGGAAGACCCCCCCCACCACGGCTCAGTGAATTGTTTAAATCATGTATAAATCATATGTTTACAAAGTGTGTTTTAATAAGTGTACATGTTTTTAAAACGTGTGGGAGGAGTATTTTAAGGCAAAACTATTAAATGTTTATTTATATGGTCTTTCCATATCGTGGATTTTCACCTATCGCTGATGGGTCTGGAACCTAACTTCCAAGAGAGGCGGATAGGATCACTGTACTGAAATCTGTTAGGGAACTTTTATAAAGGACCCCAAATGAACACGTTTATGCTAAGACAGGAACCGAGCAGATCTTTGTAGGTCTTGCATGTCGGGGTTTCTAATCGTACTAGTGTTAATGATCAATAAACCCTGGTTTTTTCTTGGGGGGGGGGGTGACGTACCCAGAAGACGTCGTAGATGAGCAGCCCCGAGAGCAGGAGGCAGGACACCTTGAGGCTGGGCAGGCGGACGAAGGCGATCATGGCAACGCAGAGCCCCATGGCCAAAGCTGTGGACACACTGAAGGATCAGCTTGTTCTTTCTGGGACAGCTACACCGAAGATTTCAGACCTTCAGCGGATCTACATGGATAACCGGGGGGGAATCGTCACGCACCGTCCATGAGCAGCCAGTGTCCTGTGAGCACCCAGATAAGCACCAGGGTAACCGACAGAGAGAAGGAGAGTAGCTCTGCCAGGGTGAAGCGTCCGCAACAGCCGAAGGAGATTCTGTGGGACGAACGAACGGTCATGTGCAGAGCCCGTGTGTGACCGGCGGTCAGCTTCACACGAGCGGGGGGCGTGTGCGTGCGCCCCCAGACCTCCGGAGCCGCCGGAGGCTCACGCGACTATCGGGTAGCGTTCTTACTTGTTCTGTGGGGAGCAGGGCCGGGTTAGGTACTGGCACATGGGCAGCAGGAGGAAAGCGAACGCGATCGTCGCTAAAACTACAGAAAGAAGGGGGAGAGGAGGGTCAGACAGACTCTTCTGGGGTGAGAGACAGGCCGGGCAGGCGGGGCGAGCAACGCGGCCGGCTGGCATCACCGCGTGACCCAGAGGCTGCCGGGTACCTGCGGTGCAGATGGTGAAGACCACCTGGACAGAGTCGAAGAAGAAGAACATGACGAGCAGGGAGACAGAGGCACCGATGGGCAGGAAGAGGGCCTGCGTGGAGTCGATGGTCTGAATACCTGCAAGGGCCGAGACACAAAGGGAGAGAATGCTGAGAATAAAGGCAGGCAGGCAGGCAGGCAGGCACACACATACAGGCAAGGCAGGCAGGCACACACTTGTATTCATGTCTTTGCGGGGGCTGTCCATTCATCTATATGGGGAAAACCTCTAATCCCAGCGACGACGACCTTAACCCCTACCCAACCTTAACTAAAAGTAAACAAAATACAAGACTCTCTTTTACAGACACAGATTTTCATAAAATTGAGTTTCCCATTGTGGGGACTGAAAAATGGTTCCCACAACACCAGAATAACATGTTATGATCATATTTTTGTAAAAATGGATGTGATGCAGGCAGACAGGCAGACAGTGCGATTTGCAGGCCCTCAGCTGCCCCTCCCAGTGCCGGCCCTCAGCTGCCCCCCCCACACTCACTGTTGCTGTTGTTGCTGCCGCCTGTGGTGCTGAAGGCTCCCGCCACAGAGGCTCCTCCCTCTCTCTCCTTCTCCTGGTTTTCACAGTCCATGTTTAACGACCTGGGTGCAGTGGGAACACGGCTAAAGTGGACAAGTCATGGTCCCCGCACCCCCCCCCCCCCACACAGCCCCACAGCGTAGTGCTCCCCCCTCCAGCAGAACCAGGCCGTCAGACTGAGCTGCCACGATCCCCGGTGTGGCTCCTCGTCCAGGCCCGGCACGACGTCTTCACACCCGTGTCGATTCCGTTTCCACAACCCAGTGATTTCAATCCAGCACGAAATGGGAAGTCTGAGAGGTGCTTACCTGAAGCTGCCGTAGACGATGAGGAGGATGGAGATGAGGAAGGTGGAAACTTGGCTGGAGTCGACGAGCGAGTACGCCCTGTAGAGAGATTGGGGTGTAAGCTTCAGGAAGGGCAGGAAGCACACAGAAGGTCAACTCTGTCTCTTAAAGAATCCATTGAAAATGGCCTCTGAAGGCAATCTGGCCGGTCGATGGATTTCCAGACGGCAGATCTGAGAGGCTGCCTTAGCTGCAAGCTGTCACACCACCATGTCCTCACGGTTTTGCAGGCAGGTAAAGGTGAACATCTCTGGCAATCGGTCATGGCGCCTGCAGACTGAGTAAATCCCATCTTTCAGTCCCGAAAGCCTGGAACGTGCCTGACACGCGAATGCCAAAGCGGAATTAGCAGCCGAGCCCGACTGAGCCAGACTGAATAACCGAGAGCAGGCTCAGAGCATCCAGGTGCTTAGCCACCGGCATTCTGTCCCCCCCCCCCCCCCCAAACAGCCATGCCGCACGAAAGATGTGCGTGCTTGTTGCCATAGAGACAGAGCCGGGCGACGGGGCTGACGCTCCTCCCCACTGCAGCAACCCAGCCAATGCAGCAGATTTACAATATACAGCCTCCAATCACAGCAGCCCTCCAGCACACAGGCAAACATTTTCTAACAATTAATTTGTATATATTGTACTTTTGCAAAACAGGCAGTCCTTAGGAATAGGCTTCGTTCATAATCCAAGGGCCAGTTTATACTCCACGCTTGCAACATGTATGCTTACGCATGCTGTCACTCATACTTGCACGTAGAGGTAACTTTTAGTCCACCAGATTTATGTAATGTCCACCAGGGGGCAGTGCTAGAAAACCCATCTTGGTCAGCTCTTTTGTCTTCAGTCTTTCTTGTTTGGACGAGGCTGTGGCATGAAGTGTTTTACACTAGCTACCTTCACAGCAAGTCACTAATTATGCAACAGTGCTGCAACATTCTCTATATTCCAACCACTGCACTTAGTACTGGGACTTTGCTCAGCCACATATCGCTTTACCATCTCCTGCTGGATGTTGCATTATATGTCGAGAGATCACTCACATAGTCAGTATTGCGTAGTTACTACTACAGCTGCACAATATTTGGGGAAAACTGCAATGCTTATGAAGCAAAAAGGTAAAATATGTTTCTAACAAACAAGTGAGGAAACAGATTATGATTTGACCAGGAGAGTGCATGCAGAGCTCATGAAAGAGTAGCAGTAATAAACTATTTTTAAATATATACTAGATAATACTGAAAAGAAAAAAAATCATTAAGTACCTTTATAATGCAGTATAAAGAATCCTTAATTCTTATACTGATCATTGTAATGCATTATGAAAGTATTTATAGTGCATTATTGATAAGCACTTCATAAAGCATTCATAATACGAAAAAGACATGGCTATAATGTGTTAAGCATTTTAAAAATATTTGTAGCCATCTTTATATTACTTTATGAAGGCAAGTATGCTTTAAGTAAAGTGTTACCTCTCTCTCTCTCACACACACACACACACACACACACACACACACACACACACACACACACACACACACACACACACACAGTTGGATATTCCTAAGATTATATCAATTCCAATTCTGATTCTGCTCATTGAATCTGATTCTTATCGATTCCTGGTTCCAATTATATTACGGTAAATAAGTAAAAATGTTCCAATAACAAAACACGACATTTATTCTCTTTAAAGAGTTCAAGTGTTGAAGTATTTTCATATTTTGTTAGAAAAATCGTATTAAAAACCAATAAATCTCAGACGGAAGTTTGCCACTAACGTCAGTAATACTGCAGAATCTGCCTAAACTGGATGGTATTGTAGGTCTGTTAATGAAACAATGGCAGAATTATAAAAAACAAACTTTCCCTCTGCAGCCGTGCATTTCAAAATGCATGACAGCTACTTAAACCGTGGTTGTTACACATCTGTCTTACACATTCGTACATGAAGACTGGCCTTTATGTTTGTTTGCAATTTCCAAACTAACGACTGGGTTATGGTCACACCAAAGGTGTACATCCACATTTAAGATGGTTGCTCGGCTCATATACAACCAATACATTTAATAGTAGCAGGTGATATCTAATGCTTGATGACACCATGCAGACATGGCCACAAAATGCAACTAAATGGTCTGTGTGGAGCTCTGACTTCCAAAGACACTGAAACAACAAACAGAGTACATAACAATAATACAGTAAAGTAGTAACTAAATACAGTACCGTACTGAGGAGAGATTCGTTTTACAAAGTTCAAATTCAAGTTCAATTTAAGTAGCACATTATCAGACATAGAGGTCAGTTAATGTGCTTTACAGATTTATAACCAAATATAAGACAATACAGATTAAAAAGTTCAACAAAAAAGAAATGTGCTAAAATGATAAAAAGTAAAACTCGTGTAAACATATGAAAGGCTGTTAAAATCAGGACACATTTCAAAACTAGCAACCATTTGGGACAGATCTGATATCCAAGGGCATAGACTTTGGCAGCATAATGGCCAAATGCCATTTCACCTGGTTCAGGTGCTACTGTGGGCACCACAAGCTCAGCAGCTCCTCTGGATAAGGTTTACAGTCAATGAGCATTTCAGAAATATACTTCAAGGCTGACCCTTTAAGTGACTGATATATAAATAAAACTTTGAAACCGATTCTGTATCTGACTGGAAGCCAGTGCAAGGATCCAAGACCCAGAGTGATGAGTTCTTTTCTTAGTACTTGTCAGAGTTACAGCTCACCCTAACTGCTAATGCTATAACCGTCTAATAGTCTTATTGGGAAGGCCAACGAAAAGAGCATTATAGTGGTCAAGCCGGCAAGAAATGAAGGTAAGTTGTCCTAGATCTTACTTAGACAAAGTCTTTACATTTTTTTTAATCTAAACTAGCCAGACTGTTGAATTAGGGCACGTCTCCATTGCACCAGACACCGTTCTTTTGGTACAGTACTTTTAGTACGTTCCCTTTTCCTTTGACATCCAGTCGAGAACCAGTGCCAAAAGTTCCAGGACACAAAGTACCAAAGCAGCTGGGGTGCGTTTCTGGACTTTGGACATGCAAATGTGTTCAGTGTCAATTGGTTATGCAATCTTAATTTGGTAGTGCAAATCGCACCTTATTTTTTGTGAAACTCAAGCACAATGTCTTTCAATTAAGCCTCAGGTTCTCTAACCCTTTAAACTCCCTGGTAAACCCAGTTAATAACTCTCCTGTGGTGCCATCATCCACCCTTTGCGATTCATTTTTAAAAAACTTTGACAAAATCTCTTCTCTTTGGCTGAAAACTGTCATCACTGGTTTCATTGATTTTACCCATTCTACTCATTATCTGAGCTTTGTCTTTAACCAGTTTCAGTCAGTATCCTTCTCGTCACTTTCAGGCATAGTAAAGCAGCTGCTGCCTACAGATTCTTCTTCTGATAGCAGTTCTCGCCTCCTTAAAGATGTTTTTTGATACCGCTGGACTGACTGTACTTGCTTTGATAAATGCCAGTCTCAGCTCGGCCCCTCTCACGGTTTCAGACCTACTGAACTGGTCGAAGCTTTTCCGCTCATTTGGGTGAATTCTCTTCAGCTACGGCTCCTCTTAATTCTGGAGTTCCCTAAGGCTCTGTCCTGGGCCCTATACTCTTTACTGTATTTATTGCTACGGGGGTCTATATTCGAAAAAAATATTGCCATTCATCATCTTGCAGACGATTTAGCTGCAGTACAAATTTATCTGCCTTTAACTCTTAGCAGGAATGATTGTATTCAGCTAACCTTCACTTGGACGAGGTTAAGTCTTGGATGAACAGTAATTTTTTAAACCTCAGTGATAGCAAGATGAATATTCTATTTGGCCATAAACGTATTGATTGCTTTTTTGGTCTTTTGAACCCTCTTTATCTTTATATTCACTCATTTTTTAAGAACCTAGGTGTGACCTTTGATAACGCTTATAAATTTAATAATCAGGTGAGCTGTCTAATTAAAATAAGTTATCAATTGAGACTTATAGCTATGGTTAAAGGTTGTTGTTATCTCCCTCTTAAAGATCTCAAGGTTATCCATGCTTTTATAACCTCCGGGTTGGATTATTGTAATTCATTATATTTTGGAATCGATCAATGGCTCATTCATCGTCTGCAGTTAGTGCAAAACGCAGCAACTTGTCTCCTCACTGGTAAGTGTAAGCATAATGATATTTCTCCAATATTGGCCTTGCTTCACTGGCTACCTGTGAGGATCAGGATTGAGTTTAAAATGTTGTTGCCTGTTTTTAAAGCACTGAACAGGCTGGCACCCGAATATCTCACTGAACTGCTACACTTTTATACTCCAGCCAAAGCACTTCGGTCATCTCGATCTTTTCTTAATGGCATTTAATTTAGTATTAGTTGGCATAAAATGCTGATGTTCTTCGTTTTGTGTTTCTTATTTCATATACTTTGTTTTTTTCTTCTCTTTAAGGATGAAAATCTATACAGCACTTTGGTCAACCACGGTTGTTTAAAAGTACTTTATAAATAAACTTTGAGATCAAAATCAAACAAAGTGTTGCGACTTTACATTTACAATATTTGCAGTACAGTACTGTGTATATTAATATTTTGCCTTTCCCCAATAACTAATCGAGAATTGGGCTGTCTATCGATTAAACTAGATTACGCTACTGATTAAATTTGGTGATTGATCGAGTGATTGTTTATATTCTATAATATAATACAACGCAATACACACCAACTGGTGCAAGACAGGAACCAATAAATTATTGCAAGATGCACACTCCATCACACACACACACACAAGGTCAATTTAGGCACTCTAGTTCACTAAAGTTGCAGGTTTCTGGATAGTGGAAGAAAAGTGGAGAATCTGCGAAAAAACAGACAGAACACGTGCACAGGCACGCACGCACACACACAAAGTGCGACACTGCCACCCTCAATGCTAGGCTCATACTATATTAATACTCTAAACATGGCATTTCACATACATGCAGCTGTTAGAGTGCAAGGACCACATTAATAGGCTGGGTTCACTTCAAATCATCAATAAGTTGCGCTAATGTGTTTTTGGTCAGTCATAGGAAGTGGAATTTAGAAGGGTTTGCAGTTTTAACAATGGTTCCTCTTCAACATTATCTAGTATGTGTAAAAAATACAAGAATGAATGAACAAGTCTAAAGTGTCTCAAATGAGACAATCGTAAACCATCTCCTCCTTGCGGATTGACTCGATCATAGATTGTGTGGCGCATTTGTGAGACAAACAAAAATGAGTGAAGAGGAGAAAAGCGAACAAAAAGACATTTGTCTTCCGCTCTATGGAAATATTCAGTGTTCCACAGCGATAAAACTGAACTAAAGCGAGTGATTTGTCAGCACTGCTGTGTGTCCATTGGCACAACTAATATCCATACGACACTATATAACCAAACAGAGCTTAATTTTAAAGTCAAACACTGCAAAAACTTAAATATCACAATGTGAACTTTTCCCACCCAATATCGTTCAGCCCTACTCAAAAAACACGCAATAGCTCAAAACATCTGATTATGTACCATATTACGAAAAAGATGCGACATGGTAATAACCCTGGTTTCAGTGGTGATTATTTTGACATAGAGAATGTAATTTAAGCAAAATGATTTAAGTCATAAGTGATGAGGAAGACAGGGTAGGCTACACAGAGAGTAAATGGCACATATCTATGGCTAACCTCACATTACAGGGTGAGTCTGTCGAATCAGAATGTCTTCTTTTAAGATGTATTTGTAATGCAGTAGTGCTGGAGTGATATTTAAAGTCCACTCCGCAATACTGATAAATGACTGCATTTTCATTCACTTTCAATGCAAAATGCTTGCAGACCGGATGCTTTCGCTGTTTATTCGGACCCTCGTGCGTTTTGCACCGACTCTCTTCCGCCATACTGGTGAGTACTCAAGAAGTAAAATTTTAATTGATGCTTTTTAATAAAATCAGGTAATCGAGCTAAGAGTAATTGTGACAGCTATAATATGGCCCCAGTCCCAAAACCCGACACAGATCTATGGATACCTGTATTTATATATCCTTGAGCTTGAGAGTCAAAGCTTTTATAAACAAGATGAGCAAACGATGTTGAGCGCATGCAGAATCTGAAGAGACAGATGTATGGAGGACGAAATGTTCCTTACATACACTCACCTAAAGGATTATTAGGAACACCATACTAATACGGTGTTTGACCCCCTTTCGCCTTCAGACCTGCCTTAATTCTACGTGGCATTGATTCAACAAGGTGCTGAAAGCATTCTATAGAAATGTTGGCCCATATTGATAGG
>JABFEA020000028.1:178940-203574 GCA_019775915.2 Cyphomyrus plagiostoma
CCCCCCCCCCCCCCCCCCCCCCCCCCCCCCCCCCCCCCCCCCCCCCCCCCCCCCCTGGAGTGCCTGGAGGAAACCCACCATGACACGGGAGAACATGCAAATGCCACACACACGGAGCCATGGCAGAGACTGAACATAGTGCAAACACATGTAAAAATAATCATAGTGGTCCATGAAAACTCGTCTGAGGGATTTCCTAGTTAAAGTTATTCAAGTTCTTTCATTACGTTTACTCATTTACAGCTTTTACATTTCTTCCTCTCTTTCCTTCCTTTTCTTCCTTTCCTCGCTAGTTCACTCTCTCTCAAACTGCTTAAGGAACCTGCCTCATCAATTGACTCAAAGAACCTGAGGTTTCATTGAAGAAATCTATCAGGCCCAAATCTTCCCGTTTATACAGTCACTACCAAGAAAGCTGTATCACATTTTCATCAATATAAGGTTAATTTATATGCGGATGCATTAGGGGCATAACGATTCTGCAAATCCATGATTCGGTTCATACCCGTTTCTGTCTTGCAAGAAAGAACAGGGGAAAAAAATTCTGGGTTTTATTAATCACCAACAATCTGGAAAACTAAACAGAACACTAAAGAACACGTAAAATTTACATTTTTAAAATTAAAAATACTGACTAACCAAAATGTTGCCAAACTGCTGAATTTTTTTGCAAGTGTGATCTGCCAGTACAGATTTGTGCTGATTCCGAATTTCATAAAAGAAACTTAAACTTTGTAATTATCCTCAAACCGTTACAGGATCATCTCTCGCTTAAGTCTCAAAATAAAAGTGCTCTGTGACTGGAAGCAGGTACAAATAATTACCTGAAAATGAGCTGCTGTACACCCAACTTTATCTGACATATTAAACATATTTATCTGACATTACCAAGTAAGACCAGGTGCAACAGATTTAAATAACAAAACAAATGTCAGTTACTTATTTTCCAGCATGTTAATATTCACCAGGTAACGCGACATTGACCATTTTCTCTTTAAAGGTGAGTAAATAAAAAGTCCATAGGTTACAAACCTTCAAAGAAAACTGAAGGGTACTATTCACTTCCAAATAATAGCCGCAGGTTAATAACACAAACATTGCATGTTATGCAAATACAATTCTTACATCACTAGTAAGCTACATTAAGGTCAGGCTTTTTCATACCTTCATACTGTACAGACATTATAGTGCAGGTGGTCAGAGTTTCACTAAAACGTTTTTACTCTGGTCAAATCTTAGCTAGCTTCGCAATTTTAATGATCATTCCATTTCAAGATCACCTAGAAGGTGTTTAATAATCAGCTTAAAGCTTACCTCCGCCGTTTCACCGTGTTTTTGTGGTGGCTCCCTCACGGCTTACCTTTGGTTCACATGTATTCCGAATTGCAAGCTTCGCATCATCTTCACTCACACCAAAAATTCCATGCTGAGGACATGCTAGCGAGTGGCTGTGAGTTTGTACGCGGCCGCGAGGTAAAATGGACCAGTTCAGTACCAGAACAATGAGAGACTGACCACGGTCCAGTCTGATCCGGTCCCTGGCCGGTCGATCGGTGCAAAGGACCAAAGACACAGAAAATGCGCATATGCGGCTTTAATAAATGAGGCCCTTGAGACGCAAACTACATTCACCAGCACCCCCATATAAACCAGTGAACACCGGAGGGGATACAGAACCAACCAGTCTCAAAGCGCATCGCCTGTGAGCATCACTTGCACCATGCGTCAGCACGCCACCCTGCAGGGCAGTGCATTTCCTGCGATTCTGCAGTCGCTACACTGTCAGCTGCGCAGGTCCTCCCGGGTCAGTAACAGCGGCTTTATGGTCTGCACTCATGCCTCTGACAGCTTGCCGATCACCTTACGGCCAAGGTACTGAGCATTTTACTACGGCCGCTTTTTAAAAGCATCTCTGGGGAGAGGAGTAAAATAAATGTCTTCGGTTCAGCCTCTGTGCAGTTCACGGGCTGCGCATCGCTGGATCTGTGCGCCCCCCGCGGTTAGGATCTCTCTCTGCCTGGCCGTTCGCCCATGCGCCAAACCACACAGACGATCCATTAATACACCCCTGCAAAACTAACCCCTCAGCCAGCATCGACAATCAGATTTAGGGGTGCGCGATTCGATATTTGATCATGAATGATTAAAATGTCTCCACAATCTGCCTTTATGGAGTGTTTGTTAGCATTGTGCTATAGCATGCACTTCTTCAGTTGCAGTTCTGCTGTTCATGCATGCGTCTTGTCAGCCAAATCCATCTCAACACACCAATAATCCAGTGAACAAGCCATGAAAAATGGATCTACGCACATATAGTATCTTACAAAAGTGAGTACACCCCTCACATGTACTAAAAGTTTTATTATATCTTTTCATGGGACAACACTGTACCACATCAGTGTACAGCTTGTATAAGTGTAAAATTTGCTGTCTCCTTAAAACAACACACATTAAATGTTTAAACCACTATCAACAAACGCGAGTACACCCCGAAGTGAAAATGTCCAAATTGTGGCCAATTAGCCATTTTCCCTCCTCTGGGTCATGTGACTCATTAGTGTTACAAGGTCTCAGATGTGAATGGGGAGCAGTTCTGTTAATCTTGGTGTTCGCTCTCTTACACTCTCTCCTACTGGTCACTGGAAGTTCAACATGGCACCTCATGGCAAAGAGCTCTCTGAGGATCTGAAAAAAAGAATTGTTGCTCTACATAAAGATGGCCTGGGCTATAAGAAGGCTGCCAACAACCTGAAACTGAGCTGCAGCACGGTGGCCAAGACCATACAGTGGTTTAACAGGACAGGTTCCACTCAGAACTGGCCTCGCCATGGTCCACCAGAAAAGCCGGGTGCATGTGCTCAGCATCGTATCCAGAGGTTGTCTTTTGGAAATAGACGTATGAGTGCTGCCAGCACTGCTGCAGAGGTGGGGGGGGGTCAGCCTGCCAGTGCTCAGGCCATACGCCGCACACTGCATCAAACTGGTCTGCACGGCTGTCGTCCCAGAAGGAAGCCGCTTCTAAAGATGACGCGCAAGTAAGCCTGCAAACAGTTTGCTGAAGGTAAGCAGACTAAGGACATGGATTACTGGAACCATGTCCTGTGGTCTGATGAGACCAAGATAAACATATTTGATTAAGATGGTGTCAAGCGTGTGGCGGCAACTAGGTGAGGAGGACAAAGACAAGTGGGTCTTGCCTACAATCAAGCATGGTGGTGGGAGTGTCGTGGTTTGGGGCTGCATGAGTGCTGCCGGCACTGGGGAGCTACAGTGCATTGAGGGAACCATGAACGCCAACATGTACTATGACATACTGAAGCAGAGCATGACCCCCTCCTGCCGGACACTGGGCCAGAGGGCAAACTGCCGTGCTAAAGAAACTGAGGGTAAAGGTCTCCAGACCTAAACCCTATTGAGCATGTGTGGGACCTCAAACGGAAGGTGGAGAAGCGCAAGGTCTCCAACGTCCACCAGCTCTGTCATGACATCATGGTGGAGTGGAAGAAGATTCCAGTGGCAACCTGTGAATCTCTAGTGAACTCCATCAATCAATTTGGACATTTTCACTTGGGGATGTACTCATTTTTGTTGCCAGCAGTTTAGACATTAATGGCTGTGTGTTTACTTGTTTTGAGGGGACAGCAAATTTACACTTTTATACAAGCTGTACACTGACCGCTTTACATTGTACCAAAGTGTCATATCTTCAGTGTCGTCCCATGAAATGAAAAAATATCTACAAGATTTGAAAATTCCGTTCTGTACTGTTGTTGCTTTCATCTACAGAAAAGCCATTGTTATATGTTCAAATGTGTGTAATAAAGGAATAAAGGATTTTTTTTACCGTGGTATCGAATTGGGTATCGAGAATCATGCAATTCTACTGGTACAGACTGTTAAATTTCTGGTATCATGACACTCCTAGTAGGCAGGGCCTCAGATTTATTCCCGTCTCCCTTTAACACATGCAATGTACAATGGGCAACAAATTCCCAGTTTGACAACATGGACGACCTCAAAAAGAATGAAATCAGTTATATGGAACCTTTTCGGATTTTATGCAAGTGACACGGCACAAAGTTATATAGAATAGATGTGAAGACAAGTTTCACACACTGGATGGCAACAGCAAAAAACCTTTTTAACCCCCTAAAAAGAAAACCCCCAAAAATTATGCTGAATATGCATCTTTTAGGTCGCTACCTTATTGGGCTGCATTTCTTAAAACCCGGGAATTCGTTTGGTTGTACAGTTCATTAACTTGCAAAACAGTCATAAATACCAGCATGAAAAAGAATTCTACTAAGATCATGGATGGTAATCCTGCCTGGGGGAAAAAAATGTGAAAATATTTTTGCCATATCACACACCCCTACTCGGGTCATGTGTAACTTCACACTGGAGAGGGGTGGGGGGGCACGCAACACAACCGCTTATTCGTGAGAGCTTTTCCAAAAATGTCATGGCACCTTTGAACTGAATTACTCCATATTGTATTGAACGGAACCCGATACTATGAAAGCTGATGCCTTTGCATAAACGCTGCAACATGTCATCATTAATTCACACCTATTAGAGACACACTGCTGAGCACTGTGGTCTCGCCACTGCCTCCACCTCATTGGTTAGCTATGACACAGCTTAAAGGCCAAAGGCTTGGAGGCTTTATTTTAGGAACCCTTAATACACATAAGCTGAAACTGGGGATCCACCGACACTAGTATCGGTATCGGGTGTGATGCTGTGCTCAAACTCATCCTCATGACAATACAACAATACCTATAACCAATTGCAAGTAATGACAGACCAGTAATAGCAATATAAAGCAAAGTAAACCAGACAAAATGTGCTGAAGGAATGCTCCAAAAATGAACTATGAACAAAAGCATAGGCGGATTGCAATCAGTGCTCCATTAAAGTATGAAGAGGTACAAGAGCAGGTTCATGCAAAACTAGTAATCAACAAACCTGAAAACAATATAAGAGAGTAGGGGTGTTGAAATTAATCGATGCATCGCAATGCAGACGTGGACGATTTTGCATCGACGCAGTGATAGAACATAATCGATTATAGCATAAAAATTCTAGTTAAAAAGTAGTTCTGGTAGTGACTGTGGCTACCTGATCAGAGTACAGCCACTGCTCCGTGTTGGAGTAATTGTGCTTTCGATTATTTCTCTTCAAGTCGGAACTCGGATGAAAACACCACGAAACGTTGTGGAAAAACATCACTTCCTGTCGGAAACACGCCTCTTTTATGACATTGAAGTCGGACAAGATTTTGTTGTCTGCGTTGCCCCATGACGTAATTTCAACATGGCGGCTTACACACTCAACAGTAATTCTATTTCATAAATCTTTAAAAATGTTTATTTTGTTAAATGTATTAATAGTTATAAATGTAACTACACGTGTTCGATTTAGAGAATACCATATGATGACCGTAAACAGTATCCTATCATGCAATACAAATTTTAGTGTGTTTGTTTGTAGTTTGTTTGCCTCTCGAAAAAAGAATATCGTTATGAATGTGCTAAAATATTTTATAAAGCTTTAATGTGGTTTGACTAGTTCGTGTTTCTTGTTTGTTTCTTTTGGAAAAAATAAATCTCACTCCAAATCTGCTAAAATATAAAGCAACAAACGCACAGTAGCGCGTTCATGGAGGCAGCCATGTTTGTTCCGAGATGTGGGTAGCTCACTGTTTCTGTTTACATTTTGATAAGCTATGTCTATATTCTTTGTTTCTGTTTATAATGTATTGTAATATCACAATTTCCATTTCCATTTTCAGGTTAAATAAAAACGGGAGCTAACATCTCACTGCTTGTATTTGCATTTGAAAATATAATGCAAGGTAATGTAGAACAATTGATGGGATGCATCAAGATATCGAATTGAATTGCTGACATGATAATTGTAATCGAATCGTGAGACCAGTGAAGGTTCAGACCTCTATATAAGTGTACGACGAAATTGCCATCAGCAGCACTGCACAACAATCAACTGTGCAGCAAACACCAGCACGGAAAGAGAAAATGTCAAATGATAACCTTTGTGCAATGAAAATAACAAAAGGTCTTGCCAATATGGTGTTCTTGACAATCAAGCATGATGTCATGATGGTGGCATGCAGAGGGTATAATAGTCTGATGCTGTACATGGTGCAAAAACTTTGTAATCCACCACTTTAGATGGCTCAGTACATGATCTTAAATTGTAATTAAAATTGGCCCAGCGATGCACCGCTTACCACAGACTAAATAAGAGTGAGGAGCAGTGCTAACTAGCTACTGCTCCAAATTAATGCTGGCTGTTCAACAGATAAGGAAAATATGCAGCGTTTGCTGCGATTAGACAAAAGGAGACATGAGAAATCAAAAAAAAATACATGAGCTGTGGGGAGCAAACGTAAGCAGCAAGGGAAGGATGGAGCGAAGGTCAGGCATGTGAGAATGATGCACACATGAATGCATGCAGGCACGCACACGCAGCAGGATGCAGCCCCCACCCAAAGATAAAACAATAAGCCGGCTGCAATTTTCCCACCTCCCCACCCTGCACTGACCCGACCCATCCCCTCCCCTAAAAGTGGGTCAGTGAAACCCACTGGGACTAATCCCAGGTAGCACTGCTGCCAAAGCAAACTGGCACAGACTCAGACTCACCAAAGTGACAGGGGAGTGACGGTAATAAAAAGCGAGAGGAATCGTGGACGACATTCTCGCTACACCCACAGATTAAACGACAGGAACACCGCTGACAAAGTCACGTGCCCTGATTAAGAGAGCGGTTGATGCAGTCGAAGCTCCGCGGGTGCTTCAACTGCAAAACCGTGACGTGAACCACTTGCCCACAGTAAGCAGCCATTAAGCAATGCAAAGCACAGCCTCACCAGCCTGTCCCCGATGCATCATTCTGTGGCCAAATTCATAAAACAGCATATTTCACTGACGGGGGGGCGGGATACAGACCCTCAGTGATGGTTCTCATACCTCTGAGCTGGAGAAACTCACTACTCTCATTGTTCCAGTTAGAAAGAAAAAAAAAAAAAAGCATTCCTGGTTTCTGAAGTGTCATACAGTTCCAGGACCCTTTCTGCTACCCAGCCCATTTTTCTGCCTTTTCAAAACACCAGGGACTGAGGATAATAAACCAGAGAAGAAGGGGCTGAGATGGCCCCCTTTTAATACAAACTTCAATTTGGGTACTCGTCAAAAGGTGGGAAATGGACAGGAGCGCCAGGGGCAGCCGTTAGGGAGACGTGACCAGCACTGAGGGGTGTAATTCTACTCCAGCTCCTGACACAATCAGGATAGAAGTGCTACAGACTCACAACAGATGTTTCACATTGGCTTCAGTTGAAAGTTCATACACAATAAATGTGGATACGCAGGAGCATCTAACGACCTACAGCATGAGCGACATTGGGGGGGCGGGGGGGGGGGATTTGTGCACATGTCCAGTCGACAGGGGAGAGCCCCTGTGCCCCGCACCTGTCAGTCCTTCTCTTGACTCCTGGGGGGTCTTAAAGAGCAGGTTCTAGTGACGCCCCTCCTCCTCCCTGCCTATTCTCACCACAAGCATCCAGGAAATGTGGCCCATGGCTGACAATGTCCGGCCCTCTCTAGGTCGATCAAGTTCTCCTGAAAGTGGAACCGGTGGGCGATCTTGAGGAGCACCCCAGGATTTGCACGCACACAGAGAGGTGCCTGACAGGACCTGGAAAACCATGCCCTCTGATTGAGCTCCTAAAGTGCCAAAAGGCAGCCAGGGTGTCACCTTCCTGGACACAGGAATCCGGTCAGTCCACCTGCCAGCAGCAGGCCCGCAGCACTGTTAATCTTTAAAATCTCCCGTGATGTAACGCTGATGTTATTAATAGCATTGCACAGGACTGGAAAAAATCACTTCGCAATATGTAACATTTTTGCAATTGATATTACAACATTCATAAAAGTCAGTTGAAATTTACCTAAAAATGAACTATTTGGTTATAGTTTATATCCAGTGTACCGAAGTCTGACTTGTCTGTTTGGTTCTATATGTATTTTTGTCTCTGCACTGTGTTCTTACTACTGTATGCAGCAGAAATTTCCCCTGCCATCAGTAAAATGCATCTTAATCTTAAATTGGTGGAGTTGCCACAAGGGCCAACAGACACAAAGCAGTGTCGACAAATGCCCTGCTTTTGGTCAACATGTTCTCTATGGAATCCAAAATATTTTCATACAGCAGAAAGCGAATGTCTTTTGTTGACCAATGTTCATATTTATTGTTTTGGTTTCTCACACGCCACACTGCCCACGGCCAAGTCAGACAGCAAGGATGAAAACAGTTATGATGAGCTCGGCATGTGCTCTCCGAGCCAATGCAAAAACAGAAGTGAAAAACTTTAGATTGCTTCTTTAGAAACATATATCATATCATATACTGTTTTATTGTTTATTGTCATGTATATGTTTAGGTTTTTGTATTGGCTGCTACCTTGGCCAGGTCTCTCTTGTAAAAGAGATTTTATATCTCAATGGGACCTCCTGGTAAAATAAAGGTAAATAAATAAATAAATAAAATATATAATGCTAAGGACCCACCATTAAAACTGCAACACTCACTTTGTTTGCTATGACAAAGTAAAAACGTTATTGTCTTAACACAACTGACTATAGCAGTGCTTGCGATTTGACAACTGCATATGCATAACATGCGATGATATTAATATCACATTTTGCGGCTCTTGTCCTTAAGCCCAAACACATACGACCAATGGGAGGCCTGGTAGGAATAATCACTGGGGCTTGAGGGCAGGATCATTAAATAGTGTGTGAGTCTGAATTCCAGCTGGGGCTCCTTCTGGAAATGCTTGTTGCATGCTAACGACATTCCCACCCCCCACAAAATGGAGACACCCTGTTCAACTGTTCTTCGATGCTCCTCAAGATCGCCCACTAGTTCCCCCTTCAGGAGAATTTGACCGACCCAGAGGGGACCTGACGTTGTCAGCCATGAACCACATCTCCTTGATGCTCCTCGATGCTAAGAATAAACGAGGAAGCAAAACACCAATCAGGTCCTAACTCTGTCAAAGACGGTTTTTAAATCTTATTCAGATATTAAATGAGCCGTCACCTGCCACTGTCACCATATTAGCATGACATCTCGCTCCAGCACCATAATACACCACGTGTGTAACCACTCACATCCATTTCAGCTGCCTGGCCTCAGACATGAGCAGCTAATACTTGCTCCACCGCAAGGCCAGTCACATGACGCGCCCCTACTGATGTGGTGCGACCACAGGATTCGCTCACAGCTAAGCTGCTCTCCGGCTGCGCAGGGACCCAGCCGACCTCCAGCTTATCCTGTTTCTGTTACCGCAGCAACACCTGTGAAATTACAACGATTATGATCGTCGAGAAGTGAGAGGCTTAGAAAAATCCAGAGTGGGTGGGATCATTGGGTTCCATGAATCATTACCTGGCACGCAACAGAAATCAACAGTGACCAATGAGAAGCTAGTAAGACTGATTGACAGCTGACAAAAGCCCCACCCACCATGACTGCTAAAGCTCAGATTCTTTTCAAACTGTATGTGACCTACATGATGCAGTCACAAGCTACACCTTACAAGACAGCTAGAAACTAGTGTGTCGCTACACAAACCAAGGTACCTAATCTCAGCCGCTTTACTATCTCAAGGTCCCTGGGATCGCAGATGGACACCAGCATCCCAAATTCAATGCAGAGCCATGACAGGCAACCACGAGGTCTTCAGAGATGTTCCTGGAAAGTAAGTCACAGCAGGACTACTGCTGAAGTTTCGCCATTGGATGGAAATAAGAGGAACCTCAAGTCAGTCTGGCTCAGTGGAGATGCCCAGGTCAGAGGGCTCAGCACCAGGTCACCATAGTATTTCCAAAAAAATTCCTCCTGCCAGTGCCTGCCAATGACCGTAATCAGACACAAAAAAATATTCTTTTAAAGGAAGTTGAAAGTACTGCCTGAAGCAGAACACTACAGGCCCAATTCTGAACGGGCCCAAAACCTGCAACTGTCCTGCTCTGAGCTGTGCCGAGTCAAGGAGGATGTCAGAACACCCTCTATACAGTTTGTACACTGCGCACACACACATAAAATGCAGCATTTCCGTGACTCTTTCTGGAGCCGATCGAACTGGAGAAGCACTTCTGTGAGAGCTCAACAGCACTGCCCCCTGAGGAGAGGAAGAGGGGGAATTCAAGACAGTGTTGCGCCAGGCGCCCTAACTTCTGTGTGGCGTTTAATCTTTGCGGTCTCTCCAGCATTATTTAGTCACAGCCTTGCTGCCTCCAGAGTGTTAAGGTGGTGAGGAAAGGGAGCACAAAGCGCCTACCCCAGACCATCACAGCCCATCCAGGACCTGTAACGTCACACAGTGGTCAGCACCGGTCACCACTGGAGACCACAGGAGCCGTGATGAAACGGCATCAACCCAGTGCAACCTACAAACAAGGGCAGAGGCGCTCCCTTTTCAACTGCGGGGCCTCAGCCAAGAGTTTGTTTTGACTCAATGTTGTTATTGAGAGTGGTTTGCAATGGCAGCTTGATAGCAGCCTCGGTGCAAACTTTTCTGGCCGACATGTACTCCCAAAAAATGATGTCAACCCTTCAAAATACTACAAAATCAATGGTTCTTTTCCTGGCAGGAAACAAAACAGGATACAACTATAATAAAAATGTCAGGAACTCGTTTTGTGCCCATTTTTTATGCCACTCACACAGACGGGATCAACATCGAAGAAAAAAATATGGCTTCTAAAATGTCAGAACTATTCTTCTCGTCTCTTCAAAATGTCACCTATGGCTAGGATGCATGAGCATGGGAGACAACAAAACCCAATCTATTTCGGGTTGGACGGTCATTAATTGCTGCAATGTGAGACGGGGGCTCTCCAAAGAGACCAATTTCACCTTTATTTTCCACCCGCCCCCAAAATGTCTCCCCTCCCAAACTGATAAAACCAATAGCCAGGTTGGTCTACTATTATTTAGCTGCCAGCCTGTCTTGCTGAGGACAGGGGACGCGATATCTTCACACAACTTTAATAACAACGATGAATAAACACGCAAACAGGAGCGTAGTCATAGAAAACACTCCTTAGTGTAACCACACGTCTTCGTTGCAGATTCGATCAGCGTTTAAAAATGTAGAAACAATCCGCATTTTAGCCTGATGGACGAGAATACAAAAACTGCATAGTTTATAACCTGAGAGAAAACCGACCGTCAAGCAAAAGAGAGTATTTACCGGGCCAAGGGACATGTTTCAGTCGAAGTATACGGTAGTGTAGCCGTGTTTGGTAACAAAAACTCTTACAGGGCCTGGACCTTTCAAATGCAATAAAGGGATGCGGTCAATGGACGTTGTGGAAATTATGCCATTAATTGCACAAGACAACGAACCCGGAGGCCGAATAACATGCGATGGGCGACGGGTTTTTTTTTGGACAACATTTGTTGGTCATTCTTATACTTTGCACTAAAGATAATACACAAGAGGACTGGTTTTACCTGCAAGAACACCGGGGCAATGCTAAAAACACATTTTTAAAGTGTAGAGACGCGTGCGGTATGAAGGCGCCCGGTCCAGCTCATCGCCGTCAATACGCGACCCCGCCACGGCCAAGCATTCGGCCGTCGCCGCGGACTGGCAGCGACCTCACGTCCGCTGTATTCCAAGCGGCTTCGACCGGTATGTGCTCACTCACCACGACGAGTAGCTCTGCTCCGCCATGTCGCCGTGCAGCTGGGCTTCCACACGGCCGCGGCGCTGCGCTCCGGCTTCCCCCGCTTCCTGGACGGTGGAGGGGAAACTCCGGTTCGGTCTGAGGCGTCGGCTACTCAGCGGGCGCCGTTCGACGGCGACATGGCAGTTTGGTGGCTCGCCCCGGCTCACGGGCGTCGCATAGGCGGCCTTGCGCGCGCCGGAGGAATGGCAGCGATGTCCGGTTAGCTAGCCAGCTAATGTAACAAAGCGCTCCAGCAGGGCGCAGAGAAACTCAAAAATTCCTCCGATTCTGGTGGTGTCTTGCGGTACCAACGTCCTCCGTGCTGCCACCGGGTCTCGAAGGCACCTAATATCGTTCTGTATCCATAATTATCTTCCTTTTCTCTGCCTTTGTCTATGCAGCTCTAGATGAACCTCTCCTCGGTTATAATAGAAACCACGCAGTTAGCTTTGTTTTCAATGGCCATGAGCGCGCACCCCCCCTGTGCTTTGACGCGTGCACGCGGAAACGCGCACGCTGCCGAGCGTGTCCCTGTCAGCACGCTGAAATAAATAGCATTATTTATATATTGCGGTGTTCACTTAATGTATTTACGTTTTTAGTCAGTTGAAGGGGCAGTAATAAATATATCATAATTTACGTAATTTCTGCCATGTAAATTTCCAAATGGGCGGTTACACAAGAGAACGTGATGTTGCCATCTGACAAAAACAGAAGCAGACATGATAAACAATCCAAAGTACATATCTTAGAGATTTAAATTGTTAATTGAATATGATGGTGGTGCTTTTCTTTAGAAGAATGCCATGGAAAAGAAGGCCCATACAAGAGTTAGGTGGTCTTTGGCAGTACCAGCCAGGATTACAATAATCCTCAGGGATCTATTGTCATTGCAGATGATAAGAAATCTGTTTAAGGGCAGCAGGGTCATGGATTAAAGGTAAAAGGCTTCCCTCAGAGAGTGATAAATATCAGCGAATCACAGTCTTGCTGTAATCCACTTTCTTATGTCTTCACCAATCAGGACCAAGCGGGTGGATGCTGTCAGCGTGGGGATTTGGGTTCCTCTTTGTGTGTTATGCTGATTGGCCATGGTCACTTGGAGTTAACTCAGGAGACAGGCGAATCAGTGCCAGTTGGTGCAGACCGAGTGAAAGACCCATCGCTTAACAAATTACAAAGGATGCTTAAACACATGCTAATTGGGCCTTAATAAATTGAATGTCACCCTTGTGTATATCAAATATAGGTCACTCCATAACCAGAAGGGGCTGAGGGCATCAGCTCCCCCTGTTAGAAATCCCTGCGATTTGTGATAGTCCATTGTGTAAGCATAGCAGCTGTAGCCCAAGTTATAACTGAAATTCAGTAAAACGGGAACCACTGCAACACAGTAACCAATGGGAAGCTGGTGAAACCATTGTGAGCTCTCAGACAAGATGTGCTTCTGTGTTTAAGCATTGTTCATTTTTTTATGTAAAGTGTAGCTTTTCTATAAATAACACTGGCAATATTTTAAAACAGAAGGCTGATTCTTAAAGTTTGGAGAGACCAGGCCTTAAAACCCAAGGGAGATGGATTATCCTTGTGCTGTTAGTCACACATAAGTTTAACTATATTACTATTGGCTGCTTTACTCTTGATTGGTTTGAATGAGCCAGTGATTGACTGTACATGGTTGTTCCACTCTCCACCTGATTCGCATCCTAGCCAGGACAAGGCTAGCCTTTGTGAAGCTGAATTTTGCTGTTGGGTTGAATTACCATATTACCTCATAATAACTTGTGACTGATGGTGGTCAGACAGTGAGAAATAAAAACAGTATTAGCATGGCTGGAGTTAGAAATGCTATGAAGTAAATATTGTTTGTAGATTGGAAAAAGCCTTATGGGTGCTCAGGACTTTATTGTGTGCATTGCCATTTCCTGTTTTGGTTTCCTGTCTGCTGATTACCTCCCCCCCCCTCCCCCCTCCAGAAAAACCCCTCACAGACTCTGTGGGAATTCCTTCACGAATGCTCTTTGTTGTATCATTGCCTGTCTGGGTATTCTTACACTCACAGACAGTTTCTGCTACAGGCAGAGAAATGTCTGCAGTTCTCTGTCTCAGGCATGGGGGGCAAAGAACAGTTTTTTTTTAGTCGTTTTATAGAAAACCTTGTTCTTCCTGCCATGACCATGTCCCTTATCCTTTATCTAGGGCAGGCACCCCCCAAAATAAAATAGACCAGAACTAGAGACTCTCCCCCAGGACTGGACTGGCCATCTGGCTGACATGCTGGGCATTTTCCTAGGGGGCAGAGGAATATGTGGGCTGGGAAAAATAATTGTGGGGGACCCTCTGGTAGGCAAAATTAATCTTTAGGCTAAAATTATCACAGGGAACCCCTCCCTGGCTCTGCAAAATGCATCATCGGGGACCCCACCCCAGAATTAATTGTGAGGAGCCCCCCCCCCCCATGGAGAATCCCATAGACTAGGGCTGATTTGAGTCCCAGTCCAGCCCTAGTCTAATATGTTTTTCTCTGCTGAGGAGAGGCCCTCTGATTATTTTTTGCTCTGTAGTATTTCCATAAGCACCTGCTATGACTATTCTACACTCCCCCAGGGGGTTATGACCCCCCAGGTAGAAAATCAGTTCTAGGGAGTGAACATTTTGTCCATCAAACGTGTCTTCACTTGCAGTATTTTGCCTCAAAACATTAATGCACCAGGTCAGGAAAAGTCAAGCTATTCATGTAATTTTAATTGAAACCAGCCTGAAGTCGTACCTGAGTACTGTGCTGTGGAGATGAGCCCAGCTTTCCACCATTTTGGCTAGTATAATTTAATCTGTCTGATAATGCTTTAACATGTAGGGACCAAACAGGCAATTCTGCATGGCTTTTACTGCAAGGGTAGAGACATGCTAATCAAGCTATCAGTAATTTGGCTTGTTTACATATTACATGCTTGGTGTTTTTGTTTGTACCGCTTACAGAGTTGCTAACCATTCTTGCATTGTACATTGGCAATAAAGAATTGAATCTTGGATCTTGTACATGATAAAGAGCTGCATCACTTGACCAAAGCAGAGAAGAACACCTCTTCCAGAAGCGAAAGAATTTACTATAAAAGTAGCCATAAAAACTGTCAAAATGAGTATTTGTACTTGTATAGTACTGAAGGGTATCCGGTTTCTGTTTTTATCATTTTAACTGAGTATACATGACAGTTTTCCATGGTGTTTTGGGAATTTCTGGGAATTGATGGTTCATGGGGTGACATGAGCATTTTGCAGGAAATACACTCTAGCTGTTAGTGGCCAGCAGTAATTTGCTTTCACAACCCAACAGCCAAAAGTTTCCTCTCCATGCTACCAGAACCCCGTGGTGATTTTGGTATCTGGGATGCTCTGGGCTCCTTGACATCTCCCCAGTCGTAGGTTTACCCTACAACCAGGATTCCTCAGATATGTCCACTTTTTGGGCCCCTCTCCGGGCATCCGGGCGGGTCTCAAAAATCGGCGGTCCATCCGGGTTTTAGCGCTGCAACCCGCATGACCCTGTCTTGCATGTTACAGCGCAGTACCAAGTGAAGGAAAAGGCAGCAGTTCTCAATACACGGCAGCCACTCAGTATCATCGCATGGCGTTTGTAAGGCTTGTGTAAACGATATGCACATGACTACATGTCACTCTGTTCACAAATGACGTAAACTTCTAGAAACCGTTGACACTTCGACATTTTGTTTTTATTTCCGTGTGAACAGTGAATCTTGAGCCCGATGTCTGCCAGCTGTAGTAAAAAGGTGGAGTCCTGGTATACTCCTTGGCTAACCCATTTGACTGTGAACCAGCACTCTGGCGCTCCCTGCAGGCTGGGATTCTGGCGTGCACTGCGTTGTCTTAGGCTACGTTCACACTGCCACGCTAAAGTGACTCAAATCGGATTTTTTTGCCTTAATATGACACAGATCTGATCTTTTCAAACCGGATTTGTGCCACTTTCATATGTGGTACTAAATCAGATACGTATCCGATTCGCGGCCATGCGACCTGAATGTGAACGTTCAGATCGGAATTCATGTGGCTGTTTGCTTATATGTATTTGCTGACATCACCCTGCACCGGCAGCGCAGGAAGGTAAAAATGGAGGAGAGCTGCGATAACAGCCAGTGGAAGGATGGAGAAGTTGGGGATTTCATTGATATTTGGGGAAATTAATCTGTTTATACTCAACTGGAAGGAACCTATCGTAATAGAGTAATATTTGAAATAATTGCCAAAGAAATGGCAGAGCGCGGACACGAACGTGGCTACAATGCCAAAGAAAAATAAAGATCCTGAAGTCAAAGTTTAAAGAGGCAAAAGACTCGAATCAGCGCAGAGGTCATGGGGGCACAACGTGACAATTTTACGACCAGCTTTTATCCCGTGTAAAAACGTATCAACGTGCGCATGCATGACGTTTCAGAGGACGGATTCGTTCACATTACAGTCAGATACAGGTCACTCGTACTTATGAATGTGAACCGTCAAGATAGACAAATCCGATCTGAGCAAAAAATCATAATTGAACAATGTGGCTGGCAGTGTGAACGTAGCCTTAGTGTACTCAAACTTGGCTCGGTTGCCTTGTACTGTGCCCAAGAAGGACTGCTTACCCCCGCGCCATATTCCCTCACTGCTCTGCGCTCACAATGCACTTAATGACACTGCCCCAAGGATGCTTTGGTCATCACTGGGTGACTTTTTTCTGTTCTAGAAAACACAGGAAGGAAAGTGCTATCACACAATAGAATTGATTTCATGATTTATGTCCTTATTTTGTGGCCTATTTGGAGCCATTTTGGGCTTGATGACAAAAATACACTATATGGACAAAAGAATTGGGACACCTGGCCAATACACCTACAGGAACTTTTATGACATCCCATTCTAAATCCATAGACATCGATATTGAGTTGGTCCCCAAAGGGCACTTGTTGAGGTCAGGCACTGATGTTAGATGTGCAGTCCTCACCTGGAATCTCCATACTAGTTCATCCCAAAGGTGTTCAATGAGGTTGAGGTGAAGGCACTGGTTGGGCCAGTCTAGTTCACCAAACATAACCAACCATGTCTTTATGGACCTTACTTTGTGCACTGGGGCACAGTGATGCTGGAACAGAAATGGGCCACCGTCCCCAAACTGTTCCCATAAAGCTGGAAGTATAGAATTGTGCAAAGTATCTTGGTTTGCTGAAGCATTAAGTGTTCCCTTCACTGGAACTAAGGGGCCTCGCCCAACTCTGGAAAAACAACCCCGTATCAATATCCCTCCTCCACCAAACTTTACAGTTGGTACAATGCGGTCAGGCAGGTTACGTTCTCCTGGCGTCCGCCAAACCTCGACTCACCCATCAGGCTGCCAGACAGAGAAGCGTGATTCATCACTCCACCGCGCATGTTGCCACTCCTCCGGAGCCCAGTGGTGGCGTGCTTTACACCATGCTTGGCATCGTGTTTAGTGATGTGAGACTTGCATGCAGTTGCCTGGCCATGGAAGCCCGTTCCATGAAGTTCCCAGCACACAGTATTTTTTCCTGGCCTTAATGCTAGAGGAAGTTTAGAACTTTGTAGTTATTCAATCAACAGAGCATTAGCAACTTTTACGCTCTATACGCCTCAGGACACGGTAACCCTACTGTTACTTTACACGGTCAGCCACTCTGTCAGCCACTTTGCAATAATACCACTCACATGTCTGTGAAGATTCTCAGTTATCCAGGTTTTGGTTATCCCATCATCCTTTGGTTATTCCACTTACAGTTGACCGTGCATATCTGCCATAGACTGTAGTGATACTTCATTGCTATGTTCGTAAAATGTTTGTTGCTACCTGATCTGTACACATCATCATCTTTGCAGAACAATTTTGTGGAAAAACAATGACATGAATCATGCTATGAACAGCCTCCCCGATCTATTCCTTCCAGGTCCAGTTCATGTGTAGCGTACATGTGCGTATGTATGTGTCACATTGACGTCATGTCTGCGTTCCATACTCAGGCACGATTAGCAATCACACTAGACACATACTATACCTGTGTCCAACTAACCATGTTCACACCCACCTCTTCAAGCAGGCCCAGTAGGGATCATACCAATCAAATGAACTGGACTTTGGAGGTCATGTGCTTGGGCATAGTACAGATCACCTAGTGTGAATACAGCCCCTCACTAAAACGCTGAGAAAGATGTGTCTCTATCTATGACTCCCAATATTCATAATGTGAAAATATAATTCTTCTATGAACAAATGGTTTTCCTTTTAGTGTGATTTTGCATCTTGAATCCCATGATGCATTGCAGTGAATGCGAACTGGCTGATGCCCTCGCTATACACGCCTTTGTCTCACTCATATACTCATAATAAATTGCAGAGATGGAAAGTTCAGGTCCAATAAGTAAAAATCCAGACCAAGATTTTGTTCCAACCAACCAGTTAAGTACTCTGTAACTGTGATACTTTAGATTCAAGTAGTTTGTTGAAACAAAATCTTGGTCTGGATCTTTACTTCCTGGACCTGAACGTTCCACCTTGGATGAATTGAGCTCTTTCACTAAGTCTTTTCTCTGATTTGGCAGGAGTGATTGCCACAGGTGTAACACAACACACCGTCAACATGCCTAAGTGCTCCCAACACGTGTGCCCCAGGGATCTGCGTGTGACAGGACACGCAGGCCAGTTCATGTACACCCATGCGGCCTGGAAGGGTGGCACCTCCCCTGGTCTGCTGAAAAGAGCATTCCAGAAGTCACAAGATAAGCCTTCCGAAGCTCTGGTCTTAATAAGACTATTATCTCATTAGTAGTGTATGAGGGCTCTCTCCCTGCCATGTGGGCACAGGGGTGCCTGCCATTGGGGCAGTGTGCCATCTGCCCCGCCCCCCCTTCCTCAAGATGTTATCATCAGACTGCAGGAATAAAATACGAACTGCATTCTCCCGGTACTTCCACATTCACACATTCATCAGTTATGAAGTGGAGGGATGTTTTATTTTACGATGTTTTTTTTTAAACCCCATTCATCTTTATTACTTACTATAAAAGCATTGGCAGCAGATCTTGTATCCTGTAATGGCACTCCGCCATAGCTCCTGGAAACAGCATGGGCTTAGGCTGCTCCACCATGCACAGAAAGCAAGCAGGATCCTTGTAAACAGGACAACTGACTATATCCAATCTGCAGGCTGAAGCGAGTCACGTCTCCTTTGAACAGACACCTATTTTATATTCTTTTTATTCCAGTCTAGTTTAGAATCAGGTTCTATTGTTCCTTACATTCAGAGCCTTACATGGCCAGGCCCTGCAGTACATAATGGACCCCCCTATGTGGCTGGTCATGTTCTAAGGTCCTCTGATTAAGGACTTATTGCGGTTCCTCGAACAAGACTTAAAACACGTGGTGATCGGGCATTTGAAGTTGTTGCATCGGGATTATGGAATGATGTCGCTCTATCGTTGAGTCTTGCAGATTCTATTGAAGGTTTTAAAGGGCCGCTTTTTCTCAAGATTTTGCTACAATGTGAATCAATCCTGTGTAACGATGTTTCTTTATATGTTGTCTCTTTTTAATAGGTTTTATACATTTCTTGTTTTATGCATTTTAGTTTCGTACAGCGCTTTGTGACTGGTTCGTCTGTGAAAGGCACTTAAAAAATAGTTTACGTATTTACTTTCTTTCTTACAAACATGTCAGCTTCACTTTTATTAAATAGATTTCGCCCTGCCATTACTGGAATAACGGCCTGCACCTCTTAATGCATCTCCCTGCCACTTCTACCAGATCCCCCAACGAAGAGACCTTTTCAAAGGCATAGATTGGCCTTCTCTTTCATTCAGCATTGCTGAGAAAAAAGAGCACTAAAATAAATCTAGATTTATAATGCAAATGTTTCTCATTTTTAATGCTATTCCTTTGTACTAGCCTGACTTTGCATAAAACAACGTGACCTTCATGTGTACCTATGGACTTTGATTAAAGTCGCTCTCTTCTGCTAACGGCCTTTGAAGCTGCTTCTGAAGTCTTACTTGAAGGAGGCATCTCAGTCTGTGAGATCCCGACAGGCTGAACCCTCGACATTGTTTTCACTTCAAGAGATAATCAAGACGACTCCAAATATTTAGCCACGCCCACCACAGCCCATAAACCAATCATGTCGAACTTTATTTAGCGCATCTTTACTAACAATGTGTTAATTAATTTCTAGAGCAGAGTTTTTTTTCTGAGACAGTTCAGATTAAATACCTGATTCACGGGTACTACACTAGAGCTCTTCTTAATTACCATCAAGGGTGGGGCATTCAACACCACTGCAAGACTGTGGCAGAATCTTGGATGAATTGTGACATTACTGTCAGTCCAGGGTCTGGATTTGTTGGATCAGGGTCTGGTGGCCCCAAGCAGGAAGGACAAAAGATGATTATTTAATACAGGCTTATGTAGCTGGAAGTTATTTTCTGTCACCAGATGGCGCCATTGTGCCAACTTTAAAATGTGTACAATACTCTCTCCTCCAGATACCTCCTAAGGTGTATGAGACCTGTTCAGATCTGTTGTTCTTCTGTACATCAAAGGCTGGCGTAACAGTGATCACATTGATTTGCTGTGTTGGTTTCTGCTGGTACAACTTTTGCTAAGGTCTTATGGATACATTTATTACTTAAAGACGCCAATATAAAATGTTGTACCATAATTGCTTGACGTTTTTGACTGGGCCACACAGAGCCCCATCGAACTCCTTTGGGGTGAGCTAGAATGGAGATTGTGAGCCAGGCCTTCACATCTAACATCAGTGCCTGACCTCAGAAGTGCTCTTCTTGGATGAAAATTCCAAAGACACACTCAGTAATCTTGTGGAAAGCCTTCCCAGGAGAGTGGCAGCTGTTATAGCTGCAAGGGGGGGGGACCAGCTCCATATTGATGGCTATGGGTTTAGAATGGGATGTCATAAAAGTTCCTGCAGATGTAATGGCCAGGTGTCCCAATACTTTTGTTCATATACAGTGGTGTACATCATGCCTACTTCATGCACCAAAATAACTTGCATATTCAATTCCTTCACTACTAATTACTCAATAAGCACTGGAAATTCTGTACTAAGACTTAATAGGTACAAAACATTTCTATAGATAATGTACCTCCCTTAGTCCATTATTGTTAACTTCACATGGAGACATGGTATTATACCCAAAATAACAGCCCATTCTGGCCTAGTCACTGGAAGGATGTCTTATATCACATTCATAACTCCCAACACAGCAGTGTTGACCAAACAGCCTGTGTTTGTTAAACTCCTCTGTGTCTATCTCATACAGTGAGCCTGAACCAGCAACAAGCTGATCAGGGGAACCAGAACTGGCTGACAGTTAGAGCCAGCAGTGAGATGCAACATGGAAGCTCAGACCCAGGAGCTGAACACTTTGCCATTTTAAATGTTGCCCATTTTTATTTTTTTTTGTATAATTGTGACTCTCACCCCATTAAACGTGTTCAGGGTTGAGCTGCTGAGGATGTGGATTTAGATGCTGTGTTTGTGTGGATTTAGATGCTGTGTTTGTGTGGATTGCTTTAATAAGAATCCAGCTGTGACTGACGATGTAAAATTGTAATCCGTGTTAATCGGCCTCGGTTTGGAAGCAAAACAAATCCTCCGCAGTGATCACTCCAGCTGGGGGGGAGGGGGGTGGGAATTTTGGGCTGTGACTGTGCCATTAGCCCTCTGCTTAGCACTATTAGCCCTCATTCAGCATTGTTAGCCCTCACTCAGCACCTTCAGCCCTCACTCAGCACCTTCAGCCCTCACTCAGCACCTTTAGCCCTCATTCAGCACCTTTAGCCCTCACTCAGCACCTTCAGCCCTCACTCAGCACCTTCAGCCCTCACTCAGCACCTTCAGCCCTCACTCAGCACCGTTATCCCTCACTCAGCACCTTTAGCCCTCACTCAACGCCGTTAGCCCTAACTCAACGCCGTTAGCCCTCAGCACTTCTAGTGCACACTCAGGACTGTTAGTGCTCAAACATTGCCTTTAGCCCTCACTCAGCACTCTTAGCCATCACTCAGCACCGTTAGCCATCACTCAACGCCGTTAGCCCTCACTCAGCGCTGTTAGCCCTCACTCAACGCCGTTAGCCCTCACTCAGCACCGTTAGCCCTCACTCAGCACCGTTAGCCCTCACTCAGCACCGTTAGCCCTCACTTAGCACCGTTAGCCCTCACTCAGCACCGTTAATTCTCACTCAGCACTGTTAGCCCTCACTCAGCACCGTTAGCCCTCATTCAGCACCTTTAGCCCTCACTTAGCACAGTTAGTCCTCACTCATTGGTGTTAGCCCTCACTCATTGTCGTTAGCCCTCAGCACTTCTAGTGCACACTCAGGACCGTTAGTGCTCAAACATTGCTGTTAGCCCTCACTCAGCACTCTTAGCCATCACTCAGCACCGTTAGCCCTCACTCAGCACTGTTAATCCTCACTCAGCACCGTTAGGCCTCACTTAGCACCATTAGCCCTCACTCAGCACTGTTAGCCCTCACTCAACGCCGTTAGCCCTGACTCAGCACCTTTAGCCCTCATTCAGCACCTTTAGCCCTCACTCAGCACCTTTAGTCCTCACTCAGCACTGTTAGCCCTCACTCAGCACCTTTATCCCTTACTTAGCACTGTTAGTCCTCACTCATTCCTATTAGCGCTCACTCAGCACCGTTAGCCCCTACCCAACACCGTTAGCCCCTACTCAGCACCGTTAGCCCTTACTCAGTACCTTTAGTCCTCACTCAGCACTGTTAGTCCTCACTCAGCACCTTTATCCCTTACTTAGCACTGTTAGTCCTCACTCATTCCTATTAGCGCTCACTCAGCACCGTTAGCCCCTACCCAAAACCGTTAGCCCCTACCCAACACCGTTAGCCCCTACTCAGCACCGTTAGCCCTTACTCAGTACCTTGACCCCTTACTCAGCACTTTTAGCTCTCACTCAGCACCATTAACCTTCACTCAGCACTGCTAACACTCATTCTGTACTGCTAACTCTCACTCATAGCTGCTTTGGCCTACAGAAAATCAGCAAGTTGGTGCACGTGGTAACACAGTTGGGCTGTAAATGTGAGAAAGCGGAGGTAATGAAAGTCAATTATAATGACTGAGATGAATCTCTTGGTGTCCTGCCTTGAGGGCGTGCAGGGTCTACTGAGGTTAGTCCCTGTCAGGCACAAGGAAATGGGCCCCATGGGAGTGGCTGTGCTGGAAACCGGCCTGATACTAAAGCCTGATCAAAGCAGCCTCTTTCCACCTGACACATTTCATAGGATTTACGGATTAGAGAGGGCAAACCAAGGGAGCGAACAAGGGAAACAGGGAGGGGGCAGCTGGAGGGGGCGAGAAACAGTAGAAGCCTAGAACACATGCAGAGTTCCCCATCACCAGAGGTGGAAAGTTCAGGTCCAGAAAATACAAATCCAGACCAAGGTTTTGTTTCAACAGTTGAGCATAAAGAGTCACAGTCACAGAATACTCAAGTGGTTGGTTGGAACAAAAACGTGGACTGGATTTGTACTTTTTGGACCTGAACTTTCCATTTCTCTGCCCATCACCACAATGATCTAAACAGAGTCAAGGTTACCATCAAAGTGCAGGTAATGTTCTTTTGCTGTACAGTTGCAAAAAATGATGATTAAACTAAGTAAAAAAAAAACAAACAAAAAAAACCATGTGATTGAGTCATAAGAACATATACAACGAAAACATCCAGATGGTATGACAAGGCATGAAAAAGTATTTACCGTATATAGCATGCTGTCCTAGCAATGTGTTTTTGTTGTAATAAATATTGGGGTATTTATAAAACAAAAAAGGATTTCATAAATTTCTCACAAACACATCTTTGTGCGATTTAAATGGCAAGGACGAAAATGATTACAATTGTCTCGGAGAACGCATGCAGTGCTCACCCAAAAGTAGTGGAGGTAAACTTTAAACAATTTTTTATCCATAAATTAGACAGTTTATAAAACGAATAAAATTAAAATTGCAAACCTTGCTGAAAATTTTTTTTTCCTATGACAGATTAACAGAGTAAAAATATATTGATCTATACGGAGTCCAGGTTATCACCATAGTACATGTAATGTGCTTTCGCTGTGCGATTAACACAGGTCACCAAGGTCTTTTGTGACTGAACGGCTCCTGTCATTCTCACAGGGGATTGGTTGAACCGTAAGCATTTACTTCTGCCAATTAGTTGCTGAACAAATGTCTCTGGGATTACCAAACGAGGCTCTATTTTTAACTCACCCACATACCAGCCTAGACCTGCCCTAATCTCCCTTCTAAGGTAGACCTGTAATCATCCTCATCTTCTCCTTCCTCATCGTCAGGTTCCTTATCAGTGGCCCAGCTTCTTCTATTCTCACGGTAACATTTCCTGTGGTGGATAGACAGTGCCCATGTGCACCTGGATGTTTTGAAGTATCTTACGCAACATGGGTCTTACACATGTCTCCATTTCAGCAGCATCTGAATCCTGCTTCTGCTCTCTGTCTGTGTAGTGTTTGCATGTCCCCCCTTTGTGAACATTGGTTTCCTCCTGCAGTCCAAAGACATGGTGTCTCTAAATTGCCTATGACTGTGAGTATATGTGCCCTGTGATGGACTGGAATCCCATCCCTGCCTTCTGTCTCCCGCCATAAGCTTCAGACTAACCAAGACCCCGAGCTGTCTTGGTGCTTAGAAATTGGATGGATGTTGGATTACATCATAACAATTCAGTGGTACCTCGGTTCTCGAACTTAATCCGTTCCGGACTCCGGATCGAATCCTAAAAAGTTCGAGTTCTGATTGAA
>JABFEA020000028.1:215332-230112 GCA_019775915.2 Cyphomyrus plagiostoma
TCCCGTTTACCTGTTCCCAGTTCGGGGGGGGGGGGGGTTTGCAACCTTCATAAAAAAGCGTTTTTTTAACCACCCCCCGCCCCCCCCCCCCCCCACACACACACACACACACACACACACCGTGCATGTAATTCTCTCAGCTACACTCTCTGACATTTCACGTCTCTTGTATCATCCACGTGGGGGGCATTTTCGACAGATGCTGCCCCCTCCCCCTCCGACGCTGTATCCAAATTCCATTCATTTACTTGCTGTTAGCTTCAGAGCACAACCACTGGGCTGCAAATCACGTAAAAGACGACAAGAAACTGCTATGAAATCATTTAAGAGCAGAGAACAAAAAGGTAACGGGAGGAGTATAAGGGTGATTAATCAGGGCGAGGATTTCATCACCCCACCGACATCATCGCTCAGACAGGCACCGGCATCCAGAAGGACCCCAGACGCCGTCATTTCCTGCTAATTCCACCCTCCATCCTGCATCATTTCCTCTACATCTCCAGGAAACATAATTTTGAGGAATCAACTTAATGAAAAGCTGATATAAATAATAATATAGGGTGAAACAGTAGGATGTGGAGGGCGCCCTGAACACGCGTGTGCGTGTGTGTGTGTGTGCGTGTGTGTGTGTGTGTGTGAGTGTGTGTGTGTGTGTGAGGCTCCGCCCGGCCGACACCAGCCCCATTTCCTGCTCCGAACTGACATGTTTTTTGTAAGCTGCGGTGTGGCAGCTGTAATTTTGGCTACTTCCTGTCTGCATTCAGAGAATCAGCTCAGCCCCCAGGTATAATGATATTAATAAGGGACCCCCCTCGCCCCCCCGCGAACCTGCAAACCTACAGACACTGGTCTTAAATTAAACCCCTGAAGCTAATTAAGCTACATGCTAGTCCTCTCAGTTCCACCCTCTCTCCATTTCTCTCTCTCGCCTCCATTGCCATGACAGCAGAAGGCTGCACGCCCTTACTCTCCGCCCCCCTGCCCTTCTGGGTTGGAAACCCCTTATGGCGGAGGAGCGGTCCTGGAAATCGACCGCAGAAGGATGGCGAGGGCGAGGCGGTCCAGCGCACGTGAGTCTGAGAGTCACGCAGGGGGAGTGGCGAAGCCGACCTGGGGGGAGGGGGCAGCCAGTGACTCTCCGTGTCCCTGCATCCTCCTTTCATGGAGAGAAACATGTAGTTTCTTTTTTTACCACCTCTGCGAGTCGTTAGCCAGGCCGTTCAGGTTGGGCTCCTCCGCAAACCCCCCCCCCCGCTTTCAGGATGCTCCCTCGATCACCATGGCGACCTGCCGTCATAATTACCCTAATCATCGCTCCCAGAAAGTAAATGTGCCGCGAGAGGACAGGTCCATCCGGGTCAGCCCTGCGAACACCGGAAATTAGTAACAAGCCCATTTTAGGATGCGCACCGATTTCGTAAGACTTTCGTACAGCTGCATGTCCCATGTCAGAGGCACATATCTAGCTACTAGGGAGAAGCTCAGCTGTAGGAAGTTGCCCCCCCCCCCAGTGACGGCGGGGCAGGGTAGGGGCACTTCTCACCTTGGCCATGTGTTAGCGAAGGTGCTAACACAATGTAGGCCCTCTCCCTGAAGGCGCGTGATTGGCGGGGTGGGGATTGCTGTTTCAGCACTGGGTCTGTGCAACTTACTGTCAGCACCTCCCAACTCCCCCCCGCTCATCCTGCCACCACCCTCTCGAAGTCAAATGAGGACAGTAACTGTGACCCGCAGAGAGATAGCATCTCGTCTGCAGTAAGCGCTGGCGGCCGATGGGAGATGAAGCCCCTCTGAGTGTGTGTGCGTCTATCTGAGTTTGTGTGTCTGTGTGTGTGTCTATGTGTGTGTGTGTGTCTCTGTGTGTGTCTCTGTGTGTGTCTGTGTCTATGTGTGTGTGTATCTGTGTCTGTGTGTGTGTCTGTCTATCTGTGTGTGTGTGTGTCTGTGTCTATGTGTGTGTGTGTGTCTGTGTATGTGTGTGTGTGTGTGTGTCTGTGTGTGCGTCTATCTGAGTTTGTGTGTCTGTGTGTGTGTGTGTCTATGTGTGTGTGTGTGTCTCTGTGTGTGTCTGTGTCTATGTGTGTCTGTGTGTCTCTGTGTGTGTGTGTGTCTATGTGTGTGTGTGTGTCTCTGTGTGTGTCTGTGTGTGTGTGTGTGTGTGTGTGTGTGTGTGTGTGCCCCAGGGCTCCACGCACAACCTGCTGCAGTACTCAGCTCCATGCTTGGCTCTGCGCTCCACTCTCGCTCACCAGTTCCAGCCGTGCCCCACCATACTGCTGGGAATTCAGCCTAGGAGACTCCGTTCAGAATCACGCAGAAATGCTGCACACGGGGGGGTGACAGTGCCTGGGGTGTTTCCATCCTACTGCTCTAGATAGCAATATCACCATAAAAATGATGGCAATAAGTGTGCTGGACTGGGCATGAGATCCAATCCCCAGGCACCCCTTTATGCCCCAGGGTGACTGGGGGGGGGGGGGGAGCCCCCAAAATCTTTTGCCTTTTTTTTTTGCCCCATTGATGTTACACACATTCTGCATGTCATTTTCTTGGCTCCCACACCCTGTTTTTCCACATGGGGAGGCTGTTGAGTAAGTAGAGCCCCCTGCTGCAGTCTGCTGAGGGACCTGCCCCTACCCCCTTCTCCCTCCCCAGCTCATTGTCAACAGGATCAGGTGCGTGTGTGACTGGCCTGTTGCTAGGCAACAGCCTCCATGGAAACCTGCTCAAATTGAAGAGAGGGATGGGGGTAGAACAGACTGATGGGGTGAAGAGGGGAAAAAAAGACAACTTTTAATGAACGTCTTTTAAATAGCATGAGGATATCTCCTTCGATGTGAGGCCGCGTCTGTTTCTTGCCGTCTGACAGCTCACAGTAATGGCACTTTCTTCCTGTTGGTCGAGACCCCCATCACCTACTGGAGTGTCAATGTGCCCCCTAGCGATGAGACCCCCCACATCAGGACTAGAGCGAGGAGCCGGAATAACACCAAGTCGTGTCCTGGTCCTACCCAACATCTGGGGTGATAAAACCTCAGGCTGTAAAAATCGTGCTAATGACCTGCATCCCCCCCACCCCCCCTCGCCGGGCCTCGGAGGTGGAGTCCTGGTGTTCCTGGGAGGGAGCCATGGCATCTGGCTTTCCAATTACACCGAGTGGCTGTCAGCGGACGCAGGGGCCCATCTCCACTTATGCTGACTGCCCACCTCCTTCACCCACATTACCCCCGAAAAAAAACGAGATTCGACCGAAACAGTGTCAGTGATTATTCAAAAATGATTCGTCAACCAGGATTTTTGATTGAAGAAAACCAGATGATGATGAAAGTATTTATGATGCCAGAAACCACCACGGAATGTACTTTTATCAGCAAATAAAAACAAGATGAAAATGTCAGGAAGAGTCAAATTTTAAACTGATCCAATCAGAAGCAGTATCTTTAGTTAGTGTTGCCGGTAGTTGCGGATGATGTTGATCTAATCAGATTCAAGTATGTAAAGTGTGCAGTTCTGTCTCTAATGTCTATCTGTAATCTCATTATGTCTGTGCTTGGGTTAAACGATTTTTATTGTTGGTGACTCTATAATCTCTGCATGATATAAAATATTACAGTGGTCTGTGTCACAATCAGCTTTAGGTAGCAAAAATCATACAAAGGTATGGATACATTTCTCAATAGATGCAAAAGAAAACAAGAATCGTGAAGTGGAGGGGATAAGCAACAAACTTGAAGCACAATGAAATGAATTGGAAACAAATTCTTGTTTTTTCTTTTGATGTGTTAGAAAAGTTCACTGTCATGGACTGAACAAGATGCAGAATTAAACACATCAATGTGGGTTTTCACTAGTCTGGTATTTGTTTACATTGTTGAGAGGACACTTGAGTTTTCATTATTCAAGTTCAATGCACTGGTATTTTTCCTTACATGAATGCAGATGCGTCATATGCAGTATTTCATTTGCGTGTAAATATTGGTTTTATTTATATTTTACCTTATGTTATTTTATGATACACGTATGATACAAGTTTCTATAAAACCACATTTGAATTACCCTAGTGTGATGTTTTTTATTACAGGCTTTACAACAGTTAAATTTGTGTACCTAAAGATTGTATGCTCAAACATAATGCCATGCCAGAACATTAGCTCACATATGTTTCCTTCAGGAATCTCCAGTGGACAGAACTAGACCAATCTATATTCCTGTCTCTCTATGAATGCAGATAATTAAATGAAATTTACAAAGAGACTATGACTAACCCTGTTACTTTCATTGACTGCATGCACTGCAGATTAACTAAATTTAGGTAGGTTTAGATCACTAAATGTCCTGTAATTTTTGTAGACTAAAACTAGACTAAAATGAAAATAAAAACAGATGACTAAAAGATGACAAATTAAATTGCATCTTTGTCAAAAGACTAAGGACTACAATTACATCAAAATACGCTGTCAAAGTTAACTGCCCCTAAGGTGATGCTCTATATGTTATTTGGGAAGGTACCGTTTTCCTTTTCTGGTCTCTCTCTCTCTCTCTCTCTCTCGCTCACACACACACACACACACACACACACACACACACACAGAGGCCCATAGCTGCTCACCATGGTGTCACCAGGAGGATTGTTGTGCTTCCTTGGTGGGCTGGGTGGTGCAAGTGGTGGTATTTAAACCCACAACCAACTGTCTGGCCCTTCTAGGAATTTTGGGCTCTCATCTCCACCCATGTGGTAAATATAAAATGACTTTGACATTTTTGTCTGGTTGGGAATGGGGGGGGGGCAGGGCTGAGCCCTTTGCTGTATGGCAGAGATTTACTGCAGCCCTTTCATCTCCCCCCAGCGCTGCTCCTCCACCCACGGGCCCCTGCCGGAGGCCGCTGCGCCTTGGCGTCGGAGGGGCCGCATTCGGGTGGCTGCTACCACCGGAAGAGCTTATTACCCATGCAGAAAGGGCGAGAAAAGCAATTACAGCATCTGCGGGACGCGTAGCCCTAAGGCCACCAGGGGCCTGTTTCCGAAACGGCGATTAAATATTCCCTCCAATTTATTAAAAGGCTCCACGTAACCGTGAGAGTCCTGCAGACCCTGGGCTTCAGGTCCTGCAAGGCTACCTTGGTGACCCCCCCCCCCTCCCAAAATAGATTTACTTCATTTTTCTGGGCAGCCCAACGCTGCAAACTACCGCTGACATATTCTGAACCCTGGACCTGCTTCATGACATCAACCCGTATGTCTCCCAAGCCGAACACTGTGGCCGTTTCACTGGCACAAGAGCATCTTGCACGTTTGCACGTTCCTCAGACCCAAGGAGTCACCTGACATACATCTGGTGCAGGGTTCCATCACCAAATAGCACACCAGGTAACACAGCTCTGAGACCATGTGTGAGCTTTTTGGCAGCCTTCCCTAGAGTGTCGTCGTAGACAGAACGACCTCACGGGTACAATCAGACTGAGAGAGCAAACTGTGAGAACCTCAGACTCAGCGATGTTCAAAAAATGTATCAATTTCTGCCTCTATAAGGCTGCCTGTGCTCATTAATAGCTCTGCTGTGAACAGGGCCTCACTGTCCATAAACACCCGCTAACAGCTTTCTGTCAATCTGGCAAGCTAAGGACCGTGCTGGGTGTACCAGTCAGGTGATCATTCATGTGACATGTCATGTGACAAGTCCATTCATTTGAGTGTCATATTTTTTAACTCAGCTACCATCCCCAAATAATGTCCTCATTCCCCCCATCCTCCCAGTCATGTGGTTCTGTCCACCAATCCACCCACAAAGAGTCTTACATTTTATACAGCGACAAATAGTGTAGTGTTTAAACCATTCTTACAGGGGATCTTTTACCCGTTAAAAAAAAACACATCTATCAACCATGAATAGAAAATTTTATATTAGGCAATATAAAACTTTTTTGCTCTCAGAAAAAATATTCCTCCTGTTTCCAGGAAATGTTTGTGCTTGTGTGGGCAAATTTATTATTACTATTTATCATTATTGCCAGCAGCATCACCCTGAAATATGCCAGTTTTATTAATCACAAACACTAAAGCGTTAATGAATGTAGCCTGCTAATTCTGTAAATGTGGCCACCTACATGAAAGAAATATGTGCAAATTAAATATATGATTTCATTTTCACTGGTATAAAAATGCAATGTTCCCCTGTTTAAAAAATGTTACTTGGAAGTAATAGCTTCACTCACGACTCGATTGAAGTTGGGTGGATCTTGTGTCTCATTTATGTTGAACTCCTCTTTAAGACATGATCCTGTAGCACTACCCAAGCCCCGCCCTAAACCTGCAAGACCCCACCCAGACCCCACCCAGGCCCCGCCTCTTACCGTCTGGTTGTCCTCGTACAACTTGAGGTCGTAGCCGCTGAGCTCCACGCAGAAGATAATGGCCGTCACGCCCTCGAAGCAGTGGATCCACTTCTTCCTCTCGGACCGCTGGCCGCCCACGTCCACCATCTTGAAGGTGAGCTCCTTGAAGGTGAATTTGTTCTCCACGATGCCTGTGGTCATGTCGCGTGAACGCAGGATGTCCTCCACAGTGGGGATGTAGTCGGGGGCGGCGATGCGGTCCAGGTCATTCAGGTAGTAGGCGGTGTTGTCCTCCAGGTGGTACTCGTTGGACCGACAGAAGCACTCCTGGACTCCGGCGTCGGCCCAGAGGCGCTTCATGACCCCCAGCAGCTCGGGCGTGATCTCGCCCTTGCTCTCCGCCGGCCCGGTGAGGGCAAAGAGCTGCACAGCGTCGTAGGCGCGGTCCTGGTTGCGGAAGTCGATCTTAAGCGCGCCAAGTGCGCGGATGATGCGCGTGAGCGAGTCGATGGCGTTGTAGAGGATGAGCGGCTTGTACTCCTTGCAGGCCTCCAGGTTGAAGCCCCCGCTGTGGATGATCTTCATCTGCTTGACGATGGTGCTCTTGCCCGAGTTGCTGGTGCCCAGCAGGAGTAGCTTGATCTCCCGCCGCTGCCGCTGGCTCTCAGAGCGCAGGTGCCGGTCGATGCGACGGGAGCGCCGGGCCGCCTCCTTCTCCTCCGAGCTCTGCCGGCATCCCATGATGCTCCTTTTCGTGAGGAGAGGGACGTGGCCAACAGAGCGCGGCGGTGGACAGTAGATCGAATTGAAAAAAGTTTTTAGTTATTTACTTATTTTTTAATGATACAACTATTGCTTTTCTGGAGGTGTGGGGCACTTGGGAAAACCAGCAATTCTACCCAGACCCCTCTGACACCTGCTCTTTTTCTCCTTTTATTCCGTTCCTTCCAGCCTTCCGGGCTGGTGTAGGGATGCGGCCCTACTGGGATAGGATGGGCAGCTTGGGTGGCGCTCTCTGGTGGCCAAAGGTCATACCAGCGGCCTGCGCCCGGTCAATGCGCAGCTGGGCGGTGGCTGGGTCTGGGAACGGCACACGCAGGAGACAGAGGCCTCTGGCTGCCCGCCCGCATGGCTCCTCTGGTGCCACTTTGGGTCGCCCCCGCGGCGCTCATCTGCTCCCCTACCCCCACCTCCACCCCGGAGTGCTTCAGAACGCCGCTTTGCGTGGCGAAGTGGAGGATCCTGGGCGTCTCTCCTCACAGGGCTCCGGCGATCTGGGTCCCTGAAGGTTGTGGGATCTGCTGACGGAGAAAGTAGGAAAATTTAAAATGAGGGACAAAAGGACAGCCAAGATAGGCAGCTGGAGAAATTGGACCACCACCCCCCCTCCCCCCCCCACTGGTCGGTCCTGCTCTCATTTTTATAGTAGCACTACGTCCAGCAGGCGACAGTTTCATCACAAGGTCACGCAGGGGTGGGGGTGAGGTAAAGCATGCACTAAAGTGACCTCAGCCGACCAACTGGCATGATCACATGATCAGGTGAAAGGGGCAGCCCAAGCTGGGAGACTCCAGGACAGCCTCGACACCTCTGCACAGGTTTGGGAAGGGCATTGAGGCTGCATTACCCCATAAAACATAAAATATATCAGATTAATGAGAAGATTAGATCTTCCCTGTTCTTTGCCTGCCGCAGGGCAGCCGAACAGTACGGTTCCTCTCAAAATAAAGACTGATCTGCAGAAGTGCCCTGCAGGGAATGTGCAATAGTCACATGAAACATGCAGTGTGATTAAAGAGAAACACCAATAATAACACATGCTCAGAACAGACAGCACACCTTGGCAGACATTCCTTGTTACATTAAACATGTTTCATTTTTCCCGGGGGGTCATCGCTTCTCCTGCATGATAAGCCGCAACGCATTTTTCTTGCTGCTAAAGGGTCGCATTAAAATCATTCCAGGAATCGCTGGCCCGTACAGTGAAGAGACCGCCGATGCATGCCTCCTCAACGACGGCGTGCGTTTTTACGCCGTCTTAATCAGCCGTCCTTATGCTTTCATGTAAAGCGATGCCATTCTTCTTCTTTATCAGGGTTCAGACTCAGCATGTCCTGCAATGTGTGAACCAGCACCTGTTGGTCAGGCGTCCAAACCCTGGATCAGCTTCTGCGATAATTGATCTTCTATAATTTATTGTCATGGCACCAGACAGAGAACAATTACGCTGAATGACCTTGAATGACATTGCTCCCGTCCAAACTAATCACCCAACCCCCATTTCACGCTCACATTCCACTCAACGCATCAACGCATCACTGCAGTGACATGTTCAGCTCCTTCCCTGTTCATCCATATTACTGGCTTTGTGTATATGTTTTTTTTTTCTTTATATTTTTACTAATATTTATACAGCTGTGATATTGTTTTTCTATTGTTTTAATTGTCTATATTGTTTTTATATTTATATATATATATATATTGTATATGTTTTTATATGGTTATATTTATATTATATTTTGTTTGTTTATTTATATTATATTGCTGATCCTATGGATCCTGTTATACTGTTTCTTTTTTTACTACTGCTGCTCTTTCTAAGGAATTTCCCCATTGTGGATTAATAAAGTCAATCAATCAACTCCATCATAAGGTCCACTAGTTCAGACCCGGAAAGGCGACCTTCTCGCGGACTGGAAATGTACGGCCGCCTTTAATATCGCAGACATTTTTCAAGTTCCCCATTCATGTTCCCGAAAACAGTGTCTTCGGATGACTCCGCAGCGGAGAAAGCGACACCCTCGCATTCAGCACATTCCTACGCAACTCCGACTTCCGGAAATGCAGGCCAGCTAGTAGGAAACACGCCCTGTCATGGAAGCAGGGGGCCCTATGGAGGGAGACAGTGAGCGTCTGCAGGACTGGGGCTGGCATGGGTTTGCACTCGCCACGCGGTTCCTGCCCGCGCTCACTGCTTTTTGACTTTCGCACATTCTCTCGCTCTCTACTGCCTTTTAAAAGCAAACCCATCACGTGTGAGCTGTCCGAGAGCAGGAGCCTGATACGCCAACCAACCGGACCAGACCATCCCCAAATCTAACCTGCCCAACAGCAAACAAACTCTCTTGTCCCTGTTACTCCTTTGACCCCCTCTGCTTGGCCCCTAAGCCCACCCCCATACGATCAGCGGTCACTGTTTTTAGCCAACTCTACCTCCTAAGCATACGGGTGAACATGTATATATCTGTAAGGCTATGTCTACAAAGGCACTGTAAATATCCCTGCTTTAAGACTGAATGGCAGCCTCATCACATGACAATCAGGAAGGAGTCAACCGGGTGAGTAAAAGACCATGGAGCTATATCAAGAAACGATGCTTTGTGGAGGTCAGATTAGTGATGGATGAATGATGACTGTACAGCTTCACTTTTTGTTTGCCCAACAATGATTTGGACACACCTGGCTAGAAAAGGCCACGCCTCTCCTCATTATTTGTAGAACTTTGTACATCACACTGTGCGGCGGGCTGTGAACATTCTGCAGAGACAGAATGAAGTCTATGCACGAGGCCCGGTATCTGAAACCGCCAGGAAGCCCCCTCGCAAAGGTCAGCAGGAAATCAACCCCCAGATTCACAAGAAAGCTGACGCGTCTGAACGTGGGATTATTAACATTTTTGCTAATTCTTGCCAATTTATGTGACCTGAAAAAGGATCTTATCTTTCAGAAAATATCAGAACATCTAATAATCTTCTGTCGCATCTACAGCAACGACTCCCTAATAACACAAAACTGCAGGTCTGTTGAAAACAAAGAAACAAACAAAAAAAACAATTATTAGTACCAAAAATAAGATGGGATTTGGTGCGAGGGCACTCAGCGGTATTTAAAGAGACTCACCTACATTTAAGCTGTCTAGACAATGAAGCTGCACCTGAAGATAATTATCCATTTAATTCACCAGCCTGGGAGAAATAGCAGCATGGCCTGGACAGATATGTGATTAAGCAAACCAGAATTAAACCAAGACACAATGAATAGAGGAGAACATGGTTACATCTGAGCGCAAAAAGGGCTTAATGCAGAAAGGGTTAGCTATAAGAAACGACCTAATGATGGTTAATGACAAGTGGGGATTCTTGGAAGGTATGGGTAGCTGGTGACGAGCCTTGGGGTGGGACCAAAGTGCACTGCTGGTGACAGACTAGTTTAACCAAGTTCCCAGTGGCACATATGACTGGCAGTGTGGCTTCTCCTGTCACTGGGGGAGCCTGATCTAATGGTTAACCTGCCTAGAACAAAGGTCAGTTTTCCAAAACATGCATCATCATCGTGGAATGAACAAACCAGCCAACCAGGACAAAGAGAATCGGCATTAAAAACGCCAGATGGGGGCGCACTGTTGGCTGGGATGGAACAGTGCTTTGCCCACCTCTGCCACCTCCCCGTCTTTTGAGCTCTGTCTGCAGGCTGCGCTGGGGGCTGTGCATGGGAGACAGGCCAGGTGACACAGCAGATAAATGCAGGGCAGAGTTTGATTTGTGGGTTTGACTTTAAATACTAAACCCATTCAAGTTCCATTTGCGATCTCCTTATTCCCCTGTAAGAGATTATAAGAAGTGATTTCAATCAAATTAAAGGATTTCAAAGAACAGAACAAATTACAAAGTACATTTTAGCTATAATTTTAGTCCCTACATGTAATTTTTAATGACTTATGTGCTTTTACAAACCATTTACTGGTATGTATAAATGAGGACCCACAGACAGTCCATGTTTTACTGGGAGCTGGCAGGGAGCAAAAACATGGACTGTCTGGCAGGGAGCTGAGAAGGAGCAAAAACATGGACCGGCTGTGTGTCCCCAGGGACCAGATTGGCAAACACTGATGTACACACACGTCTTTCTAATGAACATAAGGTATCCCTCAGCTTTGTGGCCAAGACCTTCTGGCGGTCTGCATGACTTAGCAACCAAAAAATGCCATAAACAAAGACCACCCCCCCAGCCCCCCTTTGTCACACAGGAGGTCTGTGTATTGTGTCCGGCTTGATGTGTAGCTCGCTGCATTCGGCTGCAATTAGTCCACACCAGTTAATAAATAAAATGAACCGTTTGGCAACTCAGACTGGCGGGGGCCCGCATACACAGCATGGTGTGTGAAAGCCCTTCCCCCCAACTGTGCCACATCGATCCACATCCAATAGAATCGCCACGCTGGGAGCTGGGAGACAGCCAATCACGAGATTACAGGCAAAACTCTTCAGCAGAATCTCTCAGCCTAACCCACAGAAGACATACTTGTTTATTTCGAATCATATTTCATAATACATGCCTTTTCTTAAAACTTTCCTGCAGTAAGAACTGTATTAACTATAGGGAATAAATAAAAAGTTTAGGCAAAAATATTTCTGTTTCAACCTCATAAAAAGTATTTTTAAAACTGTTTCAAAAACTATTATTTCAGAAGTTTATTTCTTTGTGGCTCACAATTTTTAACTTTGCCCACTGTAATGTTACTTATTTCACAATGTTTACCTTATTTAAAAAAAAAAAAACACAAAAACGTAGTATCAATGGACTTTGACACAGAAGGCAAACTGGACATTCTGGTTTTGATGGTACCATGAGACTGTCCCCCTTGGTGCCTGACGCCCAGTGTGGGAAATCCAGGACACTGTGGAGTTTCTGAGGGGAAATTTTCAATGGATGCTTTTTAAAAGCCCCCCCCCCCATTAGTGGGAAAAAAGTATCAGAGAGACAGATGGGGGTGGTTTGCATGGAACACCTGACCTTCCTGTGAGGGGGAAGCTAGGTGTGTGTGTGTGTGTGTGTGTGGGGGGGGGGATTGGCACTTTTCAAACAGATACTCAGTAAATATACTTTAATGGGTACACATTACATCATTACAGGGTAAACGGGGTTTTTCAAAGCGTGTTACACGGCTGTTCAGAAAGATTGATTCCACCTCAACAAGTACCTCGCTCTCCACGGAGAAATGCTGAAAGTTCATAAAGCGAACAGCTTTTTTTTTCGGCAGAGAACTCCTTTGACGAACACTTCTGTGATAATTTTTTACCATCCGGGACAGCAGCAGACATATTCACCTGTAGTAAAAGGCCAGCTGGCCGATTTAGGCACTGCACAGGTGACCGTACCTAGAGCTTGACCATTTTGTGCAGCTGGGTGTAGCATTGGAGTGATTTAGCATCTTGCTCAAGGGGCCAACAGCTGGACTCCTCCCGGCGACTGGGACCCATCAGCATCAACATGCTTGGTCTTTAGTTGAGATTTCATTCTAACTGTAAAGCAACGAGTCCAGGTGCTAAAACATTGCTCTGCTAGACTGAAGAGATATGAACCCATGACCCTCCCCTGGCATCTGAATGAACCCATCAACCCCCCCCCCCAGCACCTGTGTGCTGAAATTTATGAGGATGGCAGAAGGACAGTGTCACAGAGCCGAGCCGGTGGGGACAGTGGCTTTTCATTAAAGTGCCCTCCCCCCCACCCACGTAGAAGCTATCTGGCATCTATAAATGATAGAGCGGACTCTGGGTTTTAACGTATCGCCAGGTGACGGGACCATGCCGGACCACATGACACCAATGGCCACACTATAAGCCATACAGCTGCCATCTGTCCGGAAGTAACAGTACGACCATTCAAATTTCAGGAAGGAGATCCACACCAATGCAAGATACACACCAATGACAACTGGTGAGTCATTGCTGGCTGTAGCAGACATTAAGTCTGCTGTACTGGACAGCCCAGCCCACTTTACATAAAGTGAGTCAGAAAACATTCCCATCATGGTCGAACAATACATTCTTCCGCATCTGCATGCAAATTTAATTCACTTAGTTTACTTTTTACGTGATTATTTATTCTTTCATGTGGGACAAATTCCTGGTACATCCTGTACTTTGCAAATAAGGTGTTCTGATTTGGAGAAGCTGAGTCTAGCAAGCTGGCGCGGAGAGAGGGGAAGTTCTGCTCCGACATCCGTCAGCCTCTCCGCGCCCGCGTGCCAAGTGGGAATTTTTCAGGATTTTCTAATCTTCGGTGGGAAAACAGAAGCTGTGTTTTACACTTTTGCCAAAACAGCAGTGTGGACCAGATATTCTCCAAGCAACTGGACGAAGTCACATCCCGCGTGAAGATCCAGGCAGGCCTGGGTTGTGGATGCACATCTGGGATACGTGCTACCAGAAAGCATGCTGGGTGAGCTGAGACAGCATGGAACTCCGGATTCCCAGCTCGACGAGTCTGACCTGTGCTTGTTGTCCTTTCACCCCACCTGTGACCATGAACCAGGAGACCCTGAGGCATGTTGTAGGCTGCATTTAATGCACCTTGGCCTGTTTATACAGAAAACTCAAAAAAAGGTTTGTGTTGTCAGAGAAAAGGCAACGACCCTGCAGTCCCCTCCTCCCCTCCAAGATCTACCAAAACTCCTAAATTCCTTCTCACAGGGGTTCTGAAGCTCACAGCAACTGTCAGCACCAGCAAAGCCCTCTGTTGTGACCAGGCAGTAAAAGCGAGCGACTCCACTGAGTGCTAGAGAGTCGCCAGTGAGAGCAAAGGTCGAGCAGGGACTGCATGCTCGCGAGCGCGTTAGCGACCCGCATGGCCAAGGTCCCGGTGAGCGTGTACCAAAACAGAAGCAGGAGCATCGTCTCCCCCAGCCCACCCCTTCCCCCAGAGCTGCTCTGACACACAGCATCAAGCCGGGTGCGGCGTCCTGCTATTCACATGACAGCGGTGTCAGCTCGCGCCGGCTAATGTGACCCGCATCCATTCTGCGGGAACCAATCAAACAAGCAGAGGCTGCGGACGAAGGCCTGGGGGGCCCCCAGAGGCAGCGCTCCTCCCCAGGGGCGACTCCGCTCAGTCTTACCATTGACGTATCGTACCTTCCGCTGTCAGAGCCATGTGGGAGTACGGCTAGGAAATTGAAATGCCTTGTTTTATAAGCTACCAATCTGACTGGTTTATGCTGGTATGTCCTGTAACGCCTACGTATCACATCCTGACGACGCTGTTCCCTTCACCCCCCCCCGGCCCCCACCTATCGCTTTTAAGCGCAGTGAGCCAGCTGCCTTATTCAAGCTTGAGAAATCTGGTATAGAAAATGAGAGTCTGGACAGTGCAAATCCAGAGAGTTTCCATGCAAGGGCCGGTTATTCATGCCGCCGTAATGTTGTCAGGTCCAGTGGTTGCCCACGGGCTGCACCCTCACTCACCATTACACCCCGGACTCACCTTTCCACTGGCACCTTAATCCAGGTCCCTGGGCAGCTTCCATAACATCAAGTCACACACTGAGAGGAATTTGCCAAAGCCACACCCCCTGTGCCTCTGGCATCACCTGATTGGTGAACAGGCCATGTGCTCATCCACCCTGCTGCCAGTCCCGGCAGGTACAAAAAAAACATCCAATAAGC
>JABFEA020000028.1:287447-303513 GCA_019775915.2 Cyphomyrus plagiostoma
GTGTATTTGAGTGAACCTAAGCGTGCCTGTTTGTTCCTTCGAAAGCCCTATATCCCTCTCATCCAATTTTAATACACTCATTATGCTCAACTTGTTGGTTGAAAGTAAATCGTGGTCTGGATTTTTACTTTCTGAACCTGAAATTGCCACCTCTGCAAATATGTCAGATTGTGGGGGCATCTCTTGTGCACAGCCCTCTTCAGCATCACCCCGCAGGTTTAGGTCAGTTGGATTTAGGTCTGGGCTCTGGTTGGGTCGTTCCAAAATCTTAAATTTTCTTCTGATGAAGCCATTCTTTTGTTGATCTAGAATGTTTACTTGGGGTAATTTATGTGCTGAAAGGTGAAATCGTCGTCTTCAGCTTTCTAGCAGACACCTGAAGGTTTTGGGCAAAAATTGACTGGTATTTGGAACTGTTCATGTTCCCTTCCACCTTGACTTGGTGGTCTAGTGATTAGGATGCTTGCCTCTAAACTAAAAGATCATGGGTTTGAGTCCCACCTCAGGCACTATCATCATTGGGTCCCTGAGGAAGAGTATTAACCCCAGCTTGCGCCAGGAAAACTGTCCCTGCACTTAAAAAACGGGAATCCCTCTGTATAAGATCATCTGCTGTAATTTTTCTCACATGCTTTTGGGAGACAATGTATTTTTTGGCAAAATTTAGCTGGGCCTGGATGATTTCTTTATCAGAAATGGTTTCCGTCTTGCAACAACCGTCCCTCATAATCCAGACATGGAGAATACAGGAGATTGTTGTTACATGTAGTGCACAACCAGTACTTGCCAGAAATTCCTGCAGCTCCTCCTATGTTACTGTGGGGCTCCTTGCAGCCTCCCTGACCCGTTTTGGTCTTTTCATCAATTTTGGAGGGATGTCCGGTTCTTGATAACATCACTGTTGTCCCAAAGTTCTCTACTTCTTGATGACTGCCTTCACTGTGTTCCATGGTGTATCTAATGTTGTGGAATTTTTGTACCCTTCTCCTGAATGATACCTTTCAGCAATGACATCCTTTTGATACTGTGCAAGCTCTCTGCAAACCATGGCTTTTGCTGGAGGATGCAACTGAGTAAATGTCAGGAAAATCCTACGAGGACAGCTGAACTTTATTTGGGGTTAATCAGTCACTTAATTGATGGCAGGTTTGTGCCAAAAAAGACTGAAATCTGTAACCGAATCAAAAAGTCCTTCAAAAATGGCTCAGTGACCCCAGAAACTGGCTTTTGTCATGGTCACCCCAGCTGCCTGACCTGGACCCCACCAAACACCTAGGAGTGAGCTGAGGGGAGACATCGAATGTAGCATTCGGGGCGGGGCAGGGGCGTTTTCTTTTTTCTGGAGATAAGGGGTCTTTTTTTCCTGGAACTCCCTTTTACTTCAGTTGACGGCTGGGTTTCTCAAGAAATTCAGTGTGAGCATTAGCTAATCAAACCACAAACATTTGTTCATAAGCTTGTTTTTTTTTACTCAATTTCAAAAAGGGTGCCAATAATTCGGGGGGTGGGGGGTCGTTTCTCTTTGGCTTTTTGCGTGTTACAAATACTCACAAAATATTGTGTGCTATATGTCCATGAACAGAGTGCTGTCAAATGAGTTACACAGAATAACTGGTAGGTTAAGGAAGGCCACTGACTCGGCCTGATATAGAAACAGTTACTCACCCCTTCCCTAGCAACCTGACGGGACCCGCCTGTTTTTGGAGGCCCCTGGCTGGTGCTCATCTGCGGTCCACAGTCCTCTCTGTGAGCAAAGAATGGAAAGACAGAAACAAGCCTTTGTCAGCTTCCGAACTCACACACGGCACAGAGGAGAGGACATGTCACAGAACAAATTAATATTAGGTCCTTGACAGTAAGTGAGCATGTGTTCGAAGAGCCCTGAATAATACAAAGAAAAATTTAGACATTCCACCGAAAAATCAAGTGTCCTGTATATTTTTCAGATTAACGCCATCCCTCTAAGCAGCAGACAGAAAGGTAAACAAGCATCACATCGCTCAGAACTTCTCCAGATGGATGTTTTAGTTTCACTGAGGTTTTGGGAAAAAAGTTTCCACAACACAGATTCTGAGGTCACAGACTGACGAAAAGAACTGACCTAATGAGGAAAGCAATTTGTCACATATACGGTATTTGCACATATTAAAAAATACTTGGAGTACTTGTATATACAGACGCTCCACTACTTACGGACTTTCAACTTACGAACTTTCAGACATACAAAGGAAGAGGACTGTAAGTCCAAATTGTGATCCTTGGGCTCCCGTTTCCTGTCCACAACATCATTTTTATTTTCTGAGCACCAATTTCTCCAAGTACGACTCCTGGCCGCTACTCCCGCCACACAGCAGCGTAGTGTGCGTACTCCCAGAATCCTAATTCTTTGTTCTTGCGTACACCCTTAAAATGGCTCTGAATTATGACTTACGAATATTTGAAGTTACGAACAGCTGTTCGGAACGTAACTCATTTGTAAGTAGAGGAGTGTCTGTACTACAATGTTAAAAGTACTTCTTAATATTCTTAATACTCTACTATTTTTAATACTTAATATGCTGGTATGGCAGTGTACTCACTCTGAGCCCTGTAGATGTGTATACAGGTATGATGCAGTACTCATGCATTGCAGAAGTGATACTGGGATGGGAGAGTACTCAGTCTGAAGCTTGGATATGTGTATACAAGTATGATGCAGTACTCATCAGTGCAGGACTGATGCTGGAGTAGCAGAATACTCACTCTGAGCCCTATAGATGTGTATACAGGTATGACGCAGTACTCATGCATTGCAGGACTGATGCTGGGATGGAAGAGTACTCAGTCTGAAGCTGGAATATGTGTATACAGGTATGATGCAGTACTCATACGGTGCAGGACTGATGCTGCAGTAGCAGAGTACTCACTTTGAGCCCTGTAGATGTGTATACAGGTATGACGTAGTACTCATGCATTGCAGGACTAATGCTGGAACGGGAGAGTACTCTGAAGCTGGAATATGTGTATACAGGTATGATGCAGTACTCATACAGTGCAGGACTAATGCTGGGGAGGACTCACTCATAGGCTTGGGAGCTCTTCTTTCTGCAGAGCCGCTGTCGTAGCAGGTTCCTTCTGAAGAAGATGTAGAGGCAGAGACCCAGCAAGGGCAAAACCACAAAGAAGAAGACCAGCAGACCATCCCGCAGGGAGGTGTCATTCTCTGTGGGGGGTACAGGCATATGCTAAGGGGAATCAAGGCGCTAATGAACACACCAACAGGGATACACACTCCCCGCGGTCATGCTCACGCACCCAAACAGTTTACGGGGAATTAATTTTAAAAAAGACCCGAGCTCACCGTTCCAGGTGGGGCCGCTGTCCACGCTGCCCCCGTAGCCTTTGAATTCACAGGTGGGTGGAGCCCAGCCATTATCACAGTGACAGTTCTTGTTGCTGTTGCAAACCTGTAAAGGCCCAAGACAAAGTCATGTGAAATCCCAAAACTGGCAGCACTGTAGAAAAAGAAGCCTGCTAGTTGCAATCAGGTTAATTATGAAGGCAGCTTATAGGACGAGCTTTTTTCTAACTTTCTGACATGTGATGTTCGACCAAACCCTCAGCACGAAGCCTTACCCCGTTGCCGTGGCATTTATTCTGGATGTCGCAGTCGTATTTCAGCTCATCAACACTCACACACTGGTAATTTAAACAGACCTAATGGATTGGGGTTGAGGGAGGGAAGAGGAGCACATCAGTGTTTTTGTGAAATACAGTACAGAGGGCCGTATTGCTGACTATCACGGCTCAGCAAACCAGTCATCCCAGAGGCAGGGACCTCTGTCAGCAGACCGGGAGCAGGGTGGACTGACTTCTGTGGGGGCCCTAGGATGGCGTGGGTAGGGTTTTGTACCATAGCACCATTTTCTTCTTCTGTGAAGCTACTTTGTGTTGATTCCCCTAGCAGTCAGACAACCAGTAGCCAACCATTAAACTCCAGTGTGAACAGAAAGCTAGACGGTGTTAAGTCTCAAAGGAGGAACTTGAACTTGTGAACTTGCACAGCCCTTATGGTCACCCCCCCCCAACCCTGCGCGCCGCCTATGATCAGGGTTAGGTGATTTCCGATCCATTCCCTTCCCAGAATACACGGAAGAGCTTTCTGACGTAATGACGTCTGACTAGACTTTTGCTGACCAGCAAAGCGACATTATGAATCATACTTTCATGTTGACATATTTCTGTCAAATTTGTCTTTTCTTACGGTAACTAATGAATGACTCATTTATTTCGCCATCGACATCCCGCCCCCCGCCCCCTTTAGGGTTTATCATGATGTACATCTGTTAGAACCAACCAGCGCAGAGTTAGGAAGAGCAAAGACAGGTCAGATGATGTAACCTTGATTCTGAAGTCTGATTCTGGGAAGAGGGATATTCCATAGGCAAAGCTACGGTCAGCAGACCAAAAAGACTTAATCTTATGACTGCTGGGGTCATATTATGTTCTCATGCTGGACATGCTGAAGATTACCTTGTTCTCCCCGCAGCGGGTGCCCTCGTTAACCATGCCCGGGTCTGGCACGTCTGAGCCCAGCAGGAAATCCACCCCCCAGCACTTGGTGCCGGCGATGGGCGTCTGGATGATGGAGGGTTCGATGCCGAACACAGTGACGGACTGCACGTTTTCACACTGCAGCTTCCCGCACATGGCGTTCCTGGAGCAGAGACGGCAGTAGAAGCGTTGCAGCCCACTCACAGGAGACATGTGTAGATAATTCCCGTCTAACCACTGCAGCACTAACAGCCTCAGATGGCATTTCCACATTCACAGACATTATTCTTCAGTCACCTTCCAGTCCATCAGCTTCCTTCAGGAAATATGCCAGCTTTTCAGGTCCAAGACTATTACACGACGTTGGTGACTTTGGTTATAAACGCTGTTGTAAGCACATATCACCACAAGGGGTTGCTGTTTAAACATAGAGCAAGCTCTACCAGAAGAGTCTTCAACTGTGGACGTGAAACACAGCTCACACACACACACACACACACCTGATTTCACACTTCTTGTACCCCATGCCCTGGTAGCCACAGTTCCCAAACCGATCCCCCTTCAGGTTGACATCTCTGAAACAGACCTCAGGTGCTGCTTTCGCCTCTGTGTGGACAAGATCATCCTGTTAGTCAGATTCACACCAACCGTTACTGAGCACCATGATGGCTCAGATAAAAGCATGAGCGAAATAAAATGCAGCGTCTGTCCTGCAGAATTATCCAGTAGCCCAGTGTGAACGTACTTTTAAAATGAGCAATGACAGCAGTATTTACATGATTTTATATATTGTACTGTTTAAATAGATGTTACATACAGTATAATCCTGTTATAGTGGACTCACTTATAATGGAATGTTGTCTGTAATGGACGAGGTCTGCTGGTCCCGGCCGTGCGCCTTTACGAAAAAGCATCGGATATAGCGGACTCGCATATATAACGGAATCTGGCTTATAAGGGACAAACAGTTTGGTCTCCAGGGCCGCTTTTAGCTGTAGTTTTGATAGGCTATAATGGACATGCAGCTCTGCCTACAGGGCGCGTGGCGTGTGATATCGTAATCGGGATTATTGATAGTCACGCTCCAAAAATAGGCATGGCGTAACAGCAGGCGACACTGATTGGTCTGTGTGACTGTCCATTTCCAGGCCTGCCGTGCTTTGGCAGGCAAGGCTCGCAGATGGAGGGATACAGTGAGCACTTATAGACCATATATACTTCCAACAGTCAGGTAAAGTTGGATTACTACACATACAATATAATACTCTATACCACAAGTGTGTCTGCTGGGAGGTGGCATGAGTAAATGGTGTCCTGTAGTTGTGTTCTGGGCATAGAGCAACTCTGGATATAATAGACTGTTTTGCCAGGTCCCTTGAAGTCCGCTATAACGGGATTGTACTGTATTTGTTTCAATAAGCAGTTGAACAGGTGTACCTAATAAAGTGGCCAGTGAGTGTATATTCCTTTGATGGAAACCTTACTGGTACCCAAACACTGACCATTGTGTTTGTGGATGAATTATCTTCGAGATCAATTAGCAAAGTGCAGATTAATCATTCTGAGAGCTGTGGTGTGTCGCTGGCCAGCATAAGGGTAATGGACTTACTGGGTCCAAAGATGGCCTGGCACTGTCCGTCGTAGTGCCGGCATCGACCATTATAGCAGTAGGCACCGCCCTCCCGACAGAGGTGCCCGTTCTGCTTGAATACGTCCGCCTGGCATAATGGTGAAGAGCCGTTACAGAACTCGGGCAGGTCGCATTCGTCCCAAATGGAGCGGCACTCAGTGCCAGCGGACGTGAACTGGAAGGGGAGAGAAGGAGGGGTGCGATCGCGGATGAGGGTCTGGCTCGAGATCGGGCCGGCTGAATGCGGGGAAACACAAAGCAGGTGCCCACCTTGCAGTTCTTGCAGCAGTCGCCGTCTGCACACTGAGCCCCCGACTTCAGTTTACAGGTCTTGGCCTCACAGCAGGGGTCCTTCTCACAGTCCTGTGGGGGGGTGGGGGCAGCGATAGGCGAGAGGGACGAGGATGATTGTTAACATGAAAGCGATTTTCGGTCAATGTTGACGCGCCATAGCACACAATAGAGAAGAGATGAATCCCCTGCATTTAACCCATGTGCATCAACAGTGGCCCGCGATTATTTAGTACCCAGGGGTCAGTGCTTGGCAGTGGTACCTCGCTAGTCTGGGATTCAGATCAGCAACCTTTCAATCACAAACACACTCCCATAACCTTAAGGCCACCACTGGCCCAGTATAAATTGATACAAATCCCTACAATTCAACTTATCAACAAGACTCCCGCTGACATTGTCCCTGCCTCTGTCGCATGCACATATTAGATGTCGATCTAATTTCATCTGCTGTGTATCATATATTTTCAGACTTTTATATTCTAGCATTCAAACATCTCCGTTCCCCTTAATGCCTTATGTTGCACAGCTTGCACTATTTTATTCTCTTAATCTATCATTTATTCTTATCTATTTTTCTTAATTTATGTTCCTGTTAGTCTATGTTATTTGTGAACATGTAAGCACCAACACTGCCAAAACAAACACCCAGTACATGCAGCTGTAACGGGCTAATAAAGTGAATTCTAATTCTGAAATGTGATCAGGACGTCTGAGCACAGACTGAGGTATTCAGATACTGGCTGGATTAAGCTGACAGGTTAATGTCCTACCCAGACAATGAGCTAAACAGAGGACAAGGTGCCTTCCTCTGTTCTGTATCACGGTGCCTTTCTACGACCGCTTTCACACTGCAGGAACTTTTTCGGGAATCAGAACCTTTTATCCAGAACCTGTAAGTTTTGTCGTGTTCACACCGCAGGCTTACAGAGATACGTTGCTGATTGCGTGACCACAAGCACCGAAACGAACCTTTTTCATTCTGTAGAAAATGAAAGATCAATCTGCTGGCCAAATTTAATAATAAATAAAATGTAAATAAAAGGCTGTATCCCATTTTGATTGCGATTGATCCTCCCAATAACAGAATGACTTGTTCCTCCCTCCCTTGTTTTAGGGGGGGGGGGTGGTGTAGTGTCATATAAAAAGTTTAACCTATAAACTTTTTGCATCTCCCATGCTTATTTTTAGCATAATAGTCGCTGTACCTGTTGTGCAGTGTGAAAGTGACATATAATAGTTGGCAGGAGCAACACAAATCTCCGGTCAGGACAGCCCAGGAACTCAGAACCTGGAAGAAGGTTCTGGAACTTTGGTGGGAAAGTGCCCAGTACATCAAATACACAGTCCAGATTATATGCTAGTTGACTACAGATACCTTAACATACCCTGTGCGTCGATCTTTTCCATAAACAATAATAAGTAGCATTTAGCACAAATGATAATTTGAGGCCACCTTACCTTTTCAGAGCCACAGTCACACTCCTCCCCAACATCAAGCAACTTATTCCCACAGTAGGGGGCGCTGTAGGCCTCATCAGGCCTCGGCACATTTAGCAGGCAGCTACCTCCTCCGGTCAGAATCAGCTTCTCAAAGTCATCTGAACTGCAGTTGCTGAAGTTTCGTGAGCCACTGTTGGGGGGGGGGGAGTTTATTAAAGATTGAACTCACTGAGATTAAATCCTGTTACCTCAAAAAAAAATGCCCCAAAACACAAACGGATTTAAGACTAAAAGTATACAACTTTCAAGTGTCTCTGCGTAAAATATGACATGATTATGTGACGTTATCAAGGATCAGGGTGTGAGGAGGTGCTGGGGGAATGGAGAGATCACCAAGGTCACTAAGGGCTTGGTCGCCATGCCGACGGAGGCTCACGTGGTACCGGAGCTCATGATGCAGTTGGATGTGTCGCACAGGCAGTTCCGCCCGTCGTCGTGATTCATGCCCAGGTTGTGGCCCAGCTCATGGGCCACAATGGATGCCAGTGACAGGACGTCGGAACCAAAGTACTGGTTGGCGTCAGAGACGAGAAAAGCCAGTGATCACCACAGGGAGAACGAGCGGGAGAAAGACCCTTCCAGTGAAGGTGAGGCTCTTTAATTGCCAATCCCCCAGGCCAAATGCAGCCCAGGGATAAGAAAGGGGGGGGGACGCATACCGCATTGATTCCCCCTCCGTGGCTGCGTGAGCAGACTGTACTGACGAAGGCCATGCCTGCTGTCCCACCAAAGTTTTTCTTCCTGGAAGAGACACAGCAATGAGAGGACATGGGGCTCACATGGGACTCATGAGATTCACATAGGATTCACACGGAGCTCTCACCAGAGTCACACAGGATTCACACAGAACTTCCATGACATTCACAAAGGTTTGCAAAGGACTCACATTGGGCTCACATGGGACTGACATGAGATTTACACAGGATTCACACGGAATTCACATAGTCTCACACAGGACTCGCACGGGGCTCTCCCAAGATTCACACAGGACTTACATGACGATCACACAGGGTTCATAAAGGACTCATATTGGACTCACACAAGATTTACACAAGATTCACAAGGAATTCACGTACAGACATGGACAAATTTTTGGTAGCCTTCCACAAAAAACAAAAAACTCTAAAATAACTTGAAACTGACAAAAGTTTAAGGGCATTGTTTATTTCACATTTAACACAAATCCAACTTTGCTTTTGATTAATGATTCAGCTGAATATTTTATATAATTAAACAAATGAAAATGGCGTGAATAAAAAACATGGTACCATTAATTTAATATTTTTTGGCACTACCTTTTGCAGCAATCACTGCCAACAAACGGTCTCTGTATTTCACAGTGAGACGTCTGCATTTGCCAACAGGTAGTTTGGCCCACTCTTCCTGAGCAAACTGCTCCAGCTGTCCCAGGTTTGAAGAGTCCAATGTTTTTCTCAGCCATTCCTGAGTGCTTTTAGCTGTATTTTTTGGGTCATTATCCTGTTGGAGGACCCATGACCTGCGTCTGAGGCTGAGCTTTCTGACACTGGGTAGTATGTTTCACTCCAGGATGCCTTGGTAGTCTTGAGACTTCATTGTGTCCGGCACAGATTCAAGGTTCCTTGTGCCAGATGTAGCAAAGCAGCCCCTCCATCTTTCACAGCAGGGATGGTGATCTTTTCTTTAAAAACTTCACTTTTCCTTCTGTAAACATAGAGCTGGTGTGACTGGCCATAAAGCTCCTGTTTTGTCTAATCGGTCCAAAGGATTTTCTCCCAGAAACGTTGGGGTTGTCAACATACATTTTGGTGAATTCCACTTTTTTATGTTTTTCTGTCAATAGTGGAGCCCTCCAGGGTCTTCTTCCATGAAGCCCATTATTGTCCAGAATGCGACGAATGGTGCGATCAGAAAGTGTGGATGGTTTCCTTGGCTCTCTATCATCCACACTATCCTTCTGATCAACCTGGGGTTGCATTTCCTCTTGCATCCACATCCTGGGAGGTTGGCTACAGTCCCATGAACATTATACTTTTAAAAAACATTGGCAGCTGTGGTCACGGGAACGTGAAGCTGCTTGGAAATTTGTCCACGTCTGCAGGACTCACATGGGGCTCTCAGGAGATTCACACAGGACTCATGCATGCAAACACCAGACTGACACGAGATTCACACAGAACTCACATGACATTCACACAGGGTTCACAAAGGACTCACATAGGATTCATATGGGGCTTCCACAGGATTCACACAGGACTCACATGACATTTACACAGAGTTCACACAGGACTCACATAGGATTCATATGGTGCTTCCACAGGATTCACACAGGACTCACATGACATTCACACAGAGTTGACACAGGACTCACATAGGATTCATATGGTGCTTCCATAGGATTCACACATGACTCACACGACATTCACACAGGGTTCACACAGGACTCACATTGGATTCATATGGGGCTTCCACAGGAATCACATAGGACTCACATGACATTCACACAGACTTCACACAGGACTCACATAGGATTCACATGGGGCTTCCACAGAGTTCACACAGGACTCACATTGTATTCATATGGGGCTTCCACAGGATTCACACATGACTCACACAACATTCACACAGGTTCACACAGAACTCACAGTATGAGCTGTGCACTGTCATGTCGACTACGGGATCCCAGAACCTGTTCCCTCCACTGGACGAAGCGGCCCAGAACCTCTCCTGCACCACCCTCTGTGTTGATGAGGTTGTGGTGGTTCCAGATCTCCAGCCCGACCAGGACGACGCGGATGTTCAGAGCCACATACATCTGCAATCAGGAGAGAATTTCAGCTGGAATTTACAAATACTGCAATGCTGTATACCAAAGACACCCTCCCCACCACAGTAGCAGAACTTACACTGTCCACATAGCTAGCGAGCTGGACCATTTCGTCCCGCACAGCCGTCTGGTTCCTGGCCATGTACGTAAACTGGGGGGGAGTTGTTATGGTTAGGGGTGTTTTATTCACACTTTTTTTTCAGTTCAAAAGCAGATTCCCACAATATTTGCATGTAATTTACAGGAGAATGTCAGAAACAATGTCTGTATACTAGGGCACCAGTGACAATGCAATAAGGTTAGTGTGACATTGTGGCCAACAGCATAATCAACAACAGCATAATCAACAACATAATTGGAACAGTCAGTGAGATTCTATTCACCCTCTCGTTGTCGACCACGACAAACAGCTCCACAAAATGAGTCTGGTGGAGCACTGCTCTCTTACTCTGTAAATAGAAAACACACAGTCAAGCAAACAATGTCCCTCACACACACACACAGACACACACACACACTCACTGAGTCACTCACCCTGCGTGCTCGGCTGATGGGCTGGATCTGCGTTGCGTTGGAGTGGCCATGCTCAGGGTGTGGCGTTCCACACATCAGTGGCACATCTTGAAGTCTGTACACCAAGTGCTGGAAGCTGCTGGAGTTGGTCAGAGGTTCCATCCCATAGCTGCTGTTGTCCACATGCAGAACACCCCTGGGGGATGTGAGGAACATATACATTACCTTTTATATTAACTAAGGGTGTTGGAATGGAGTTGTAGAAGAAGCAGGAGAGACACAAGCAGACTCTTTTCTGGGGTGGATTAATTTTAATTTGTGGTGGGTGGGGGTGGAGAATCTGACCCTCAACATGCAGACATGATCCTGTGGCACTAACCACCCTTGCAGAAAGTCCTGACTTCTTACTGTCCTCCTTAACGTGCCCTAACCTTCCCTGGAAGGTTGTCCTGACCTCCTCACCTTAGGCCAGAGCAGATGCTAAGGGCCACAGCAGAGCCAGGAGTGTCCTCCACATAGCCCTGGTAGTGACAGTGGTGCTGGAAGGGAAAGATGGACAATGAGGTCAAACATCTCGCTGTGGAATACTAAGCCAGGCATGGTATTCTTACATCAATGGGGCATTTGGCCACACATCAATAATGAGGCTAATTAGTATGGTTAATAAAACACAGTATTAATCAACATCTACATATAAAATACTCAGAGCTTCATCTGCCAGAAAGGGTTCCTGTTACTGCTCTGCCACTTAAGTGAAGCAACGTTTCCTCTACTTCCTCCTGAGCAGCTCCCAGGGAGCCACACCATGGTAGTGATGAGCAAATGAAGCTTCAAGAACCATTTGCTGTATTTTTTGACCCCACTAGATGGTGCTCTTGGCTTGCTTTGGGGCATGCTTTGAGCCCTTTTTTGAACAGACAGCACCATCTAGTAGAGTCAAAAAATACATTTAATGATTCATAAGTATCATTTTGCTCATCACTACACTATGGCCGATGCCACTGTTTCACGTTAACGTTCACATATACAGTTTCTGCCTTTCATGTAGACATTGTATGTATCACATGTGTAGCTTGCTGTTTACAGACCCCACGCAATGCAGTATTGGTCCCCACTCAGCAGGGCTTTTAAAGCATAACTGTCACTATATTTATTTATTTCCCAAAATTCCCTGCCACTCCCAGCTTCTGAAACATCTCCACTAGCCACCATAACCCCAGCAGATGACAGCCCACATAGTGCCTTTATCATTCATAAAAAAACAGACAGGTGAAAGAGCTGTTACCTTTACATTAAAGAAGTACTGTAGCTGCAGAAGGAACATGTGACAACAAACTACTAAACAATTAAAAATGTTAATGCTTTACATGAACTACGCCATCACAGTATATTCATAATGCATCCACAGAACATTCATATGCAGCATGTAAGTATACCTGTAATTATATGATTATAATGTTTGTTATTATCATATAATGCAGTGGTTCCCAACCTTTTTTAACTCACGGCCCACACAGCCAAACACATATGTGTCCGCGGCCCACTGCAAAAGAATTTAAACGATCCCGCTTTTTGTGTCGGGTTAACTAAGTACTTGGAAGTAAGGCTGTTAATTGTCTTTATTGAATAAACTGGTAATGTATTGAATAAACAGAAAATTATATATCAAATTATGATTTATTTGATTTTGACTAGACATTTTTTATAATATTAACATATTACAATTTCTATTAATAATAATTGGCGGCCCCCCTGCAATACGGCACGCAGGTTGAAAACCACTGATATAATGTTTATTAATGTATATTAATGCTGAGTATGTTAGGATATTAAGGTATACTTACATGCTGCCTATGAATGTTCTATGAATGCATTATGTATGCATTATGAAGGTGCATTGAATGCTGTATGAATGCACTACATTAAAAAGGCATTATGAAGGTGCAATTAATGTAAAGTGTAATGTGAAGTGTGCGTCATTGTGTCACCCCTGGTTGGAAGACCCAAGCCACACAGGTTAACAGACTATAAGGCTGTGAGTGTGCTGCAGTGGGGATGGAAAGAGGATGCAGCTTCTACCACAGGTCAAACAGCAGGCCCCAGCGTAAACAAGCAGAGTGAGGTCAGCTGCAGGGTTTCAGGCAAACTGTGCACTGGCAGCATTTCAGGGGGTCTTTGATGAACTACATTAACAGTCAGTGTTTACTGTTCATCTTTTACAAAATCACACCTAACGCATTATGATGAAATAATGAATAGGTGATGAATGATGTGCAAAATCAGTGTGGTTAGTCAGGTTACGTTCATACACAGTGATATGGCGTTGCCCAAATCCTAGCCTGATTCTCATCAGTGAAATCACCCCCACACCCTACCCGCCTCGCTATGACAACCAAACCACCCCTCCCCACTAATCCCAGCAGTGCTGACAGAATAATAACGGGAATAAATATTTCCGCTAGATCAACATCACTTATGTGGAAAGGGAAGCCTACTCTGTGCCTCAAGGCTTGCTCTGTCTTCACATGTGGTGGGAGTGAGTCTAAGGGTGGTCTATTGCCACAAAACCAAGTACAAGAAGGTACAAGCCCTGCCCTTTCACCTCTGTCTATGCCAGTTTACATTTCTACACTTACCTGTATTCCCTCAATGTCCCTAATCCCATGGTCTTGCTGTTTCCCTTCCACATCCTCTGAAGTCACCATCAGACCACTGAATCCGAATTAGCTAATCGCTTCTTATCGCATAACCTTTACCTGCCCCCTGCGTGTTCTGCGTGATTCATTATCTTAGGGTTCCATTGTTTTGTTTTTTTACCCACCCAGATAGCTAAGGGCTGCTCTGGATATTTCTATAGAACGCATTACAATACGCCGGGAAGGTTCTACCTATTCATAAAAGCACAGTAACAATAAAACGCGATTGGTCAAAAAGCACTGAAAAGCCCTTATCAGCGGTATCCAGGGAAGATCTGTTAGATAAATCTGTTAAAAATAAAGAAAGCCTGTATCAGCAGGATTCACACATTGTAATCTTCAGTGTTTAATGGCTCCCATAGTTTAGTGTGTCTCGTGAGGCACCCATTTGTAACTGGGAGCATTCATGTCTGAATGGAAGCTCTTGACTGTTTCCGGAACATTCTGTCTATGAATGATACACCAGTTAGTACTCAGGAAACACACAGGAGCCAGTCTTATAAGGGGGACCTGAACGTCTAATTATTGTGTCCAATCAATGTCCAAAAATATAACTTCCCTGCTAATATGATCCGCTCCCATTGGCTCCTGGGTTCAACCATGTTGCCTCACAGTGATGAAGCACATTCCCAAATATGACAAAGACTGCTTTTTCCCTGTTCACTGATACCTCAGCAAAAATTGCTTGAGACCGTTTCCTAAGGAACAAAGACCCAGTTCAGGCTGGTTTGGGGCCATGGAGACTCACGTTTCCAGGGAAACGGAGCAGGGTAAAGTTCCATAGCGCTGCATCGCTTAGATGGACTGAAATGTTAGTAGCACCTGGGAATACTGGCTGCAGCCGCCCTATAACCACAGCCTACAACTGCTCTGAATTACATCTGCCACGAATCACCTGCCATTTCCACTTAATGCTCTATGTGGCCCTATCCAGTTTTTACTGAAATAAGTCATCAATCACATCAACACAATACTCACTGCTATTACACGTCTTATAAAAACTCTGTCTCACAGAGCACGACCAGCAGCAAGCTGCAAACTATTAGCTACAGGTAGATACACATTAAATGTGTTAAAGGTACAAAGGCCAAATCTTCACCCGCATGGGAGGCCTTTCTGTCACCACGGTGCCGTCTCTTGCGTGTGTATAGACAGTGAAGTCCTCAGGAACAAGGAATCTGCAAGAAGACACGTGATTGGTGACCACAAAAAAAATATCACTTGTGTTGTTTCCAGGGAACATGGACACTTTTAAAGAGCTTCCCTGCCACAGAAGTGAGCACAATCAGCCTTGCTGAACAAACTGGTATCAGGAAGGAGTAAATACTAGCAAGGCGGCAATAGGGAAATTTCTGGCCGGTACCAATAGCCAATTATTTCAAATGCTGACAACGGTACCGATTGTTTGGGAGGTTCTGCTTAAATATGCTTAAATGGACACCCCATCTAAATAGATTAAAAAATAATTAACTTAACCTACAGACAGAGAAGCGTTACTCAGCAGAGCTGCAGCCGTCTTTTTTTATAACTGATTTGCGTTCAGAAACTCTTCACACTGTTCACTGTTTTTGCCTCATGGTGAGCAATCGAATTTGTTGCGGTGAATTGTTCATGAGTAAATCCTCCTCACGATATTTTAGCAAATCTATGTCTGCAAAATGCGTTTCTAATGACGCTAAAACAATTCCACACAGCCATTTTTCTAACTGTCTAGTACGCGGGTGTACAAAGCAACACGGGTCACCATTTTGAAGGGAATTATCGCCGGTAAATACGGACTAATTTTTAACCATGTTGATGTATCAACCAATACTGATAGTTGCCTGATACAATCGGTGGGTCTGTAGCAAAAATGATCTTGTCTCCTCATTCAGGAGCTGAAGACACCAGGTACTAAACACACTCCTGTACAGATGATGGATATCTGTATTGAATGCACTGCGTTATAATGAGCCAAGTGGTAGCTGGTAATATACTGGGGGTAGCGTGCGTTTTGTGTGCCGTGTTGGAGAATATAGGAGTACAGGACGGGGGGGGGGGGGGGGGGGGTGAAACGGAAAAAGAATGCCAGTAAATGAAAAAAAATGAAAAAGA
>JABFEA020000028.1:323203-341085 GCA_019775915.2 Cyphomyrus plagiostoma
CCCCCCCCCCCCCCCCCCCCCCCCCCCCCCCCCCCCCCCCCCCCCCCCCCCCCCCCCCCCGCCCGGCCCCCCCCCCCACCCGGGGAGGGGTATTGGGTTTTGTGTTGGTTTGTTTATTGATGGCCTCCTTTTGGTTTTTGTGTTTTCGTAAAACCTAAAAGTTTGTTTTCTGAAAATATCTGATGACCCCCCCGCTGACCCCCGAGTATTACTCTCCTTGCGTTGATAAAAGAGGTTTTTTTGGGGGGGGAGGTATACAGCTGTGAGCAGGCTCACTACAGAACCTACCATCAATGATGCTGGAAACGTTTCCACATTTTCGCAGTTATGATGCAGGCCTGTTTCATAATTTCTCACATCTGAATAAAAAATGCGTGCCGGCTATAGACTGTAAATTACTTGGTAAAAATGGACATTCAATAAATAAATTTCTCTGAATTTAATTCCCTGAATGGTACTTGTAACTAATGGTCCTCGATGGATGACTAAACTAATATTCTGGACTCAGTGTTTAATGAAGAAGACTTTCAAGCTGTCAGTGATAATCGGTGGGCTCCATGGTTTGGGACTTGCCTGCTCAGGACCTGAGACTGATCTGTTTTTGAGCACCATAATTCTACAAGGGCCCACAGAACTCAGTGATGTGGGAAGTGCCCCACTGTTAGGACATGTCTCTCTGGGTCAGGAATTCTTTTAAAAGCCTGCCAGCTGGTCCACTGATGAAAGTTGAAATGGTGGTGAGCAACACGTTTACTTGGTGAGTCACATGGAGTTAGGAGTTAAAAGGTCTGATTTCAGCACCCCCTCCGGATGTGGGTCAAGCTTCAACTATGAAATACACAAAGAGCCATATGATATCTGCTATCGTTTATAGAAACAGATTTTGAGGGTTGATTTGAAATATGTTTTGAGTAACCAAATCTTATTTTAGAATAGATTTTAATTGCCATTATTTTCATCTCCCCGTGACCATGACCAGCATAAGCAGAAGATGGATGTATTATTTTCATCTGTCTATTTCATCGAGCTGCAAAACATACCTATAGAGAGTGAATAAGTAACACAGAGTGTCACACTTATTGCTGCTATACTTCAGGGTGGGTTACTAACAGCCAGACGTAGTGCGGTGTTTTCCTGTCCATCAGACACAGCGAGTAAGGAGAATGGGCGGGGTCTGACTGAGGTGACGTAAACAAACACAGAAAATGAGAGCGGAGCTCAGAATTATAACTGACCGAAATCATCGAGGATGGAACCGACTCCTCTGCTATAGGTGCTGTATACCTTGCTTTTGTTTTACTTTGTTTAACGCTATATTGCTTCATCAGCCGCAGCTGTGCAAATATAGCAGTGCTATTACACCGTCCAGACCCCGTTTAAACCGACTGACATATTTCCAAGCCAGGAAAAAAAACTTTCACACTGATACAGACCTAAGTGTGGCAGTGTGAAAGGAGTGAACGTAGGCAGATATAGCACCCCATTCATAATAATAAACGCCAGTTTACACGTTATCTTCTGCTTGCAGGAATTATTTCATCACTGAGTTAATGCAATATAGATATTGTTGCGTCCAAGCTCCATCCGCTCCTCCTGTGTGCCACGCCCACCTCGTTACCTCTTGTGATCGCCAATTGTTTTCACCTGTGTGGCGTTGCCGCACGCCTGTCTTGTGCCTGTCCAGTGTATTTAGGTCTGCGTCTGCGTCTCTTCCGCTAGACGCGGCATTAACGTTGGTTTATGTCGGTGTGCTTGACAATAAACCCTCGTCTTCCCGTATTCCTGCCCGGACTCCTTCCCTTCGCCGCCTTGCACTACCGGCGTACATAACAGATATATATTGGTTTTATATGTGTCACGATAGTCGTAGTTACTCAGAGCTTTTTTACTGTGGAGTCGTTATTTACGAGTCGTTATATTTAGGCTTAAATAGTAAATATATGCCGTTGCTGTGTTTTTGGTACCATACTAAAAGCCCAATATTAACAAAATTAACAGGTAAACAACTTACTTGTGCAAGTTATTCATGTTATATTGCCCTGCTAATAATAGGCTAATTAATTACTAAATTAAAGGGAGGGGGTCCTAAAACTTATTGGTGATTGTTGAATGCTTACAGGCACTTCAGACACTTAGATTAATTACACTCTTCACCAGTCTAGTTTAATGATTCATATTTATGCACCTGTAATTTACAAATGCAAATTTTAATGATTAACGGATACTCTAAAAAAAAGTTCGGCAGACACTATAACTTTCTGTAAATGGGTGCATATAAATTAGGGGTGCGGTAACTGCAACTCAAGTAACCACTACACCGTTTTATTGGTGTGTGAATAATTCGGCAAAGCGCCGATTGAGACCGTACCGTTATTCACACAGGAGTAGCCTCATGTGCACTTCTTTTTTTAAAAATGATCGAGTGCTGTATTTTACCTATTAAGCATCTTAAACCGCAAGTAACAACTTCAGCAAGTAAACACTGTATTTGACATAGACCGAAATGGGATGGTGCATACCTTCCGGTTTGTCCATTTCCAGTAACGCTCGGTGGTCTATAAGCGCGCTGACTGTATCGCTTCATATGTCATGGTCTGAATGTACAAATGCCGTCTCTGTATCCAGACTTTCCACTTTCTGAATGAACAGGGCGTCAGGGCACCGTACACACTCCAGGAACACACACACTCTCTCTCTCTCTCTCTCTACTTCCATCCCTCCTCCCCGGCGCTCTTGCAGCAAAATTACTAAGTGCAACATTTTAAACACTTGCACATTACTCGAAATACATGCGCCGCATATAGAACAAATTTGTACATATACATACATGAGAAAAATAGGGTGAAATGTATTTTGGTGTGAATTTCTGATATATTTATATTTCAGAGGAGCCTTACTGCAATGACTTATTTTTCAAGTCGACTGTCGATTTAAGTGAAATACGTGGCTTTTCAGCTCGAATAACAGCCTTCAAAGAACAATGTGTTGCTGCCATGAACGTTGCATATATTGCATCTCTTAATTGGAATAGTGGTCTTCGTAAAAAACTATTCTCCTTAACTGTAAAGAATCTCAAGTATTGGAAAGCAGGGGGAAAAATAACAGGGACATCACCTCACGTCAAAAACAAGTTTAATCATCGATCAATGTTAACTGATGTTATTTTAAATAAACATTTTAGTCTATTTTGTAAATGTAAATACACATCAAAATCAAATGAACAAACAAAGTATTCCACCAAGATATGAATCCACCTGCATGAAGTTGTTAAAGGTAAAGACGCGTGTGACTGCGCTGAGATTTCAGGTGTTAACAACAGAACTATAGTATAGTGCTTTATACGTTTCAGCCGATGCACTAACACAGAGTCGCTAAGCTAGATATTTTAAAGGCGAGGTCCAGCGTTTTCATCGCCCAATCCCTTACAGTGGTATTACCCCGGATGAGATGCACTGGCTGCGGACCAAGCATTGTGGTTGGTTTATGAAACCTTTAAATTGAGGCTTCTTGGCTGGTCCCCTCACCTTTAATTACTCCTACATGCTCTGCCAGGGAGGGCTGGACAAACGTAAAGCGCTCTCAGCACGACAAGGACCTATTATTCCCATACGCCTGGCAGCTGCAGTTACACAGACGAGAAACAAGATACAGTGGCATTGACCTTTGATACGACTGAATATGGTTGTTTTCTATATAAACGTCTTTTACAAACCCATCTTTAGTTATTAATGTGTTATGACATGTTGAATAGGGCAGTGCCCCCCAAGATGTCTGGTCCTTAACCTGATTTTGCATTGGGTTTTAAATTTATCTGAGACCTCCCCTCCCCATGAAAGAGTCGGAGGTGCTTATGTGGAGCAAGGCCTTCACTCCAGTCAAAAGAGTGACACTCTCTTCTTGAGGTCGTTCCGTCTCCAGAGTGACAGCCGGTCAAATTCCTCAATGCACATTCCGAACAGCTGCTCAAACTCTTCAGGAGCCAGATGTCTCTGAGGGGACAAGCGATTGGTGCACATTTGCTGTCTCCAGACAAATGCAGCTTTGATGTTAAACCATGAGAAATTGATTTCATGCAATTTAAGCCGGTTTCATTTTAGCAACGTTTCCAATAAATGTTACATTGTAGTATTACACTGACTGCAACGTTTTCAAGGATGACTAAAAATCGGAACAATAACCTAATCACACATGTAGAAAATCATATGCACGCTAAGAATGGCCTATGTCCTTTTGTAGAGCAGAAACTACCTCCAGTCTTGTCCTGTCAACCCCAGGTGGGAGCTTATTCCGCCCCCTGTTGGTCACAACCAGCATTTCATAAGGATAGATCTGTTGAGAGCAAATTGGATTTTACTGCAGTCTGATAAAATGTTCTTCACCATATATGTCTCGGTCATCTAATATGACAAAACCACAACTACACAGGACATTCTCTGCTTGGCTACTAAAGACCATCAGGTATGTAACTACAAAACTCAGAACCCATCAAGACCACTTTTCAGCTTAAACCCTTAAACACTGCGCCACCTACTGGTTTGCAAACACTCTGCTCTCACCTTCTGTTCCAGTATGCTAGGCAGAGAGTTTCCTCTGTCCATCCTGCCCCTCTGAGACTCTCCATTCTACAGACACCCCCCCAAAACAAGGACAGAAACAGGAGTGAGCAAAAGGCACCCCACCTGATGATATACCTTTATGATGCCACAGTAGCATTAATTTTCAATAGTGGCTGATGTGCAAGGTTTATCTAATCATATATAATCACAATATATGGTAGACCTATGTGTGTCACCAGTTTACAGTGGTCAGAGCAACCAACATTCAGGTCACACTGTACTATGACAAAACCTAATAGATGATTCCAAAGCAGAATCTATCAGCACTATGGTTCAGCAGTTAGAAGTGTCTATATGCAACAATTCCTTACCTGTACACCTGTGGGACAAGAAAAGAGGACATTGGTGACCAAGTTCATTATTAATGCCTCACATAAAATAAAATCTTATTTTAAATCAGTCCCAATGTGGCCCTTGGGCACCCACAGACAGTCCATGCTTTTGGTCTCTCCCAGCTTCCAGAGGGAGCAAAATATGCAAGGAGCTGTGTGGGAGCAAAAACACGGACGGTCTGTGGACAGGGTTAGGAAACCCTGATTTAGATGAAGACATTCAGCTACTGTATCAGCATCTTAGGTAGGTTTGTAAACAGGATGGTGGTTGCAGAAGACATTCCAACAAGGCCGTAATTATAATATATATTGGGGGGGGGGACATCCCCTCCTCAAATTTTCAGATGTGCTCACAATGTCCCCTCCAATATGTATTATAATTACAGCCCCCCAGTGTTGACTCAATGCCTACAACCTTGTATTCTAATCGAACATCTTATCATTGTAACATGTTCATTTGTCATTCAAACCCGAAACACCAGTCACAGATGGACAGAAATGTAATTTGCTCCATACAAACACTGAACATGATAGTCTGTATACACCTACTAATGTTTATTAAGTAAATAAATCCCACCTGATTGCACCTTCTCACCAATAGAGGACGCAAACTCAGCAGACTGAAGCTGAAAGTGGAGGGGAACATGCTGTTAGGTCTAAAGGCCAAGCTAATGTCCTGTTTCAGGTCAGATCTGAACCAACTGAACCTTTAAAGCAATTTCGTATGTGTGTGGATTTTGTTTTCAAAATCGAATTCATCTATGTGGCTTCTGGGACTTAAACAGCAGTGCGATGCTAAATATTCCTCATACCACCTGCTGTTATTTATTTTTTTTACAGCTATACAGGTTTGATTTCTGTGATAGGATGATTTTTAAAGACAGCATTCAGATTCACACAATATTGACCCAAACACAGTGGCGCCCCCTGCTGGCCACACAGCTCAGTAGAACCCACCCGGGTGAGACCACCTCGGCTGCAGACGGACTGAGTGGAGCACTTGAGAGAGCTGGCTGACTGTCCTGTGAACAAATGCAAAAGTGGGGTGTCAGAGGTCGCGAGAATGGGGGCAGTCTATCCACACTAACACTCAGGACAGAAATGTCAAGCCCCGTCCACAGTGCCTTTGGGGATGTTGGGAATCATATCAGTGTAGTGTCTGGGTGTGATCCTGCAATTGCCTTTTATTCTTGCACATTTTTGAGTGTCTGTGCAGCATAATGATAAAAAAGAACCAGTAATGCAATGAAACAGCCCACGGCAATGCCTGCAGTTAAACTCCCCATCAATGTGTCTGTGCTTACGAGAAAATTTTATTCTCATAAACACTTTTCACAGCAGTATGTGCAATTGTTTAAAAGTGGTGACTCTCTCCATACAATTATCTTAACAGCCCTCTCTTGGACTAGAAGACGGCAGACATTGCTGCTCAGGTCGAAATTCCCCCCTTCATCAGCTCTCCCTTTGCCTGATTTATTGCGAGATGCATTATGCATTTACATCAGATTAATGCGAATCCTGGCTGCCTCCGCTATCCAGCCCCATCTCTCAGGCTGCTTGCCAAACAGTGACCTTGTTGCAAGCCGAAGCGGACTTCATAGTGTCTGAGAGAAAGCAGCACGATCGCGTCTCGCCAGGACCTGAACTAACAGCACGTCCGCTCGCGGTACATCCCCGTCTTCCAAACCGCAGATGGAGACTGATGAGGGACCCGGTTGCCAAGCAACAGGCCAATGACAAATGGAATCAGTACGGTAAGACAGTCTTACTCAAAGGCAAAATACATTTATTATACAAGCAGTGAGTAATGTTAAAGGAATTGTAAAAATGTATGCATTCAGAAATTTCAGACAGCCTTGGATGGATCCCAGTCCCTCCATCACCCTGAGCAGGATACACAGTTAGAAGATGAACAGGAGGGAATTTCAAACAATAAGCTTATTTAGAAAACTACACCCTCTGAGTAATGACTGTACTACTGTCCACCAAATAAGCAATGTCATATTGTCTGAAACATATGAACTATTTGTATGTAAATAAGTACATGACATCTTTATATAATCCAATTGTTTAAATAAAACATAAAATTACAAGATATGGCGTTATTGATTAAATGATGTATTTTAATCTGGTTAGTACGTTGTATATGCACGTTTTTGTCTCAGCGCCCAAAATGAGTAGTTTCCTTCTGCGGGAAAGAAGCAATGTGAATATTACAAAGGTGCACTGACTGCGTCTGACCACAAGAGGTCTTCAGAGGCCTTGCCCTCTTCAGGCACCATATGGAAGGATCAAAGATGGGAGCTTATCTCCATGTCTAACCACTAATATCCATTACAAAGGGGGCAGCAGTCTGAAGGTTCTGCTCACACACAGACCTTAATGCAGACGCTCAGCCTGGGGTTTGCAGCGCGGATGGTTCCTCGTTTCATTGTAACAACACTCTGCCAACCGTAGGAGTACATAGGGATTCCTTAGGTTTCTCATCATATCCCACAAGAGCTTGGAGACGGAGCACAGGGTTAGTGATTTATCCGGCACCCCTGGAGGTGCTCAGGGCCCTTGCTGGGTGGCCAAGAGTGATATGATCACAGGACAGGAACTGGCAAGCTTCCGTTCAGGAGTGCAAAGGTTTAGCCTGCAGAGTCTCACAGAGGACAGGTTGTGTGTGTCTATTCGGAGGGTTCTAGCCCTGCTGTTGGCTGGCATCTTTCCTCCAAGACTGCGCAGCTGCTACCCTGCCTGTGGCTGTTTCTCCGCTCATGTACAAAGCATAGAGACATACATTCCAGACAGGTAAAGCTTTACTTTAAGGGGCATCCCTTTGATGTTCAAGTAACTGGTGATCCCAGACCAGGAAAAGATGAGATGAATACTGAAGTGAAAAGCAAGTCACCTCAGACACATGCACACACACTCTTGTCCTGTCCACTGCTCACCTATTGCCGCAGGTGTCCTATCGGGCAGCGAGCGGGTTTTTCTGCGGATGGGGGCCCCCTTTTCCTTTTCCTCCTTCAGGATCAGCCTTCCTAGGTTGGACTGGATCTGAAAGATATGTTGCATGTATGTCAACACATCAGGACCAGCTTCCTATAGACCAGCGGTTCTCAACCTTCCTAATGCCGCGACCCTTTAATACAGTTCCTCACGTTGTGGTGATGATCCCCCAACCATAAAATTATTTTCATTGCTACTTCATAACTGTAATTTTGCTATTGTTATGAATCCTTATGTAAATATCTGATATGCAGGATATATTTTCATTGTTACAAATTGATCATAATTTTTTTTTTTTTACAAATTCACTGTTTACAAATGACAATTCACTGTTTTTTTGTATCTGTGCAATATCTCATCTGTGCAATAGTATTAGCCTTGTGCATTATCTCGGCAGAAGTGCAACTCTCTGTTTAGCAGTAACAATTATTGTTTATTGTATTTATGATGCCCTTGTTCCCCCTTGTCCATGTCTCTTGCACCGTATATTTTGTGTATATAATGTCTCTTGAACTTTATACTTATATGTTTATAATGTCCCCCCCCCCATATCTGCACTGACACTTGTCACCTTTCTTCTGCACCTTTGTGGCCTTGCCGACTAATTCTGTTGTCCAGGCAACTATACAGTGACAATAAAAAAACTCTAAGACTCTAAGATAATTAAAGCATAGTGATTAAACACAAATTATATATTGTGAAATATTTATTTCTAATTACAAATGAATTAAATTTTGTCTTGAAGCATGGGTAACAGTCTCATATAACAACAGTCATTAAACTACACTGTTGCATTTTGCGACAATATGTGTAAAAAGCCAACGTCGGTGAGAAGGTTCAGAAGGTTGCTTCTTTCTCACCAGATCGGATTTGGTAGAAGATGAAGACAACTTGTCACTGACTGCAGTTAAGTCAGTCTCATATTCGATATTCAGTTTTACGGCTTGGCACTAATTAAACACCACAGAGTGATGTCTCGGTTCCCAAGACCGTCGGAAATATGTGTTTTCCGATAGTCTTTGGTGGCCCCTGTGAAAGGGCCGTTCGACCCCCAAAGGGGTCGCGACCCACAGGTTGAGAACCGCTGCTATAGACGATCGATATGGCAAGGCGGCTTTGGTGCTGTGGAAACCCGCAGTGGGCTGGGTTTAGCACCTCAGTCACTGCTACCAGGTGTTAGACCGAGTAGCAATCACACCCGCTAGCCAGCCAGGCTAACGCTAACCCCATATCTGCTGTTACTATACCAGGCCAGGCCCCCTAATGGCCATGCTTACCTTGCTGAGCTCCTCTTCTTGCTTCTTTCTCCTTTCCATCTCCATCGGGTTGTCTTCATCTTCCTCCTCCTCAGCTGTGCCTTCCACAACCTTCTTTCTTCTCCACTCTGTCTCTGTCGCAAAGGAGAAACAAGCCTGGATGAGAGAGCCGTCCCCAGCCTGCCGTTCCTCCTAACACCCTCTGCCCCTTAGTGGCATGACTGGGCTGTTCCAGTAAACCCCCCCTCCAGCATCTGACTGTAGATTATCCGAGTGAATGTGTGGAGTACACGTGCGTTTGTTGAGGATATGAAAATGTGCAGGTCTACCGATAGCAGCCAGTGAAGGGGGGCAAGGCCAGTATTCCGTCTCGATCTTGGAGGGCTGGTTGGGGTCAGGTGGCTGGGCAGCAGGGAACTTGGAAGACTCGATGATGATGTCCTCCATGTGCTTGCCATGTGCGGCTGTAGCGGAGACATCTGCAGGGTGAGGGGGCCTCAATGTGCGGATGCACACATGCATTATCATATTCATCAGTCTAATTTGTCAGCTAGTCTAAAAATCACAGGACAAAAAAAGCCTTTACCATGCTTGTAAATAGGGGGCTTCTTGTATAGGTTTGTACCGTTATCTGGAAAGAACAAGACAGGGAGAGAAGAGAGAGGCAGAGCATGAATCAGAATTCGGGGTCACTGTAACACCAGGCATTAAATGCCAAGTGAGGGCTGATGAGCACCAGTTGAACTCTGACTCTAATGCTGATGTCACAGCAGGTGGGCGGAGTTTACCTGGCCTGTGGAAATGCTGCGGGGGAGCTTTGGTGGCGCTTACTTTGCGGATCTGGGTTGTAGATCCCGCCAAGGAGCCCCCTGGGGATCCCTCCTCCACCCACTCCTTGGACTCCTTGCATGCAGATATATGCTGATATGGGGGGGGGGGGGAATCATGTTAGCAGGGCAGGGTGACACACTATACCGAGGAAGAAGTCTAACCTGAAGTGCTGTGTGCAAAACCAGCAAGCAGCGAGTGCCGGACAAACAGCTGTCAGTCTGGGGGGGGGGTCTGGTTCACTGTCAGGCTGTCTGCCTTTCTCATGAGCGGCTAACCGGGCCTCAGCTGTCAATAAGACACTAAACCTAAATGGATCTAAAACAGATCTTCGCCTGCCAAGATCCGTACTGGTTGATCTATTAATTAATTGACTGATTAATTGAAGTTTTTTTTTATTCGTTAATTGTACGGATTCTTGCGGATACTTTTTAGATTTTTTTAAGTAAATAAATAGTTCTGCACTTGTGCACACGAGGTCCCCATTTCCCTAGGGCACATGCACAAGGCTTTGCTTCGACGGGGCTGTTTGAGGACAGGCCCTGTGCTTGTGTCTCATCACCGGCCATTTCCTCCTTTGACCATAATCAATTATTAATAAGCCGGTGGCTTAGCAGAGGAACCAAAAGAGATGGGAAGAGCCGTCATGTCCGGATGGATGAGACCTCGGCATGAGTTTTGTGTTCAGCGATGAGATCTCTCTGCCCAGGACAGATGAGCAGATGTACAGTAAATCAATATGGCCGGCTTCCCATGATGCACTGCGAACCTCCGCCTCACTCGCTCCAGCAAAACGTTAAATGTCTGAGTGACCTTCTTCCTGATGGTAATAAGAGCTCAGGGAAGCCGTCTAAATGGTGTAGCATGTCAAACAATGACTGATTACTAAATCTACTGGCTGAAACACAGAGCGGGTACAACTGGTCTATGCTCAGCTGTTTTGTCATATTATCTTCCTAGTTTAAAATTGCTCAGGTTTTTGATACACTTATCTGTGAATTATGTAAATATTTTATTATACATCTCTCCATTCAACTACCTTCAATAACCACTTATAGCAGCATTTGAGTAATCCTGGAATCTGTCTCAGGATGCATAAGGCATGAGGGGATGCATTATTTCTTTAAGTCATACATTTTTTTCTAATGTTTTTCAATATGCAAAGTACTTTAAGGTTGAAGGGTGCATGAAAAGTACACATACAATGTAGTATTGTTATTGAAGTGTTGCTCTTTTTTAAACAGGCCCTCTGTATATCTACAAGATTCCTTTGTAGGCATCTAAATGAGCATGGATTCACATTGGGACCGCACTCTAAGCATGTGCGAATTGATACTGAAATATCAATTCTTTTGATCTGAATGGTAAATTTTAAGAATTGATCATAATGTTAAAATATTGACATTTAAATGTTTATATTGTAGGACGGGATTCTTCAAATCTGGACCTCGATTCCAAATCCAGGCCTTGTTTTCAGTTTTCTCAGGTAGTTAGTTTAATAATTATTATTCTGATTGGTCGGAGGCTTCACACCTGGCTCACAGATAAAGGAAGGCTGGAAAACCAGCCTCACTGACCTCGAGGACCGTGATTTGAGTTATAGGACATAAACTGCTACCAGGCAGGGCCACCCATCAGAGGGGAGAAAGAGGAACACTTTCCGAGCCCTGGACCACTCGCCAAATTTCATTGTCAGCACCCCTCTCCCACCTGCCAAATTAAATCCCCGAAATTGGTTGGCCTGGCACCAAATTTCTGTATCAGTAATAAATGGCATTACTCAGTGTTGGATTGAAAAGAAAATAAGTGGTAGCGCCCATCCATACTGCATACAGTCTATATATTCTCCTCCTAAATGAGCTCCTCTACTTACGTAAACATTATCCGAGAACACCTCTAATCTGAACCCACACACACAGCAAGAGAGCTAGAATGAAGAGCTCCCCCTAGTGGAGACGACTTCCCCAGATTAGGGGGAAGTAGAGGGAGCTGTGGGCCGCGGAGCACATTGAGATGCCATCAGGCCATCAGTCTCACCTCAGGAGAGGGCGGGGGTGAGATGGAGTGGGGCGACATGGACCTCTAGAAAGAGGAAGAAAAAAGAAATCAGAGCTGGGTTCAGACTCAAAACGCTGTGTGACGAGGTGAAGTGACATGCATGCATTAAGCTGCTATAAGGGCAGCAGTTAGAGTGAAAAGCCCAGCGTCAGGGCTGTGACTGTGCATACAGACCTCCCGGCTCCGGGACAGATCGGTCCGGTCCAGTGCGGAGAAACTGAAGTGGGGCTCGTAGGTCATTAGGTCTGGCCGCTCAACCTCCAGAATGGCCTTGTCCTTTGGAATCGCTGCCAGGTCCTTGTAACCTATGACTTGATTGTCCATTCTTGCCTGGAAGGAGAAGGTGGGAAGCAGGAATTGTGAGGACCAATAGCTTAAGATGGGTGAGCATCCAGGGTGAGAGCAGGGGCCAGAGGAAGATCATGCTATTCAGATATAAAGTGGAAGGACTGAGAGACTCTAAGCCTAATGGAACCAATCCTGCATGATCTCTGTCATGGGTGATTAAAATATAATTACCATCGTCAACACAATTCATTTATAATAAATGCCTGATCTTTGACCTGTCTTCTAATAGCTAAATGGTATCACGTTATTGATGTAAGATCCTGGACAGCACATTGGACCGCTTAGGCATTGACGTCAGTGGACTCACCACGATAGAGATAGCTGGCGATCCAGGGAGACTGGGGCCGCGTGAGGAAGAAACGCTTCCTGGGGCCGTGTCAGACTGTTGCTGTTCAGGAACAGAGGTCAGGGGTCAAGGTCTGCGGGCGAACACAGAAAACAGCTACGAAGAACCAAGCTAACTGGACTCCAAGTACACCGCTTTGTGGCAATATGTAAACCCAGAAAGATCAGGAAACATCATCACTTCCGATCATTGAGAAAAATTAAACAACCAAAACGAAAAAGAAAACCTACAAAACACGTTAGACTAAACAAACATTTAAAACAAAGGCATCAGGCAAAAGCACAACACAAAGACTCACATACACAAAGACAAAAGCAAAGTATTTCCGGCGCTTTTCATGACATGTAATCTGAACACGCTTAGTGGTTTGGCGTGATTCAGTCAACATGGCTTATCCTTAAACAGACAGACCGTCCAAGCACAGTGTCAGCAAACCCTAGAGGATGTCACATCCCTCTAAATGCTCAAAAGGCAGTGAGCGATATCTGACAGGGGTTTGGATGTGCTGGGGTGCGGCCGTGGCCCCCGCCAGTCAAGTGGTTACCTTCAGCATCGTTCTACGGGAAAACAAAAAGCAGAGATCTTGCTTTTGCGAGTGCTGGGTGTGTGTGTTATTTTCTCTACGGGAGAGAGACAGAAAAAGACAGAAAGAGAGAGGGGAAGCAAATCGTTAAAACTGTGGAAACAGAAATTTAGTCGGCTTGGTCCCAGACATGAAAGAAGAAAGAACAAACAGCTTAGCAGAGAGAGTCAGCTTATGCTTTTTGGGCGCAGAACCTCGGGCTCATTAATGTGTCTCCTCCTGGCGACCGCAGGCAGACGTGATGAGGTCATGTATTCAGAGTGAGAGGTAACGTCTCCACACACACTGATCAACCTCAACACTAGCCAGTGATGAGACGCTACAGACACAGTAGACAGGAGAGCAGACACTGGACTACGGGTACACTGTGACTGGTAAATTGGGACGACAAGCACAGTGTGAACACAAAGAGTCAGAATTTGAATAATTACACAGGTATGTTTGGACCCCCATCCAGGAAAAACCCAACATTCTGCGGAGATCAAGAATAGGGCCTAGAATGTACATTTATGCCAGCAAGCATGTCGTGGTCTTCATCACAGGAATGTGCACGATGTTCCTCATGTGGAATCGGGCCATGTTATTAGAGGTTCTTGGAATGCAGGTCCTGGGCTCCTACCTCAGAAGACCTGGAGGGTCATTTCACTGGGGCCACAGCTTCTGGGCTCAAAGGCAGCTCTGCAGCATGGAACACAGCAGAAACAATAATAAACGGAGATCCCCACCCAGAGCCTCCTCCAGAGTGAGTGGAAAATGGGGGTGGAAGCAAAGGAGTGAGATCAGAATCACCATTAATGAGTTCAGCTCTAGTCTGCATTGGCATCGGTGTAAGTCTAATCAGACTTGCCCGTATCTGATTTTTCTTGTGCCACAATGCGTTGGAAATGCAATACTAATTTAATTTAATTTAATTTAACTGACACTGCCACATTTTCTTGTCTGGGATGGGCTCCACCTTGCATGCTGAACTTCCAGGAATGAAATCACATGTATTTTTAATTACCTTCTAATAAGTTCAGATGAGAATTCTGCCTAATTAATGAATGTAGTGAGAGGGCAAAGGGAGGGTGAATGAAAACCAAAGCTTTCACTTTAGCTGAAAAGTATTGGAAAAATAAGGCATCAAAATGCATGTTGGGTGCGATTTATCCTGAGTCAACTACTGTCTGCCGTCTGCTAATGGGAGTCAATGAGAAGCGGCTTAAACCTGTCAGTGACCAGTGGCGCAATGACCCCGCCCACTGTGTGTCTCAAAGCAAAGCTATCAGTAAATCTGATCCAGCCATGAATATTCCTGACATCTCCATTAGAGGGAATATGCAGTGGAGGTGTAAATCAACAAAGTACAAATACCTTGTTTCTGTACTTAAGTCCTTAAGAATGTTAAATTCTTGCATCTTATACTTTAACTTCGCTACATTTCAGAGTCAAATAACAGCTTTTCAGTCCCATACGTTCTGCATGACTCTCCCCAACAAAACAGCGTTGCATGCAGCTTATTGCATAGGTCTCCTTGATTCTGGGTACAAATATGAATCATGATTTTTTTTTCCCCACTAAGGATGAAGATTTTCTCTCATGATTATTATTATTATTTGCATTACATATTGTCTTTATGAAGATGGAACAAACAATATGTAGAGATGCACGATATATCGGTTATACTGAAATTGCCATCTGATATTTAAGCTTTATCAATATTCAAAGCTATCAGCACTAGAGCTGCTACTGAAATAATGATACAGTAACTGCAGTGGATGATCAGTTATTGACGGTCATGGTCAGTTATTGACGGTCATGGTCAGTCATGATGAAGGTTTTCATCATCTCATTCACCACATATACGAGATTTACCAGCCTGAAAAAAGTACCAGCCTGCAGCCATAGGTTGATCTTTCATTTCCCACAAAATAAAAATGTTAATTTGCTAGCAAGCAAACTTGGCAAATTTCACCATCATCTATTAATGAAGAAAGTATGCGACTCAGTTCTCCTTCTTGTGTTGTATTATAACGATGATATATTCAAATCTGTCTTGAGTGAATTTTCAAAGGATGGATTGGTTTTTTGTAAGAACAACAGGCTTCAATATATAATACTTATATAAAATTTAGAAAAAGGTGTTCAAAGTTGCCAACTCGCACGCATCTGGTGTGACACTCTCCCTTTAAACCTGTCACGTTCATATAAGAAATCTTACGGCAAACCCGTATTATTCCATTATAAACCTAAAATTACACATCGGGGTAGTTTGCAAACCTGACAGACTAAGATAATACAACTGTCAAATGCATGTAAATGTGTGTGCAGATTTGTCTCAAATTGATAAGTAGAGCTTTACTGGATGACTTTTACTTGAGTAACATTCTGGTGTGGTATCTGTACTTTTACTTAGGTATGAAAATGGAGTACTCGAGTACACCACTGACACACAGCCCCCTATAGTCTGCCATTTTGGACCTTTTACACGCACAGTAACACCACGCTTGCAGGGAGTAATTAAATCCATCGCCGGAACAGAGCAGCACCCGGTGGAGGCTGGAAATCATTCACACCTGAATAGGCAGCAGAGATGAAGACGTGTTTGAATGACACCCTTTAATCGACTGAAATTAGTCAAGCGAGATACACAGGCCAAAATGCATGGTTTCACTGTGGTGACCTCAACCTCATGCACTCCAAATAGAAATCTTAAATTAGTATGAAAAGTAACAACGATTATATTAAATCAGTAGGGAATTAGGAAGGGCACCTGGATGGTGATTAGCGATTAGCATTGTTGCCTGACACCTCCAGAGCTTTGAATCTTGTACCCATTGTGAAAATGCAGCGTGCATGTCCTTTGCCCCCCCCCCCCTCCCCCCCAGTCCAAAACCATGAGGTTAGATAAACTGGACTCTCTAAATGGGGTTAAGTGTAACAGGAAGTAACCCCCTGCTTTGTGCCCTGTGCTTCCTGGGATTGGCTGATGGCTCATAGCGACTCTGTAATGGATAAGTGGATTTGGGAGGTGGATAATAATGTAAATAAAACCACAAATAAATGCTGAAGTCATTTCAATGCTCTACAGCCCCGTTCTGCCTCTAAACGTTTACTACGGCAGGGTCTGGGTTACACACCCACGTCCTCCATCTTCCTGACCCATTTTTTTGCCTTTTCAAATACACTGAAGCTTTTACCTTAAATAATTCATGACCTACGGTAAGTGCAGCTTACCGCAGCGTTCCCCCGTCCTCAGTCTGAGAAAGTCTCAGAGCTGGAGTAGCCATGCTTCACGCTCCCCGAGTTCATATGTGAAAACACCGTGTGAGCAGCAGACAGGGTAGGGCTGGGATGCACATGTCCACCAAGATCGAAGCTCCAGCAGACAGCATTCTGCCCCAGAAGGCTCTGGTCGTCCTGCTGGCATCGCAAAGAGCCTCGGCCTTCCGACAAAAGGCGACTCCTTCCGGTCGCCCGCTAATCTCCTTGCTAACAAGCAGAACGCTGTCAGCGTGAGTTACCGACTGCCTCCCAATATAATCTGGTTTCCAGGCAACTGGAGAGGTGGGATGGATCACCTGCCCCCCTTAGAGGGGTGGCTGAAATTCATTTCGGACCTTCTGTTCCACGCGCTCTATTTTAACGCTGAGGAGCCTCACACCAAGGTGAGAGCCTCTGTCTTCAAATGAAAATCTGGCACCGTTCCTGATTTGTCTCAGATCCATTTAATACGTGCAGCTCTCTGTGAGGCTCGAGATATCAGGCCATATGCGCGTGCGGAGGAGTGTGTATGCTTTTTTTGTTGAGGTATACATATGGGCACAGGAGCTACAGCTCGAGTGCTTGTGTACCTGCAGATGTCCTTGGGTGTGAGGGGCGGCGAGCCTGGGTGACAGTATCTAAGCAGAGGCCTTGTGTCTGGGCCCGCTGGGGGACCCCTTCGTATCCTAGCAACAGCCCATGGCCGTTAGGGTTCCCCTGGGGGACATTTATTTCCCCGTAACCCCGCCTAACACACCCGACTGGGTTTGAACGTACTGCAGCTCGTCAAAAAATGTGACAGCGAAAACTGAGGAAGAGGTGAAGTAGAAATCAGTTTGCAGGGCTGAAATTAGTGCTCACAAGCACTCAGCACTTCAAGCTGATTGCAGGTTTTGTGCAGAAACAGGAGAGATTTCTGCGGAATATGAAGCATCTACCAGTGACCTGACACAGCATGAGGCGTAGGCATAAGGCCTCACCACTAGGTGGAGCACTTGGCTCTATGAGTTCCATTCAGGACCCCTAGGACACTCTGCTGTAGTCCCAGTGCACACCCCTGGAAGAAACAGGCTAGAGGATCCTACTATTACACCCTTAAGCGATGCATGTGCATCATGTCTGAAGCATCTGCAAGCTCTGTAAATCACTTTCGTTGCAGTAGGAGTCAAGTAAATCAAATGATGATGTATCTATGACCCAGCATGGGGGGGGGGGGGGGGGGGGGGGGGGGGGGGGGGGGGGGGGGGGGGGGGGGGGGGGGGGGGGGGGGGGGGG